>CM071962.1:21672500-22272500 GCA_036784905.1 Acrossocheilus fasciatus | reverse complement strand
TTGAAAAAAGTAATATATAAGCAATAAAATAACTAAAACTTACTAAAAAAAAAAAAAAACTAATATATAAAATGACAAAAGCACAAAACAAAATTACTAAAATTTAAAATGAAAACTGAATATTAAAGCTAATTCAAAATATCAATAAATGTGATGTGTTAAAAATAACACCATCTCTCCCCAAGCCACTGGATTCACTTTTGTATAGTTTGCATTAATATTGACTACTTATTAAATATTATTTTCATATATTTCATTTAATAATAAATTATTTTTATTAAATAACTTTTACGTTTAATTAATTTTATTGGGTTGCAGCATCTTGGCCAATCAGTGTAAGCAATTCAGACCTTATGAGTGGCAAACATATATCACTACCACAATAAAATCTTATAATATTTTTATAAAGACAGATTTAAGAGGTAAAAGTTCAGTTTTTACTCACCTCCAGCCATCATGGGGCAGGTAGCTAAAGGCCCCGTCCACCAAGCTAGCTATGAACTGCCCACCGGTGATAAACAGAGTGTTAATGGTGACCAGCTGACCTCGGAGCTGAGAAGGGGACACCTCAGCGATGTAGACAGGCACGGTCATAGACGCAATTCCTAAAACACACAGGACATAAAAAATGATAAGGCGCACAAACTGAATTCAAATAGTTTTACTATATATAACTTACCTATCCCAAGCCCAACCGTAAGCCTCCCACACAGAAGAACCTCTTTGTTTTGTGCGACGCTCATGATGACTCCTCCAGCAGAGAAGATGAAGCTAGCGAGCAGTATGCAGATTCTCCGGCCGTAGAGCCCGTTGAGATACCCTCCAACCAGAGAGGAAACAGCCGCGGCACCAACAGTGATGGACACCAGCAGCTCCTGCCACAGAGAGCTGAGGTTCATCTCCTTCTTGAGCAGGAGCATGGCTCCAGACACCACTCCCGTATCATAGCCAAACAGGAATCCACCCAGAGCCGAGAAAAAAGCCAGGGTGTAGATGAAACATGGAGAGCCGTGCTGGTCAGACCGGATCTGATGTGTGAACGTGGGTGAGTCATGTTCTTGGTTGTTGGCCTGGACATCAGATGGTGTCTTTATCAAGCTCCTCTCGTCCTCAACTCTCTTGTCTCCTATCAGCTCCGCCATTCTCTGTAGCTTATGCACATTGTCTCCTAAATCACAAAGGAAATGCCTTGAGATCATCACATGATCAACATTAACAAAAGCCATGTAACCCAACCCAGCATGACCACGTTGACATTACACACACCTCAAACCATAAAAGTGAACATCTACAAATCAAATCATGGAGGTTATATATTAATTCTTTAAATGTCTAGAGGTCTTCATGAGGGATTTATTTATAACACATGTGCTGTACAGCAAAATCAATCAGATTTTTGAGGAAAATATCACACAAACACTAGCTTATTGAGTGATTCGCAGTGATTCACGAGCGCAGTTGTTCTTTTGAGTCGGTTCTGGGTAATGACAATCTGTTTGTTTGTGAATCACACGTTTTGAATGACCTGTACAACGCATTTTTACACATCGTGGTGGAATACAGTGTATTTTAACACATAAACACACGATTAAATGCCACACGGCGGACGTTTGTAAACTGAGCACAATGAATCAGTGAATCACTTTTGGATTCGGTTCGCTGAAGAGAATCGCTCGAACGAACCGAGTCGCTTAAATGAATTAGACTTTTCGGGTCCACACCACAAACCCCAAATAAAGCTGCAAGCAAGCGAAACCGCTTCATTCAGTGTGTCGTACAGTGTATAATGTTTCATCGACTGCAAACGCAGCGATATCTCGGGCTTGTATATATATATATATGCATGTATCAGCTACAACAATCGACATTAAAAAGTGTCGCGAAATGCATGTTACGTTTAGATGAATGCTTCTTAAAGCCGTTTTTATTTTTATATTCAGATTTTTATAATATCGACTCATAAAACAAGAAAATGCACAACTTCCTCTATGCACACATACACATCTACTGTAGCAATAGCTAACGCGTTTTAATATGAACAATGTAGCCTACGTGTCTCGTTACATAGCCTACCTATGCATATGAATAGATTCAAATAGGTATATTTGCGTTATCCTTCTGCAACCTACCAGCAAGACGCTTTTCTCGGTGCCTTTGACAATCACTCAGTCCTCCTTCTCTTGCTTTCACTCTGTTGTGCTCGAACAGGAAGTTTGTGAATTCTTGAGTCATATGATTCATAACGCAGCACCGATCTACAGCCGCGAACATGACCGAGATTTCTTCTTTTCACCGCCGAGAATGAAATCGGGAACTACAGCCTAGTCATTTCAGTCTTTACTCTATCATATCTCATGTTCTGCTTTGCATAAATATGGCAGAAGAGCTCGTGCGCTGTGAAACAGAGGATGATCTGCAGCAGCAACATTGTGTCCACAACATGGTCAGTGAGTATCAGAAGGTGCTTTAAACTTCTGTTTGATGTCAGATACAGAAGATCATGGCTGATAAAGAGGAGCTAGGGATCAGGCTGAAGAAGCTGCTGGTGAGGTTGAATCTTCAAGAGGGGAAGCAGTTGGGCACCATGGTCCAGATCATACAGGACCTCCTGTTCCTGTCCCATACGGATCACTGTGGTGAGTTATGACCACTGAAAGAGAAACTGTGTAGCCTGTGCTTTGTTAACATTTCTGATGCATGTCTTAATATATTCATAGACAGCTAGGCAAACGTTCAGAACAGACCCCCCTCTGTGTGCCTTTCCCAGTGGGACATCTGCTGGGGTATTTTTAGCTCTGTGTTCTTCTTTTGTCCTGCAGTTGAGCTGTTTTCCGATCAGAATGTCCATATACCTCTGATGCTGGTGCTGTCATCGCATTTCAACAGCAAAGTTCAGCAGGTAGTCAGCATGTTTTGCCTGCACAAATTTCCTGGCAAATGCGCAATAGTTCATCCCAAATGAATTTGAATTAAATTGAATACAATTCTGTCATCATTTAAATGCCCTCTCATGTCGTTCCAAGCCATATGACTTTCTTTATACTGTGGAACGGAAAAGGAGATATTTAGAAGAATTTTCATGCTGCTCTTTTCCACATAAAGAAAATGAATAGGGACTGAGACAATGATCCAAAATGATAAAAACAAACCGTAAGGTATTTTCTTAAATGGTATAAGTTATATCATGTGCACAGTTCATTTATTTATTTTTTTATTGATGATCCTATTTGAGCTTGGACACGCTTAAAAACAAAGGTTTTCATAACAATGCCATAAATGTAAAGATTTTTGTGCATGTTCAAATGTGAACAATTATCTTTGACGTGAATGATAGTTATTTGTTTTTAGATGATTAAAATAAAAATTAGATTAAATATATTATTAAAATAATATTTTGATTAATAATAATATTTTTTTTTTGATTAAATAGTAATTTAACTTCAGTGCTTTATTAACTAAGAAAATTGATGTGGGTCCAGTAGAAGGATTTTGTAAAGAGTGCTGCACTGTTTTAATCACAGGTAGGCTGGTCTCTGCTGTGTCGTCTGATGGAGATCTGTCCCAACACTCTGGATAGTCTGGCCAAACCAGATGAATATGAGTTTACCGAGGTGCACAAGTAAGTCTGAGCTATTCCTATGAGCTTGTATGGGCTCCTGTTTATATAGTATAGTACATTGTACTTTTGTGTGTGTCTAATATATATATATATTCCATGGATCGCAAATGCACGGATGATTATCCCTTATATATATATATATATATATATGCTGGTTGAGATTAAAGGTGTTTGACTAGGAAGATTCGAGCATATATAAAGAGATTCAGTTCAGCTTATTTCTATAGCAATTTTCACATTATAAACTAAACAAAGAGTGCCTTAGAAAAACTCTAGATGTTTAGCTATAAGAAGTATAGCTATAAGAAGAAATCTTGGCTGGAACAGATACTCCTTGAGGAATTCTGGGCTGGCACATATTAAACAAATAAGTAAACAAATTTATGCAAAGTATCCATGCACACGCATAGGCACATGTAATTTAGCTGCACAGTATTTATGGCAGGTTTTAATAATCTGGTTGAATTCTAATGTTTTTTTTATTATATGATATATTGTATATAAATAATACTACTGTTATAAATATTATAGAAGTCCATGTGAAATGGCAATAGTAAAGATGCAGGCTCAACACAAAACAATGATAATGGCAGATAGCGCAGCGAAGGGTGGATCTGAGTTTGACAGGTGCTTGAAGCCTTAGAGAGGCTATTTAAGAAAATATCTTTCATCCACAACTGGATTTAGCTGTGTTTAGCACTGCAAATAATTTAATAAAAATAATTTACATTGAGCAAGGAACCAGTGTGCTACATGGAACTGATAATATCATGCAGTATTTGTAGATCTAGTTAGAACTTTAGCTGCTGCATTTTGAAGAAGCTGCAGTGCAGTGTATTTATGAATTCATCCAGCAAAAAGTATATTGTAATAAATTATGTCTCGAAGTTATGAACCTAATGTTCTGCTTGAAAACAATGTTATGTAACTTAAACATTTTTGAGGAGGAAGAATCATTTCACTGAGGAGCTGATCATATCACCTATGGGAGCATGTACAAGGAAACAAGGGCTCAGGACCGAACCCTGTGGCATACCATAGTATTATATGGCAGGGGTTTTCAATTAAAATTACAAGAGGTCCTATTTTTATGTTTCCTTCCCAGCAGAGGTCAAAACAATACTTTTTCTGAATATTTTTACATTTCCACAGCAGCAGTACTTTGTTTAAATAATAATGAAAAAGGATCTAAGCCAGGCTATTTGTGTGAACACTTTTTTTATTTTTACAGAAAACAAACATTCTAAATCTTTAATTATCTACTTTTTATTTTAATTATGTTTATTTGTTTTCAAGGGCAGTATTTGTTTTTTATAGGTGGTTTAATAACTGATAGATTGAATAGAATTTGGAATGTCTCCTATAGAGAAGGAAGAGGTAACATAGGTAGCAATTTTGTAAATATTTTTACTTTTTTTTTAGTATTGAAAGCCCAGATTTATAACGATAAACAACTGAAGTTGGTTGTAACACACCATGTTGTCTGAGATACTGCAACTGATTTTTGTTGAAATTCATACGATAAATTGATTGCTGCTATCCATGTTCAGCAGGTTTATGTTTGTTCATAGGCAGATTCTTAAGGTGCTTTCAAAATATCGTAATGACTGCAAGATGATGATGGTGAGCCTGAGAGCTCTGTCTCTCCTACTGAAGTCAGGTAAGACTTGCTTTTAAATAATGTTTATATGTACTGATTATACAACTATTATGGTGCTTTGGGTCCAAAAGCATTTTTTTCCAATTCATTTAATCTCTGTAGGGATTTAAAAAAAAGTTATTTCATAAAAAGTTGAACCAAAACAGTTAACAAGGAAACAATACTGTGTACCTAACATATTTTATGAGGTAACAAACTACTTGTTGCGATAAGTACTGCAAATGACACAATCAATTAAGAAAATACATTAAGACAGTACACTATACTATTATGGATACTGAGAAAACATCTCATACATGCAAGCCATCTTATGATGAAAAGTCCACATTTTCCTTACACAAACCTAATTATGATTATAGATAAGCATGTGTCATTTTACTTGAGGTGCATTTTCCTGCTTTCCTGAGGTGAAACGTTTTTTTTTTTTTTTTTGTGGGTCAGATGAGATTGTGATGCAGGTTCTAGATGAGGAGGAAGTGGACGTGTTTTACTTGGTTCTGGAGGCCATGAGGTCATTTAATGACAAAGAAGAGGTTCAGCTGCAGGGATGTGCTGCTTTACAACTACTGCTGGAAACAGGTAACTGTGATTTGTTACAAATTTCCTTTGAGTACGCACAATAGTAATATAGTGCCCTGTGATTTCTGCGGTGAGGAAAAATGGCGAATTTCAGTTTTGTCTACTACATACTCAAGCACGCTTGATGCTTGTGTTTTCAGTGTCTTCTATTTCACTAAATGAGGACATTAACACGTGAACTTCATCTCCAGAGCTGCTCTGAGAGTCACTTCACCAGCTTTACACCCTTTCTTTTGATTAAACTTTCTCCAAATACACACAGAAAATGAAATATCTTCATCACAACCCGCCAAAATAAAAGTTCAGTTTAACTGAAATAAATTAGAAAAGAAAGTTATTACTGTTGGACAGCAGAATTTACTTCTCAGAGTCATAATAACAATACTAATATTGCAGCTTGTATAACATTTTTAAGAAATATCACACACACATTTTTGTGCATGTTTTAATTTGAACTGTAAAGCACTCTGCGTACCAAATATGAAAGGAAGTGTTCAAATTTCATTACATTTTCAAAGATTAAATGAAAAAATGCATTAATTTTTATTTATGGTTTATTTTGATCACTACTGTTTTTGATAAATCTGTTTCAAATAAAACAACACAGAATTGAGAAAAAAATCGGAATAGAATTTCTGGTAAAAAAAAAAAAAATATATATATATATATATATATATATATATATATATATATATATATTAATTCAATTGATAAGACATCATTTTTGGCCATTAACATTTAATTAAACCATTCAAATGGTATCCAGAAAAATGAAAACCAAAAATACAGACCTTAAAAATTAAGCCGAATTTGGGAAAAAATAAAATACATTCCACAGGGTGCTAGTAATAGTGTTGCTGTAATTTCTGTCTTATTAACCTGCTTGATTGTCAGTTTCTGATGCTCATCTGGTGGAGTTCATTGAGAACAAGGACCATGAGGTGGTTTTGGATGCGCTCAGGCGGTTCATGGACAGTGAGAATGTGGTACTGCAAGCTCTGAGGGTCCTCATACCACTGGCTGCTTCAGGTATAACACACTTGGAATTACAAAATATATTAAATGATACTATTAAACTACATTATTACAAGTACTATTAAATAAGCTTCTGTTCTTGAGTCTAGCCAGCAATATTGAGATTCTGATGTCCAAACCCGTTAAATGCTACAGTCTGCTGTGTCAGGCTATGGACATGTGGCTTGACTCGGAGGCCATACAGGAGACTGGATGCTGTTTGTTACAGAAATTCACATTGGGTGAGCCCAGGTCAAAGGTCATGATGAAACGATGTTCTCGTAACTTTTAGAAAGTGGTTAATTTTTTAGTCATGTTATGTCTGTTTGGCATTTAACAGAGAGTTACTATAACATACTGGTGCTGAATGGTGTCCATAAGGTGGCGGTGAAAGCGTGTGTCTCTTATCCTGAGAATGCCACAGTGCAGACCACTGCCCTCTCCTGCCTGAGCGCGCTCGGTGAGTCAGTATGGACACTAAAATCAACATGCTAGTGTTGTATAAGTTGAGAACCTGGCTCTCCACTGGATCCCTTAGAGCCCATATTTAAGGTGGATCAACAGAGTGCAATTTTTTCTTCTTTTTTTTTTTAATGATTGTTATTCGTCATAAAATGGACATGACTGACATTGCCAACCGGTCACTTTAAAGGAACACTCCACTTTTTTTGGAAATAGGCTCATTCTCCAACTCCCCCAGAGTTAATAAGTTGAGTTTTACCGTTTTTGAATCCATTCAGCTGATCTCCGGATCTGGCGATAGCACTTTTAGCATAGCTTAGCATAGATCATTGAATCCTATTAGACCAGTAGCATCGCGTTCAAAAACGATCAAAGAGTTTCGATAGTTTTCCTATTTAAAACTTGACTCTTCTGTAGTTATATCGTGTACTAAGACTGGCGGAAAATGAAAAGTTGCGATTTTCTAGGCCGATATGATTAGGAACTATACTCCCAGTCCGGCGTAATAATCAAGGAACTTTGCTGCCGTACCATGGCGCAGTGATATTACGCAGCGCCTGAAAGTAGTCCCCAGCTATATTATAACTAGTTACCTAGCTACTTTCAGGCGCTGCGTAATATCACTGCGCCTGCTGCGGCCATGTTATGGCAGCAAAGTTCCTTGATTATTACGCCGGAATGAGAGTATAGTTCCTAGCCAAATAGGACTAGAAAATCACAACTTTTCATTTCGCGCCGGTCTTAGTACACGATATAACTACAGAAGAGTCAAGTTTTAAATAGGAAAACTATCGAAACTCTTTGATCGTTTTTGAACGCGATGCTACTGGTCTAATCGGATTCAATGATCTATGCTAAGCTATGCTAAAAGTGCTATCTCCAGATCCGGAGATCGGCTGAATGGATTCAAAAACGGTAAAACTCAACTTATTAACTTTGGGGGAGTTGGAGAATGAGCCTATTTCCAAAAAAAGTGGAGTGTTCCTTTAAGTGAGCAGTCCATGTCCATTTTGACTTCCTCAGAAGTTCCAAAAGCCCTTCTGCTGATGTTGGCAAAGTTGGTAGTTCACCATTTGATAAAAAAATACAGTAAACAGGAATACTGTGAAATATTATTACAATTTAAAATAACTTTTCAGTTTCAACAGTTTTTAAACTGTAATTTATTTCTGTGATCAAAGCTGTATTTTCAGCATCATTACTCTTGTCTTCAGTGTCACATGATCCTTCAGAAATCATTGTAATATACTGATTTGCTGCTCAATAATTTTTTTCAGTAAACACATTTATAATGTTACAAAAACACAAACAAAAAAAACTCTTTAAAAGTAATGCTGTTCTTTTAAGCTTTCTATTCATCAAAAAATCCTATAAAAGGTAACACAGCTTCCTCAAATATACTGAGCTTCAAAAAAACTGTTTTCCGCATTGATAATAATAAGAACCATTATTAATAACAGCACCAATAATAATTGAGCGCCCAATTAGCATATTCAATTGATTTCTGAAGGATCATGTGACACTGAAGACAAGAGTAATGATGCTGAAAATTCAGCTTTGCATCACAGGAATAAACTGCAATTTTAAATATATTAGAATAGAAATTAATTATTTTAAAATGTGATGTTATTTACCATTTTACCATTTTTATCATTAAATAAATGCAGCCTTGATGAGAATAGATTTTTTTTTTTTTTTTTTCCCCACTGTATAATAAATAAACTATTTCACAATCGTGATTTGTGGCTGCATGTTTTTATTTTTTATTTTTGGGCTCCATACAGTACTAAATTTTTTTTGTTGTTTCTCAGCGGAGTGTATTGTACAGAATGAAGGGCTGGACAAAGAGTGGAACGAGGAGGACGAGGCGAAACAGAAAGTTCTGGTAAAGAAAGAAGCCACTCAAGGAGAGGAGATGCTTATTTGGAGAGAGGCCTGTTATACAGCTTTAGAGAGACATGCTGACGATGTTGCAGTGCAGGTGACACATGACATGTTTTAACCTGCAATACTGAAAAGATCTTATCTCATTCTTTTGCTTTTACTATAGTGAATATGTAACTTTCTTTCCCATCGTCCAATCAGGAAGCTGCATGTTGGGCTTTAAACAGCTTGCTGCTTCATTACCACTCATTCAACCACGTGGAACTGGAAGGAAGGTTAGCATTGCTTCATATTCTGTGCAATATATTTTGTCCAAAAGTCCTCTTATAATTAGGGATCGAGAGCAATATTATTTAAATAAATAAATGACTTCTGTTATGATTGGCTAACCTCTGTATACTAGCGCAGTTATGACTGTCATCATCAAGCAGTTCAGGTTGCTGAATACTGAATATGCAATGATATTTAAATGTAGTCTGTCATATGTTAATGAGCTCAGTTTGAGATGTCGTAACTGTGTAGATTTGGTTTGTTTCTGTCCCACAGACCTCCTCTTCATTCTCTCATTATGGCTGCCATGCTTTTGCATTCATCCAGTGTGGAGGTTTTCCAAGCTGCTTCCTGTACACTACGCACACTAATACAGCACCACAGTAAGTTCATACTGTGTTTGAAAAGTTTGTAAACTACATTTTAAATAATTATGTTTTAATAATCTTTTGTCGTGCTTTAAAAAATAGCCTACACTTATTTTGATATGTTGACTAACATACTAAAGCACATGTAAAATTCTTGATTATAATTTTGACTGTAGTGTATTATTCAATATTAGGTAATGTATTTTAAATGTGCAAAATTGCAACTTCATTAATTCAGTCAAGTTTCAATAGAAATTACATTAAAGTATATTTTAGTCTACCAAAAAGACTTGTCGGTGCATTCAGCAGTGCACTTCAACCATATAATACTAGCACTTACCTATTCTATTCTATTCTATTCTATTCTATTCTATTCTATTCTATTCTATTCTATTCTACTCTACTTCTTTTGCGCTATACTGCGAAAAAATATTTTCTTAGTATTTTTGTGTTGTTTTCTATAGTACACATATCTAAACATTTTTAATCAAAATAAATGTACTTGAGAAGCAAAATGACTTAAGATATAAAGCCTTCTGTCTTAAAGGGGTCATCAGATGCAAAATTCACTTTACATCCATCCTATAATGCTAAAAATCCACTCAGTGTTTTTTTTTTTAAATCCCTATTTTAAAATCCCATTTTTAAAATCAGGCTGTTCTGAGACTCCTGTCAGAACGATGTAGTTCTGTACAGGCCCCTTCCACGATAGTTGATTGACAAGACCGTCTTACCTTAGACCCGCCCTGAGTGAGCTGTCATCAGTCCGCCATTGTGTCTCCTAAGCGATTGAGGTGTTTTGTTGTTGGATGTAGTAATGAATATAGCAGTCGTCATTTACTCCCGACATCTGAGCTGCTGAAGACGCAGAGGATTAACGTTACTTTCGTTTTGAGGGTAATGCGCCGATTCCCGATCTACCTAATAACATGCTAATTAGCAAGTTTCGCGGCTAAAGTAAACAGTACTGCTCGTTGTCACCCCATGGAAGAGAGGGGCGGGGTCAGCAGAGCTCATTAGCATTTAAAGCAACATGGACTATAATGGCTTGCTAAAAACAGCTGATTTTGACAGGGTAAAAAAGGTGTCTTTTACACTACCATTGACAAATTTGAACCAAAGTATGTTATAGACTTTTCATTAAGACCCTAAAGAATCATATCAACTTATATCAAATGGGCATCCGATGACCCCTTTAAGAATAAAAAAATCTGCCGATGAGGAAAGAAAAATATTTTTTTAGGAAAATAATATTTTTATATAATATTAATAACATTTTTTTTTCAGGAGACAAGACTTAATATCTTACGTCCTTTTGCTTCTAAAGTAAATTCAAGAAATTGTAGATATTTGTACTAGAAAACAACACAAAAATATTAAGTAAGAAAGTCTTTTTTTTTTTTGCAATGTAGGGATGTGTCTCAGAAAACGATCAGCTTGTGTGTTTTTGTACTTCAGGTAGGCTGAGGGCTCTGCTGCTGTCACATGGCATTCATGTCAACATTGTGCATCTGATGCGGAAACACGGGAGCTCCAGCGCTGTGTGTGAAAGTGCCTGCAAACTGCTTCACACACTCTTCCAAGGAGCGTAAGTACACGCAACTCCCACATCTGATCAGTTATGTGAAATGTAACAGATGAAAACACAACTGAAATCATATTTTTACTTCACTCCAGGAAGGCCAGTCTAGATGATGCGACCCTGATTCTCAGTCAGATCCTGACTGCTCTGAAAACACATAACTTCGTTCCTGAAGTTCAGCTGGAGGGTCTCAGAGCGAGTTTAGTTCTTCTCAGCCCAGGTAGAATGTCTGTCTGCTTCCTGCCTGTTGTTTTATTGGAATGAATCTTCAAGCATTGTGTTTTTAGTTCATTAACGGAATAGCTGAAAAAATAACTCACCCTCATATTGTTCCAAATTTATTTTGGGTGAACTACAGTGCCTAAATACATAATGTCTGACTCTTTGTCTTCTTTTGTGTGCAGACAGGCGTTTAAGAAAACATGGCACCTCAGTGCCGGATCCTGAAACAGTGGACGTGTCCCTGCGGGTGCTGAAGAACCAGTGTGTGCTTGAGGGAGCTCATACTGTCTATCTAGAGGCACTTAATAGGGTAAATGCTTTGTTTCTTAAAAGCTAAAATAGTGCTGTAACTCAACATGGACGATAATGCTAAGTCTTGTGCCCAAAGGGCACCTATTATGCCCTTTTTTACAAGATGTGTCACTACAATGTGTCTGTGAAGTTTCAGCTGAAATACTCAAAATAAGTAATCAATTTAATTTTGATTATCATGTCTATCACACTGAAATCATGCGTTTTACACCATATTAGCTTCAATTCCTGATATACGGTTTTCTGAGTGCACACATCCAAAGTGAACGCACAGAAAGCGGCTGTCACATGTCCTAAACTAAGCTCTCTTTTATGTCTTATTGCGCTTAAACAGTCAAATACACACAAGTTTATGTTAAAAACTCACATAAGTTACAAAAACAGTTATGTGAAGTTATGATGTCATGTGTTCTGTGAAGGTAAACAGCTGGGAAAGACATTGCATGTTTATACATGGCGGGTTGTGTATGGCTCATTTAGTCTTGGATAATACGGCAGTGTCCATCAACAGTCGTGGGCGGGGCTTGTAAAATGTGACATCACATTTTATGCTTATGATTTATGGGGATTAGTAACAGGTGGATTTCTGTCATTATAGGGTACATTTATGTTCAAACAACATGTAAAAGTGAATTTTGCATAATAGGTGCCCGTTAAACCTGAAGTGTGTAATTTTTTTTTTAGACTTTAAAATATTTTTCTTCTATCTCAGCTTAATATGCAGAAACAAATAGTGCATCACCACAACAAATATGATTTAAACAATAAGACTTTGAATTAAGGGACAGAAAATAAAAAAGTAGAAAATAAAAATCTTCAATTCTGTTGATGAATGAAATGAATGAATATTTGAAGAGTTCATTTGCAAAAACAGAAAACTCCGTTTTTATAAATTTTCAAAAATCATGTAATTTCATTGTGCATTCCAGTTAATCTCAGTAATCTAAAAATACAGCTAACTAACACAATAAAACATGATAACATAATAAAAAAATAAAAAAACATGATTTTTGAAAATTAACAAAACAGAGTTATCTGATTTTACAAATAAACTCTTCATTTGTGGTTTTGAAACAACATGAGAATGAGTACCATAACTGATGACTGAATTTTTATTGCTTGGAGGTGAACTATTTGTTTTATATAAGAACTGCTTTTAAACCCTCTCAAACACCTCTCCCCATAGACATCCATAGCAATTTCATTACTGTAAACAGTATATTTTTGCATAAATAAATAAAGGATGAGTCAAAATAATTTTCAGGGGAAGTCAACATTTTGCCTGAAATGCTGTCTATAGAATTAAACTTATATTGGATCTGTAATACTCCTTGTAGGAAAGAATTGGACTTTAATCAGGTGGTTTTAATTTAAAATCTAAGTTCTGTAAATGAGGTGGGTGTTTCATTTGATATGTGTGTTTAGTTTATCAGTAGTGAGGAGATTCAACAGTGTGGACTTGGTGTACTCTCGGCACTAGCTGACAGTTCTGGAGCGGTTGACCTCATGTGCCAGCAGGGGGCGATAGATACGGTTCTTCATACGCTGCAGATGTTTCCACAGGAGCGTGGTGAGTCCATTTACCTAATCATGACTGAAGATCTTCAGCCTTCTAATCCTAGGCAGACTTTTGAATGTCGACATAAGGTCTGGTCCACAGTGCTGCTTATTCTGGACAAAAACCAACCACTGTTCAGGCATTCACACAGAACACACTTTTGTGTTCCACTAAGCTGCTTTTCCATTGATTTTCTATGAAGTAAATGGACATATTTGACCATTGTGATCTTGTCTCACATATTGTGTGATGACGTTTAATGCACTGCACACTGTTGTGTATGTCAACATTTGTGCACAACTGTTTATTAACTGAAAGTCCTCACCCATTGTAGATGTTCACTACTGGGGTCTTAGTCTTCTGTTTCACCTCATCTCTAAGAAGAAGCTCTCTCGTATGATGGTGCCTGTACTGGCATCAGTTTTGGTCAGCTCAGTACGGCAACACAAAGAGGACGCAGTCATGCTTCTAAAGGTAGCTCACTACAGTTATTACCAGTTCAAAACAAAAAGGGTGGTTGTTTTTGATGTTTTGTTCCTAACAGTGTGCGTTTTGGTTATTAGGGTTTCCAGGTTGTGTGGAAGTTGTTGGACACCTGCTCGAGTGCCGCAGCATGGCTGCAGAAAGAAGCCTTCGAGAAAGACATCTTCCAGATCCTTCGGGAAAATATGGCAGACCAGCGCAGAGATCCAGTAAGAAAATCAAACCAAAAGTTCTGTCGAAAATTTATCAGATCTCCTGATAAATCCTACATGTTCCGCTTCAGTTGCAGGCAATGAGTTGCCTGTGCCTGTCTAAGATGGTGGCGGACAGTGAGATCATGTATGCCCTGTTGGAGAGAGCATGTGAGGACGGTGACGTGGACATGGCAGAATGTCTCATCCTGCTGGGCGCTGACATCAACAAGAAAACAAAGAGTGATTCGCTCATATATCAGGTGTGATATATGAACCTTTATTCCTGAACTGTAAAGGAATAGTTCACCAAAAAAAAAAAAAATCCTCATAATTTGCTCACCCTCAAGCCATCCTAGGTGTATATGCTTTTATTTTTTCTAGGTGTATATGCTTTTATGCTTTTATAAACACAATTGGAGTTATATTAGATAATATCCTGGCTCTTCCCAGCTTTGTAATGGCAGCTGAATCGTGCCTGAGTTTTTGAAGCTCCAAAAAGCTCATTCATCCATCATAAAAGTAATCCATACAACTACATTGGGTTAATGAATGCCTTCTGAAATGAATCGATGGGTTTTTGTAAGACAAATATCCATATTTAAAACTTTGTGAATTATGATCACTGGCTTCCTTAACTTCTGTACACGCGTGTTCACAGGAGAGTCGAGTTATGACATTTAATGTAGGATGTAGGCATAGTGGAAACTAAGGTGAGAATTGACAAATGTGGAAGTGCATTTTAATTTTATTACAAATCTACATTATAGCCAAAACAACTATTTTACAATTCACTCCAAAGAGATGCGTCAGTTCTTAACTTAGTTTCTGCTATACTTACGTTCTATGTTAAACGTCATCTAATCTAATCTAATCTAATCTATCTGTCTGTCTGATAAATATGTATGGCTAGACTTAAACCTTTCGAATGTTTTCAAGTTTTTTAAAACTACTTGAAACTTTTAACCAGGCTTATATTTTATATTTTATTCAGGAAGCCTGACTAACATTGTAACTGAACTTTGATTGCCATTCCTAGCAGTGAAGAACTGTTTTTTTTTTTTTACCTTTATTTATAAAGCGCTTTATACAATACAGATTGTGTCAAAGCACATTTACAGTGTTAAACAGGAAAAATGCAAAACTGACAGTGTGTGCAAATTGGTTTTGCGAATTGGTGCAAAACTGACAGAGTGTGTCTGCCTCCCGAACAACGCTAGGTAGATTGTCCCAGAGTTCGTGCGCTAATTAGGAAAGCAGATTAGTTAGCTGCTGCATTTTGGATCAGCTGGAGTTTGTTTATTAAGCGCAAAGAGCAACCACCCAATAAAGCATTACAATAATCTAACCTAGAGGTCATGAACACATGAATTAACGTTTCGCCATTTAACATTGAGAGCATAGGTCGTAATTTAGATATATATTTAAGATAGAAAAATGTGGCTTTACAAATGATAGAAACATGAATTTCAAAGGAAAGATTGCTATCAAATAACACACCTAGGTTCCTAAATGATGACAAAGAATTGACAGATCAGCCATCAAGTGTTCAGACAGTGTTCTAGATTATTACATGCAGAGGTTTTTGGTACGATAATTAACACCTCTGTTTTTTCACAATTTAGCTGTTGGAAATTACTAGTCATACAGTTTTTAATATCAGCTATGCAGTCCGTTAGTTTTGCGAATTGGTATGTTTCGTCTGGCCACAAAGAAATATCGAGCTGAGTATCATCATATAACAGTGAAAGCTAACACCATGTTTCTTGAGGATATTTCCCAAGGGTAACATGTAAATTGTGAAAAGCAATGGTCCTAGTATTGGGCCTTGAGGTATTCCATACTGCTCTTGTGATCGGTATGATACCTCTTCATTCACTGCTACGACTTGATGATAGTCAGATAAGTACGATTTTAACCATGCCAATTTTAACGCCAACACGATTTTCTAGTCTATTAAAAATGTTGTGGTTTATAGTGTCAAAGCCAGCACTAAGGTCCAGTAGCACTAATAGAGAGATTCAACCACGATCAGATGATAAGAGCTCTCATTTATAACTTTGATGAGAGCATTCTCAGTACTATGATACAGTCTAAATCTTGACTGGAAGTCCTCACAGATGCCATTTTTCAAATATTGGCACCCTTGGTAAATTCAATACTTTTTGAAACCTCCGTTTGCCAGTTTAACAGCGCTAAATTTTCTCCTATAATGTTCTCTGAGGTTAGAGAACACCTGACAAGAGATCAGAGACCATTCCTTCATCCAGAATCACTCCAGACCCTTTAGATTCCCAGCTCCATGTTGGTGCTTCTTCTGTTCAGTTCATCCCACTCGTTTTCTATAGGGTTCAGGTCAGAGGACTGGAATGGCCATAGTAGAAGCTTGGTTTAGGACTGGAATGGCATAGTAGAAGCATTAGGGTGATATAGACACACGTCCTCTTCCAGGCAGATTCATAACAATTTATGTTGATTGGAAATTCTTAATTATTGCCCTGATGGTGGAAATGGGAATTTTCACTGCTCTAGCTCTTTTCTTAAAGCCACTTCACTAATTTGTGAAGCTGAATTATATTTTGCTGCACATCAGAAATATATTCTTTGGTTTTTCTCATTGTGATGGATGATTAAGAGAATTTGGGCTTTGTTTTCCCTCCTATTTATATTTCTGTGAAACAGGAAGCCATGGCTGGATAATTACATGTTCATAATCACCCTGGAGGTTGAAGGTTAGATTTTTGTGAATATTTAAAATAAAAGCTCAAAAGGATTAACAATGCAGATTAATTTTCACAGCCTTCTTTAATAATATTTACCAAGGGTGCCGATATTTTTGGCCATGACTGTACCTTTTATTGTATTTCTGATAGAAAAGGTAGATTTGAGATCGGTCTGTAACTAATTTTCTAGGATCTAATAACTGCAAGTTTGAAGGATTTTGGGACATGTCCTAATGATCTATGACTTCTGGAAGCACCTCTTTTAGTAGCTCAGATGCTGTATTTAGGGTATAACATACATGTTGTTGGTTTAGATGATTTAACAAGTTTATACAATCATTCCTCTCCTATAGCAGAGAATGAGTGGAGTTGTTCCTCACTGATGCGATACTGTAGCTGACGGCTGCACGGTTGCAATTTTATCTCTAATAGTGTTGTGGTTGTGCAGGTTTGTGATCGGGGGCCTCCTCTGGTTTTGCTGGAGCTGCTGGTTTCTGCAGGTGTTCATGAGCAGCAGTTACGTGGAGCTCTGAGCGTATGTGTCAGGAAGGGTGATGACCCTGCGGTCACCCTCCTCCTCGCCCGTCTGGGGGTGGACCACTCCAACAACGCCCTGTGTCTCGGGAGCTTCCACCTCGGAAAAATGAAGGCGACGTGGCTCAGCGCTCTTCTCTCTGAGCGCAAAGCTCAGACTCCAATCAACAAGAAGAACAGTGAGTCTGTTCACACGATCAGGCAGTTGTCATGTATTTGACATACATGTTCTGGAGCCATGACCACTTTTACTTCAGTCTGGCTTTGTTTTCTTTATAACAATTTCCGAAAATTTCTTCAGTAGAGATTGCCTCGAACTAAAGCAGTTTTGAGAAAAAAAAAAACAGTTTAGAATATCAGAAAAAAGGGATAAAACATTTTATTAACCCTATCACACCCCAAAAGTAAGTAATGTACATAACTAGCAAAGTATTTCATGCTTTTAAAAACAGTATTTATTATGAAAATAATAACCTTTACATGAATATACTTAAGTTTGACTGAATGTAATATGTTTGGATACTTTATTGCACATGTATGCAATTAAAATAAAATATATTAAAATTGTGTTAAATGCTAGTAATAGCTGAACTTTACATTGTTTTTTGAATACTTAAGTTGGACTTAATGACATTTTATATGTAATTCCATAATTCTATTGTCTTAGAAATAAAGTGTACTGCCAAATGTACTGATAAGTATTAGTAAACTAAAATATAACTTAATGTAATTTCTATTGAAACTTGTATGCCATTTAATTAAATATATATTTTTAATTACACATTTCTAGTAATGAAGTTGCAGTTCAGTACATTAAAAATCAAAATCTGTAGCTTGAAATTTTGTATCGAATAACACAGTGGAGGTAAAATTCGAGTCACGTTTCTTCCCCCAAGCAATCCTTGTCATGAACACTTGACATTAAACGTGGAACACACAACACTATTATACATTATTTATTTACCACACATACTTATTTTTTTTTTTTTCATTTCAAATTTGCACATATCATACCTGCACACACATAATTGTCTATATTATATATTGTGCTTCTTTTTTTTTGTTATTCTGTACATTGCCTATTTGTATAATAGTTTTTTTATCAGTGTCCTGTTCTGTTGCTGTCCTTCTGTTGCACTATAGAGCTTCTGTCACTATAACTAATTCCTCGTATGTGTAAACATACCTGGCCAATAAAGCTCATTCGCTTTTAAAAAGTGCACTTTGTAATAATGTCAAATCAAAATGTACTTTTGATTTGCCATTATTACAAAGTGCCCTTTTTAAAAGCGTGCAAAGAAATGCATACACAAAACTTTCGCAGAAAGTTTAAAATTGGCCAAGTTTAAATCACTTCAACACATCATTTAATTGTTTCCAGTAAAACATATGGCATAAATAACACACTTGTTTTTGTTATACAGTGATGTAACCTTTTTTTGTACTTTATACACAGTATGTAGAGAATTTAAATCTACACAACTAAAATCAGCCTGACTGTTGTTGGTAAATCTTGTCCTTGTATCTTTCAAGGTAAAGGTCAGCATTTGGCCAGACAGATCTTGTCACTCCAAAGAAACAAAAGGTTTGTGGGAGTAGCTAGATTACGGAGTGATGCCAGCACATCAGAATATTTCACAGATGAGGAAAGTGATGACTCACACATTTCCTTAGATGAAAGCTTGGCCTGTGTGTTTGATGACATGGAGAGTGATGGTAAGATGATTCTCACATACATACATTACATACAAATCTCATCAGTGGATGTGGGTCATTTATCGTTGCCTTTTCAACCTCTTTATATGTTAAAAAAGTTTGGATATAGTGATAATTACTGAATCATGATTCAGTTTAGATATAAATGCAACTGTAATCAAGTTAATTTAAGCAATCTGCATGATATTATTTTCTATATAAAAAAATGCATGTGTTCCATTGGTAGGGAGCGATGGGCCTTCACAAGGATTGTTGCTTTTCAATGATTCTCCAGAAGTGGGCAGGAAACCTGCTTGGAGACATCACAGCCGGCGTAGACGTGCCAATTCAGAGGTACCAGAAACAGACAAACTTTTGGTGTCTTTGTGCTTGGAGTTTAACAATGATTTTAACCATTTTAATGTCTTTCTACAGGAATGCCACGGTGAGACAGAGACAAGTGTCTCTTTACATAAGCGTTTTAACTCTCACAACACTAGAGGTACACATTAAGAGCTGTCTGACATGGAAACTAGTCCTAAAAAGTTCACTTGTTGTTACATCTGTCTTTTTTTGTTTTAAATGTACAGGGCAGGGTTTTCTTGAAAGCTCCACTCCTGCTGCTCTTCCTCTGGCCGTGGACAAAGAACCTATCCGTCTGCTCGACCTCTCAGGAAATGAGCTGGACAATCTGTCCTGTTTGATGGGTGTGAGTGCTCTCAAACAGCAGATTGAAAACCTTCTACGGCTTGATTTGAGCAGCAACAATCTATCAGAGTTTCCCAGTGTTCTCTGTCAGGTGTGTAGAAACATTTTGACAGTGTGATTAAAGCAGTGTTATTAAAGTAAACATGAAACAGCTTTCAAAACCCATTCTCTAATGTTCACAGAAACATCGTGACTGCACATTTTAGTTATTACCAGTTCTAGTATTATTAACAGAATCAAATTAGGTTAAGTTCCCTTATGAAAAAAAGTACACTTAAGGACAAAATATTCTTTGGTTTTTACGCGTATGTGAGGGTCTGTTATTCTGGGTACATTACACTGTAATGTAAATACACATTTTAAGTTGCAATTTAATATATAAAGTAGACTTAAAGCATATTAACTTCAAATGTAATGTAATAACACGATTATTTAAAATATAATCAAGATTATGTGCTTCAGTTTGTTAGGCAATTACATCAAAACAAGTGTGCTTCTTTAAATCACAACAGAAGATTATCAAAACATGACTTAAACATGACTCAAGTCACCTTTATTTATATAGTGTTTTATACAGATTGTCAAAGCAGCTTTACAGTGTTAAACAGGAAAAACCTGTGATGATAATGCATGAGCGTTATAGTAAACAGTAGATTTTTCACTTAAAGTCAGTTCATTGTTGATTCAGTGATGTCATCATCCAGCTCAGTTCAGTTCTCTTCAAATAGTGTCTGTGCAAATCAAGTCAGTAATATTGTCAGAAATTGTGTCCCCAACTAAGCAAGCCAAAGGTGACAGTGGCAAGGATCCAAAACTCTATAAAAGTTTTAGAGGTTCATAAAGTCATTACTGCTGTTTTGTTGGGAAATGTTTGTTCCTGCTGATGCTTTATTTTTTGTTAATTTTGCCACTGTAATGAATAAATACATGGCATTGTGTTTCTTTTCTTTTAAAGAGAAAAAAAAGTAAGCAGATGTAGCAGTTTTTAAGGCTTTTCTGTATGTAGAAGTACTTTCCCTCCATGCAATACGAAATACCTCTAGTTTTGTTTTCATCCAGTTGCGCTCCGTTTTTTTGTGTTGGACTGTTTTCTTGAATCTTCTTTAAGCATAACTGAGCAACCGTATCTAAAGTGCTAAAAAGAGAGAGTTTATAGCTTCTGTTACAACATCAGTTTTTTCTGAACTATTATATATGCTAAGGAATTGAGACTCAAGTCGAAGTATGATTACGACAATGTTCCTGAGACGTTTTGTCAAACCCCAATGGAGTTCCGAATGTGTATAAATGCTGATCCCAAGGCATCTTTTTCATTATCAACATGGATATTAAAATCACCAACAACTCATTAACATTATCTGGAATTAATTTTTTTTTTTTAATCCTCTTAAGATTTGAAATCTAGCACACATTCACATTTAATACAATTAAGTGAGAAAGTGCACTAACTTAGTAACTTACATTGATTTATAGGTTTTTTTTTTGTGCTGCCAAATAAATAGTGCTTTATTTAACTGTATAATCTGATATAGTATCTAGTAAATATCTAGCTAGTAATCTAGTAATTAAAGTAAATCTTTAATGTGTGTTTTGATTGTTGTTTTGTCTGTTTTGTGTTGATATTGATGATCATTTAATCTGAGGACTATATCCTAACCATACTCAATACATTTTTTTCCCAGCAATTTATTAAAAGAGTTTTATTCACTTGTGCATTTTTTTTCTTAGAATTTAAGAAGTCTTACCCGTCTAGATCTTCAAGGTAACCAACTGCAGTCACTTCCTGTGGAACTCCTGGGTTTGCCTGCATTAAACACACTCAATGTTTCTCGCAACTGCATTGGTCCTCTTCTGATGCTGGACCCAACTCTGCACAGTCCAGCCTTACGCCAGCTCAACCTGTCCTTTAACCAGATCACCGTCTTCCCCTTCCAGCTGGGGCAGGCTATGGACCGACTGGAGGAGCTCTCCTTGGAGGGGTAGGTTATGGCAAAATTGTTTTTCTAGAGAACTGGTGTACTGTAATTTCTTCAAATTATTCAAATTATTCATTTTCTTATTGGATATACGTAAGTTGAAAAAAAAAAAAGGTTGTAAAAATGGATGGTATTTTTATTTTTTTTGTTCTTCAGCAATCAGATATCAGAACTGTCTCTCCCGCTCCACCTGGCTGAACTGAAAGTTTTAGATATCAGTAAGAATCAAGTTGAAATCATTTCAGATAATTTCCTCACTGAATGTCTCAAGTTGGAAACTTTCATCGCTTCAGTTAACAAAATCAGTAAGTTTTCCCCTCTTTACTCTCTTAAAAAAATATTTATTTGTAATTTTTCATCAAAATATATTGACTTGACTCAACTTTCCTTTTTGGCTGATGGCAACTTACATAGGCTGTCGGTTAATGTTAGTCAGTAGGCAAATTGTTTTTTTTTTTATTATTGTCACACTATGGTGTATAAGAAATGCACAAAGAAGATGAGTGACGTAAATAAATCTACATAGAGATAATCCACAGAAGGAAGGCAGCAATCACATGTAGCAATCGACGTTTAAGACTAGACAAAGACAAACTGAACAGACTCAAATTAAATACACAGGCAAATGAAGATAATTAATGAGACACAGGTGAATCAAATACACAATCAAGGGGGATCAGAAACTAGGTCACAGAACACATGGGGAATGAAAACAAACAAAAAATTCCATGTGTTGCAATTATTCATGTATATAATTTTAATTTGTTTTTATCATTTTTATGTACTGTAGCTTTAATTTATTTATTTTTTATTAGTTTTGCTTTTTTTAAAATTACCAAAATATATTTTTAATAGTTTTAGTTAAGAAAAATAACATTTTAAGCTACAAATAATGCAACCTTTTTAAAATCTTTACAATAGTTTACACTGTGATTTGGTGGCAGATAGCATTAATATAACGCACATAGAGCTACAGCATTAAAAGAAGCCTCCACAAAAAAACATCCATTCAGCTCATGTGGGATAATATCAAGTTCTCCTCTGCTTATTTTCTCTCTGAATATTCAGTTTCAGTCGGCCATGTCACATTGCAGAGCATTTCATGAAAATTAAGCTGGATAATTCTGTAAAATTGTGTTCTGTTTATCACTACTGTTGTTATTAATACTCATGTTTTCATATAGGTTCATTGTCACACCTTCCTTCAAAAATTACCACTGTTAAATTATCACAGAACAATTTCACAACTGTTCCTGAAATAATCATCAACTTGCCAAAGTAAGTGTTTTTTGTTTCAAATTAACATACTTTAATATAACTTTTGAAAATAATTTTCACTCATCCTTAAGTTTGTAAAAACATTGTGTCTGCAGTAATGCACTTACAGTTGAAGTCTTTGTGGAATAAATGTTAAAATACATGCTGTATCGAATATGCAACCACAAAACTTCAAGATTATACTGTACAAGCTAACATGAGACACGTTAAAAGTCTTAATAATTGTATAATTAATTAATATACACTGGTCAAAAATGCTGTTAATAAAGCCTAACTTGTTTTGAACCTGGAATGTTTCTTTGAATACACATACAGTCTTTAACCTCTCTTTTTCTGGATAGTTTGCGTTCGGTGGACATGAGAAATAACAGTATTATTGATCTGCCGGGTCCATCTTTCTGGGTCAGTGTAAACCTAAGAGAGCTGATGTTCAGTCATAATCGCATCTCTGCACTCGACCTGAGCGGCCCGGTGTACAAGTGGGCCAGACTGGAGAAACTTCATTTAAGCTCCAACAAACTGACTGAGGTACGGTTCATGTCACGCTCTGATTCAAATAAACACTGCAGTTTTGGTCTGTCTTTGTGCCTCAAAGGGTATATTTGTTAGAAATTTGTGTTTTACACTTTTGTGCTTTAGATCCCTCCTCAGATCGGTATGTTGGAGGACCTGACGTCTCTAGATGTTAGTCAGAATGAAGGTTTGCGCTCTTTCCCTGATGAGATGGGAAAGCTTGTTCATTTATGGGATCTACCTCTAGATGGTCTGCAGCTCCAGATGGACCTCAAACACATTGGGAACAAAACCAAAGACATCATCAGGTCTAAATCTGTCTCATTTAGACATTATTTCTTGCTTTATTTCATTCCTTTGAATATGCCCACCTATAATATCTTGTTTCAAATGCAAATATCTTGCTATTTCAAGGCTTATATTGGTTCAGAATGTGAGCGCTGTGGTTGTTACAGGTTCTTGCAGCAGCGTCTGAAGAAAGCTGTCCCGTATTACCGCATGAAACTCATTGTGGTCGGCAGCCCATGGAGCGGGAAAAGCTCTTTGATTCATCAGCTAATGAGACTCAAACGCTCTCAGTGGCGATCTGACCAGCACACCTTTGGCATTAGCGTCAGAGACTGGGCCATCAAAAACAAAGACAAGAGGAACATGCTGCTGAATGTTTGGGAGTTCTCAGGTATCTGCACAATACATATCAAATATGGAAAAATGTCAATAGGAAATTACAGGTTTGTCTCTTTCTGTTGTTGTGCAGGTGGTGAAGAGTGCAGTGGATTTCACCCTCACTTTATGAGCTCCAGGGCTCTCTATCTAGTCTTGTATGACCTGAGTAAAGGACCCAGTGAGATAGACACTATCAAACCCTGGCTCTTTAACATTAAAGTAAGTTTAACATTGAGCTCCTTCTAGCAAGTAGTATCAAAATATTTTAGTACAAATACAAAACCAGACCAAACTGTTCTTGTGGAACATTTGGTTTAGATTATAAAAGATGATACATGATATATATATACTTAAAGGGTTAGTTCACCCAAAAAGGAAAATTAGCCTGTTATTCACTCACCTTCAAGCCATCCTTGGTGTAAATGACTTTCTTCTTTCAGACGAATCCAATCAGAGTTATATTAAAAATTGTTCTGGCTATTGTGGGTCAATGAAATACAAATCCTTTAGCTGAAGCACTGGATCATCAAAGTGAAGCAGGACACCTGGAGACAAACACAGACAGAAAGTCTGTTTACTAGGTTAAAACAAGCGCTATGATACCCCACGCAATGATAATGCTTAGAAGAGCCAGGACAATTTTTTATGTAACTCCGATTGGATTCGTCTGAAAGAAGAAAGTCATATACACATAGGATGCCTCGAGGGTGAGTAAAACACAGGCTAATTTTCATTTTTGGGTGAACTAACCCTTTAAATAATATATTTTAAAACTGTGTTTTTCTCAGGCCGTAGCTGGACAGTCTCCTGTGATTGTGGTTGGAACTCATGCAGATGTGTGTGAAGAGCACCACCTACAGGAGTGTGTTCTGAAGCTGCGAGAGGAACTGTCTCAACCGGGCTTTCCAGTGATCAAAGAGAACCACATACTTTGTGCCTGTGAGGAGTCTGAGTCTATCAGCAGGTTGCGCAAAGCCATCTGTAGGGAGCTCATTGGGTTCAAGGTGATTTACAAAATGTAGTTTTTCTTGGCATTAATTAGCAAATATTATCATTGATTTTAACCAGATTCGATTGGAAAGCTACAGTAAGGGGGAATTTGCAATTTGAAAAAAATAAATAAATAAAAAAAGGAAAGAAAGAAAGAAAGAAAGCAATGCATACATGTATTTCTTAAGTATTCTTTTCAAAATGTATACTAAAGTGTACTTATTTGTCACATTGTATTTATTTAATGAATTGTGTCTGTGGCATTGGCAGATCCAGGGTCAGCCGGTAATGGGGCAGCTGATCCCAGACTGTTATGTGGAGTTGGAGAGGAGAGTTTTACAGGAGAGGTCACATGTACCCACTGATTTCCCAGTGCTCAGACACAGCAGACTGCTGGAGATCATACAGGAAACACAACTGCAGCTAGAGGAGGGAGAGTTACCCCACGCTATCCACTTCCTCAGCGAAGCTGGTGAGAGTTGTTTCACTCCTGAATCCCTTTCTGATGTCTTTTTGCTGTTTATATCCAATTTGTGGTTGTTTCTTCAGTTTTGGGCACATGCATGTGCCTAGGGAATGTACTTAATCACTTGTTATATATTTTTGCTCATTTTATTTTCCTTGGATCCATTGGATTGGATTGTTTTAACCTAGTAAACCTTCTGTCTGTTTGTCTCCAGGTGTTCTGCTTCACTTTGATGATCCAGTGCTTCAGCTAAAGGATTTGTATTTCATTGACCCACAATGGCTTTGTAACATCATCTCACAGGTTAAACATTTACACACACACCTTGCTTCTCCCTGTGATTCGTTCATAGCAGTAACATCTCATCTGTTGTGTTGATTGACAGACGTTGACTCTGAGGAGCACTGGTCAGGAGGACAGCACCAGAGGAGTAGTGCAGCGAACCACTGTAGAGAAGTTTCTGAACAAAAATCGCTATTTTCCCAAGGATCATCTGACTCAGTACTTCAAACTATTGGAAAAGTTTCAAATAGCCCTGCCCTTCGGAGATGACCAGTTACTTATACCAAGCAGGTAGTGATAGGACCTTTTATAATTGAACTGATGCAAAGTGGTGTACGGGGGTAATTTTTCATATTTGATATGTCCCCAGCCTGTCAGATCAAAGGCCGATGATTGAGCTCCCCCACTGTGAGAATTCAGAGGTGATTGTTCGGCTTTATGAGATGCCGTACTTCCCCATGGGCTACTGGTCCAGACAGATCAACCGTCTGTTGGAAGTGTCTGCTTTCCTGCTCTACGGCAAAGGTAACACAACACAAACACTAGAAAGTCTGCGTAAATGATTCCTGTATCTAGTTGAACATTGCACTTTGCCATGGCAAGACCATAGGCTTGATTCCCAAGGGACAAACATACTAATATAATGTATTATAAATGTATTGCTTGAATGCACTGTGAGTTGCATGGGTCTGCCAAATGAATAGCAAGACCATTTGTGAAGGTGTGTGTATTCTACAGAAAAAGCATTGAGACCAAACCGGATCTACTGGAGGAAGGGCATCTATCTGAGCTGGTCTGCTGAAGCTTACTGTCTGGTGGAGGCCTTGTCTCTAGAAGAGAACCCTGCTAGCTTCATCAAGATCACCGTCCCCTGCTCTCGCAAAGGTAAGAGAGATTTTGATTAGGCCATCCTAAAAAGTACAGTAAAATTGATGACAATTGTGATTTCGTAATAGTAATGTAATGGTGATGACAGTGGTGACTACGATGTGATGACGTGATTATATTGTGGGGATGTTGATGGTGTGATGTTGATGTCATGATGATGGTGTAATGGCCATGATGATGATTATGATGGAGACGATGTGATGATATAGTGGTGGTTATGATAGTTTTGGTGATGTGATGATGAGAGTGATGCATTTGATTCAATGATAGTAATGATGCTTGTGGTGGTGGTGATGATGATGATGTGATGGTGATAGCGATAGTGATTAGTGATGCATTTGATTCATTGATAGTAATGATGATTATGATGGTGGTGATTGTTATAGTGTTGGTGATGTGATGTGATGTGATGATTATGATGGTTATTGTTTATAGTGATGCATTGAATTCAATGATAGTAATGATGGTTGTTGTGGTGGTGGTGATGATGATGCGATGTGATGGTGATGGTGATGGTGATTAGTAATGCATTTGATTAATTGATAGTAATGATGATTATGATGGTGGTGATTGTTATAGTGTTGGTGATGTAAGAGAAATAGGTCAATATAGCTCAAAGGGAATCATTTTTGATTTTATAGGGAATTTGAACAAAATCACTGTTTTGCTGCTGATCACAGAGTCGGTCAGCGATTCACTGAGCGAGCCGTATAACATCAACTCTGCACTTAATATGAAAATTCAAAACATTTAATAGCACAGTAACAAGATCAGCAGTTTAAGACATTAAATTGTAAGCACAAAACACAAGATACTTCTCTTTTAAATATAAATAAGACTTTATTGGGTAAACCTAAGACATGTAAACTAATCTACCACATGAACACATGCATTCACATATTCACACAAGTTGCAGAAAGAGAGAAAGTGAGGAAAGGATGAATTTAAGAGAATGAAAATGTGAAATCCTAAGTTTATAGCAATATGTGCAATTGCATAGACCTGAACAAGCATCAATCACTTAATTAACCCTCTCATTGACTTTCTCAATATCAAATGCACCAATTCAGCTAAAATTTGGAGTTATATTACTTGCGTTGCCTTTGTGTGAAGGGATTCCCTTCTGTTGTCTCTTTGCAGAAAGGGGGTTTCCCAAGGTTGCTGATTGGTTGGAAGTTCAGTAATCGTTGAAGTGATGTCTTAGGAAGCCAATGGTTGGGTGTTGGCTGAAGATGCAGAGTTATGGCTGGTAGAAGTTTTGAGTCAGGCACAGACTTGAGTTGAACTCGGATACAAGGTGTGGCAGCAAAACTTAAACTGAGAACACGAAACTCGCAGTGGAAAAGAAAAGAAACTAAAGTAAAAGAAAGGATGTAACGAGACTAGGTGGTTTTTCATGGTGTTAGCAGCTGGCATGTAGGCCAGAGCACGCTGGAATGGCACTCAAAGAATTCACGGGCAAACAGCAGTGGCAAACAGCAGTGGCAAAAAGCAATGACTAAAAAGCAAAGCGCTAAAAGCATGGTTTGATGGTGTCTTGAGTTTTTTAAAAATGGTGTGTTGACCAATTAGATATTGTCTTAGCTCAGGGTGTTGCTCTGTTTCTCCTCCCAATACATAAATCAACATGTTATCTGGTCAGTCACATTGTCCGAACTTTACCGCTCTTTGCAGAGTATAATTTGGACATGATTTCTAGAACCAGAATATGATACATTTGACAAAGAATTGATTGACAGAAACATTTAAAGTATGATTTTTCATGCTCATACATGAATATAAACCCTTAAGCTATTCAGTAGTTATTAAAAAGACTTACACAATGAGTGATTAGAACATGATAGTCAGATGTGTGGGTTACATACATGATATGGAGTTATGCATAGAAATGATTAGTTGCTCATACGTCATAAGTCCTTTTAAGATGATTTTAGGTGCATATGGAAAAGGCAGTTTATGTGCCATTCTGTGGATGTGAGAATATGTTCTGTGAAGACCGAAGAGGTTAAAAGGTCTCCTAAGGAATTTCAGTCTGGTTCTTGTCCCCAAATTTGACAATCTCCTATCTGAGTTGGGATTATCAATAAGTGTTCTTTGTGTCAATGTTGTATAATGTTCTGTGAAAGAGGCTTTTATGTTAGGTTTGCTTCATACGGGCTGGCGCTAGGGATCTGATTTATGGCATCCTGTTGTGTTGTCCTGGGCCTCTTTGTGGAATTTGGCTCTTTTGGTGGTTCTAACACACAAATCTGATCAAATCTTAAATTGTCTGATTCGCTCTGATATCCTACAGTGATGTTGTGATGGGGTAGTGATAGTGATGCATTGAATTCAATGATGATTGTGGTGGTGATGATAATGTCAGGATGTAATGGTGATAGTGATGGTGATGATTGTAATATTGTCAGTGATGATAATCGTGGTCATTAACAGATGATTGTTATGGTGGCAATGCGATGTTTTGGTAGTGGTGAAGCTGATGTGATTGTAACGATAATGCTTTGTTGAAGATGATGTGGTGGTTATGATGTTCTTTTGATGGCATTGTGTTGGTAACATCACCTGTCCTGTGTGTAGGTCGTGTGTTGTTTGGGCAGGTGGTGGATCATATTGACTCTCTGCTGGAGGAATGGTTTCCAGGCCTCCTCACCACTGATGTCCGTGGCACTGGAGAGACACTGCTTAAGAGATGGGCTCTGTACAGCTTCAGTGATGGACACAACTGCCAGAAGATGCTGCTGGAAGATCTACTCTCCAACATCAATGCAGGTCTCTATCCATTCTGCTCACATTGAGTAACACAACTCCTTTAATGATAACCTTATGTATAAAAATGGTGCAAAACCTGTGCTGTACTGACTGGTTGCTTGCCTGTAAGATGGTTTGCTGGTAAACCCAGAGGACCCCAGCTGTACTCTGCCCATCTCTCAGATCTCTCCAGACCTGGTACTGAGTGACCAGCCATCCAGAACCATACTGGATCCAGAGCAGCTGGAGATGGAGCTCTCTATGGAATATAGGTTGGGTTAGTACATGAATAAATTTTTACATCTGTAAGACAGAGACCAAAAAAAGAAATGTCTCTATTGCGTCTAATCGCCTACCCTACCTTTTAATAATGATTATTTTGCTCAAAAAATAGACGTACTTACTTACTGTGACTGTCAACAAAGTAATGCAAGTATAAAGTAACAGTATTTTATTTTTTTTCCTGAAGGAGATGGAGGCTTCGGCTCTGTATATAAAGCAGTGTACAAGAATGAGGAAGTCGCTGTCAAGATTTTCAATAAACATGCAACTACACTTTATGTTCATCGGTTGGTACGACAGGTGAGTTATGCCCTAGAAGAAGAAAGCAGGCAAGTCTTTCACTTGGTTAGGACATGAGCAGCACGATTAGTACATGGTTGGTGTATTTGCTTTAAAATGATTTGTCTCCAGGAACTGGCGGTACTTGGCAGACTGTCTCATCCCAGTCTGGTGGGGCTTTTGGCTGCCAGTTGTAACCCACACATTCTTGTGATGGAACTTGCCCCATGTGGGTCTCTGGACTTGCTATTTGAGCGTGAAAATAGCAGTCTCAGCCACAAGCTACAGCACAGGATAGCACTGCATGTGGTGGATGGTCTCAGGTGGGTAGACTAGCTACACAATATACAAACATTTTAAAGAAGTCTAACATTCTGGGTTCAATTCAAGGTTAACCTTTAGGACCGCATCTCTGACATGTTTTTCATGTATTCAAACAGATATTTGCACTCATCTATGATTATCTATCGAGATCTGAAGCCGCACAATGTTCTGTTGTTTAACCTGAAGACGGATGCTGAGATCATTGCTAAAATCACAGACTATGGCATAGCACAGTACTGCTGCAGTATGGGTGTCTGCAGTTCAGAAGGAACACCAGGTACCTCTAGCATTCCCATACTCCTTCATGGAGCAGTTAAACAAACAGAGGATGTTTGTTTATAGGTTATGATTATAAATTCTTCCACACACAGGTTTTAGAGCACCGGAGGTCGCCCGAGGTAATGTCATCTATAACGTCCAGGCAGATGTATATTCGTTTGGTCTGCTGCTGTATGACCTTATGACCTACGGCGAGCGGATATCTGATGGGATGAAGTTTCCCAGTGAGTTTGATGAGGTGGCTGTGCAGGGAAAACTCCCAGGTAACATGCTGAGTTCCTTTTGTTCATTTTGATATTTATACATACATACGTACCATACAGTTCAAACTTATTATATAAAATGCTAACATGCTGATTTGCTGCTTAAGAAACATTTCTGATTATTATCACAATTAAAAAGAGTTTGTTCTGCTTGTGCAGAAATTCAAAAGAAAAACATTTATTTGATTTTATATATATATATATATATATATATACAGTCATGGCCAAAAATATCAGCACCCTTGGTAAATATGATCAAAGAAGGCTGTGAAAATTAATTTGCATTGTTAATCATTTTGATCTTTTACTTAAAAAATTCGCAAAAATCTAACCTTTCATTGGATAATAAGAATTTAAAATGGGGGGAAATTTCATTATTAAATAAATGTTTTTTCTCTAATACACATTGGCCACAATTAACGGTACCCTTTTATTCAATACTTTTTGAAACCTCCATGTTCTAGTTTAACAGCTCTAAATGTTCTCCTATAATGCCTGATGAGGTTAGAGACACCTGACAAGAGATCAGAGACCATTCCTTCATCCAGAATCACTCCAGACCCTTTAGATTCACAGCTCCATGTTGGTGCTTCTTCTCTTCAGTTCACTCATTTTCTACAGGGTTCAGGTCAGAGGACTGGAATGGTCAGCAGAAGCTTGGTGTTGTGCTCAGTGACCCATTTTTTGTGTTGTTTTTGAGGTTTGTGTTTGGATTATTGTATGGTTGGAAGATCCAAACATGGCCCATTATAAGATTTCTAACAGAGTCAGTCACTTATTGATTTTTTATCTGTTGGTATTTGATAGAATCCATGATGCCATGCGTCTAAACAAGATGTCCAGGACCTCCAGCAGAAATATAGGCCCACAACATCAAAAATACAGCAGTATATTTTATTGTACACACGGGGTACTTTTTATCCCTGTGTTCACCAAACCCATCTTGAGTGTTTGCTGCTAAAAAACTCATTTTTTAGTTTCATCTGACCATAGAAGCCAGTCCCATTTGAAGTTCCAGTCGTGTCTGATAACTGAATATGCTGGAGTTTGTTTTTGGATGAGCGAGGATAATTTTTCTTGAAACCCTCCCAAACAACATGTGGTAATGTAGGTGCTGTTTGACAATTTTTTTTTTAAGGTTTTCTGACCCCGAGACTCAACTATTTTCTGCAATTATCCAGCTGCGGTCCTTGGAGAGTCTTTAGCCGCTCAAACTCTCCTTCTCACTGAGCATTAGGGTGATATAGACACACGTCCTCTTCCAGGCAGTTTCGAAACATTTTAAGTTGATTGGAAATTATTAATTATTGCCCTGATGGTGGAAATGGGAATTTTTACCACTCTAGCTCTTTTCTTAAAGCCACTTCACTAATTTGTGAAGCTCTATTATCTCTTGCTGCACATCAGAAATACATTTTTTGTTTTTTCTCATTGTGATGATGATTAAGGGAATTTGGGCTTTGTTTTCCCTCCTATTTATATTTCTGTGAAACAGGAAGCCATGGCTGGATAATTTCATGTTGATAATCACCCTGGAGTGCTCAAAATTGTGAATATGAATGGGAATATACGTCAGAGATATTTTACTCATAATAATTTCTAGGGGTGCCAATAATTGCGTCCAATGTGTATTTGACATTTTACATTACATTTTACATTTATGCATTTAGCAGACGCTTTTATCCAAAGCGACTTACATTGCATTCAAGTTACAGTTTTTACATTTTATCAGCTCTTGCTTTCCCTGGGAATGGAACCCATGATCTTGGCGTTGCTAGCGCCATGCTCTACTATTTGAGCTACAGGAAAGCAGAGAAAAATATTTATCTCATAATGATATTTCCCCCATTTTAAATTCTTATTATCCAATGAAAGGTTCGATTTTTGTGAATTTAAAAGATCAAAAGGATTAACAATGCAGATTAATTTTCACAGCCTTCTTTGATCTTATTTACCAAGGGTGTTAATATTTTTGGCCATGACTATATATATATATATATATATAAGAAGTCTTTACTGTCAAAACTTATTATTATCACTTTTGATTTGATTTTTGTATGTATTGTTCAATATTATAGAATATTAGATTAAATCCAAAAATCTATGTAATTTTAAGATTTAAAAAAATATATATTATTCACATTTGATTACATTTAACTTGATTTCTTTAATATTAATGACTTTCTCCATAATCACTGATATAGATCCAGTTAAGTATTACGGCTGTTCTCCGTGGCCAGGGTTTGAGTCTTTGATGAGGGACTGTTTGAGAGAAAACCCACAGGACAGACCTACATCTGCTCAGGTCAGACTGATTACATCCGATTCTAACTGATTGTTAACTTATTAGAAATCTTAGAAAAAATCACTTGTGGACTTTTGTGTAAACATTTAATGTCTCTGTGTACGTTTTAGGTGTTTGATCGTCTGAATTCTGTAGAGATGCTTTGTCTAATGCAAGAGCTGACATTGATGAGTTTGCCGGGTGAGTGTTTGACTGTCTCTGGTGCCGGCGGAGGTGCAAATGGAGATAAAAATACTCGTGTGTGGATTGGAGGTGGCAGTTGCAGCCAGAAATTGGGCTGTGTTACATCACTGGATCTGGAGACAGGGGGAAGCTTGAACCAGGTATGAATTTTACTGCATATACACTGTTTTTTTTGTATTGTTTTGTTTGTTTGTTTGTTAAATGCTATTTCATCTAAACAAGTGTGATTATTTAAATATGAGTTTTCAGTTTCTTGCCAACTGACTGCTGTTTATTTAACGGTCTAGTTAACAGTGTATCCGCCTTCTTTTAGGAGATTGACAGCAGTCCTATCCTCTGCATGGTGATCATCAGAGCTCCAGGGTCATGCAGTGACTGGTTAGTCGCTGGTACACAGTCAGGTTCACTCTTCATCATGGATACTGTAAACGCAGAGGTTCTGCACTGTCTGAAGAGTGTGAACGACTCTGTGACATCACTATACTTTCACATTCACAGGTGAGTACATGTAAAGTTCTGAGCAAAAAGTGTAATGGCTACTTGGACGATCCATGTTTAGATGAGAGAATAATGTTTCAATTTTTCAGACACTTTAAGAATTACCTTTTGGTCGGGACAGCAGATGGATCACTAGTCATATATGAAGATTCAATCTTGAAGGTATAGCTTTTTTAAACATTATTTATCATTTATTAATTATTTCAATATGTACAGTAAATACATTTGTACTTTGCAATAGACCAAGGTTTACTGGAGAATCATCTGAGAATGTTTTTATTATTTTTATCATTCAATTATGAACTGTAATTGTTTACCACTATAATTGATTTCATATACTGACATTCAAAAATTTGGGATCAGTAAGATTTTTTTTGGAAAGAAATTAATTTTTTTTTTTTATTTAGAAAGTATGCATTAAACTGATTGAAAATAACAGTACATTTATAAATATTTCTATTTTATTTTTGCTATTTCAAATAAATGAACATTATATTCATTTCTTTCTCTCTCACACACACACACTCTCTCTCTGTGTATGTATTGTTAACAATTTAATAATAATAATAATCATTTAATATATTAACAATTCAAATTTTAAATTGTTCATAGAATTCTAGAATTCGTAGAATTTATTTGTTCTATTTTGTTTAATTATATACAGTATACAGTATATATATGCATGTATTTATTTATTTAATTTTTTTTTAAAATACATATTTGTTCTATATTTAATGTAAACACCATGCTTTGGCAATACATTGTAACAATTGTCATGCCAATAAAGCACATATTGAATTGAATTGAATTGAATTGAATTGAATTGAATTGAATATATATATATATATATATATATATATATATATATATATATATATATATATATATATACACACACACACACACACACACACACACACACACACACAAACACACACACAGAGAGAGAGAGAGATTAACTTAATTTTTTAATTGTAATATTTCTTAATATTACCATTTTACTGTATTTTTGATCAAATAAATGCAGCTTGGGTGAGAATGAGACTTCTTTCATAAATATTTAAACAATCCCCAAACTTTTTAAATGTAGTTCTAGCATGCTCTCAGGTTTGTATAAAACAGCACTGTATTATCTCAGATGCCTGACATATTTGATATTTTATGACTGTAGGTGAAGAATGGTGGTCCAGTGAAAACACTGAAGGTTGGTGATGTGAACACTCCTCTGATGTGTCTTGGTCCATTCAGTCAAACTCAGGAGCGCAAAGAACTGTGGGCTGCCTGTGGCAGCAGGGTGTTCTCACTCACAGTGGAATACGACATCTGTAGAAGCATAGACACCAAACTCAAACTGCAGTACCCGTGAGTAACGCTAACACTGCTAAAGACTGTAAAGCATAACTGTATCTGTCAATTTTAAACAAATTACCATTAGGTTCAGTTTTATTGTGGAAAACAGCTTAAACTTACTTTTTCTGCTAAAGGTAAATATGCTATATACAGGCTCATAAAATTCACAGGAACTTACCTTGACAAATTCAAGATGAGGGAGCAAAAAATGCCCTTGCTCAATTAAATACACTTGGGGTGCCTCAGGGTTCTGTGTTTGGCCCATAGTATTCTCATTTATACAAACTTAAAGGAGATGGCTAATCTTATCTTTTGAGTTGAGCATTATATACAACACGCGTTTCTGTTGAACTTAATAATGGCCAATCAGAGGTGTTTAGATTAGTTACTAGTGATGAAGAAATCCACTGAAAACGGAAAGTTTTGTTCACAACTGATTTCTGCACTCTTGCGATTTCTCTCAACATACTGTAAATAAAAAAAGCACAGATACAGCTTTATTGATTGTGCCTGTGTAGCCAAAATATGATGTGTTTCCCCACACACAAAAACATTTTTGTATTTAATTAAAATACTTGAATAATGATTAAAATAATGTTAAGAGCATTAATCAATTTTTAATGATTTTTGTCATAAAAGCCCAACCCTGTAATGAGTTACTTTTTTGTTTTACAATTTATGTGCTTTATGTAGGCTATTTACAAAGGTAAATAAACACAAATGCCATGTCAGATGCAGCTTCTGTTCTACCTTTGCAACGTAAAGGTGGCTTTTGTTAATCCAAAATTTATTGGTAACAGTCTAGCATTCTGATTGAATAAAGTAATTGGTTACATTTATGTATTTAACATACTGTAAAAGTCAACACAGATACATAGGGTGATTATAAAAATTGCCCTTACAAAGGTAAAAAAAAAAAATGCCCTGGAAATCAGATTAATCGCATCCAAAAGAAATGTTTTTGTTTACGTAATATATGTATGTGTACTGTGTATATTTATTATATATATATAAATACACACAAATGCATGTATATATTTCAGAAAAATATCTTATGTTTATATATTAAAATATTTATTTATAATATAAATTATATGAATATAAATATAGACATGTAAATATTTTCAAAATATATACTGTATGTATGTGTATATATGCATAATAAATATACACAGAACACAAACATATATTATGCAAACAAAAACTTTTATATTGTATGCAATTAATTGCGATTAATCGTTTGACAGCACTAGTTAAAATATTTCCCCTTAATGCAAAAGTTAATTTCAGACCCTGATGTATACTGTACACTACATTTCCATGTGAACACCCAAATTCCTGACCAATATGTGCTTGCATCATTTCAACCAAACAATGGTTGTTAACCTGATGTTGGCCCTCTCAACGGTTCAGCGGTAAAACATGAAAGGATTTGCTCCCATTCCCATTCCATGCTTCCTTGGGGCCATGGCACTCACTTGGCTTTCAAATTCATCCAAAACATGTTCAGGTGTGATCTTTGTGCAGACTCATCAGGTTTTTCCAGAAAAGCATTGTTTACTCTTCTTCTAAAAATATTTGTCTAATGTGATTAGATGGTGTCATACTGTATGCTTGATTTTATGTACTGTACATGCTAGTAATGTGTCTATCTGAAATATTCTTGACATTTAGAAGGGGTTGTTTACGTACTTGAGGTTGGTCATGTGGTGTACTTGGCACCAAAATAACATTAGTGTTCAAGCATCAAGACAGATAAAGCCGGAAGAGATGTGTGCTCATACTGTTGAGTCATCCAGCCTGATGAATCCACAATATTAGCTCAGGTATGAAAGACAGGTTAAGTTGATTATAATCTGCACAGATAATAAAAGCCTTGTCCTTTATGATTGGGTCCAGTGAGATTGTATAAATTAAGTATAGTAATGAGCCAATTACAGAACCCTGAGGCACCCCCAATGCTTTGCTGATGGTATTTTGCCCATGAAGTAATAGTCGGAATGCAATGTTCAGTTTTTTTGATGTCCAGATCAGAGAGAGTAGACTGGAGATTGTGGTGATTCATCATGTCAAAGGCAGAAGACAAGTTTAGTAAGATTTCGAAGGATAATTTCGGATTTTCTTAAACATCACATTAAAAAAAAAAAAAAAAACAGCTGTTAGTTAAGCATTTCTTGGTGATGTTCAGTTCTTAAGCATGTTTATCTGTTTGTTTGTTTGTTTGTTTGTTTGTTTGTTTAGGCAGCAGGGTCGAATCAGCAGTGATCATTGCATATCACAGTTAGCGGTGGACAAACATGTGTATGTAAGTAAAAGGGGCGGCCACACTGTGGAGGTCTGGGATAAGAAGACTGAGAGGATGATAAACCTCATTGACTGCGCACAGTTACTCGGGTGAAGTGGCACACAATAACATAACTCATTCACACACTTTGACCCCATTTACACCTGCTATTAACATCTGTTTCAGATTATCAGATCACAAGTTGTTGGCACTAAATACAAGTAGGGTCCAAAACGTTAGGAAAGGAAAACAGAAATGCACTTGCCTGTCAGTCTTCCATTGCACTAAAATAAGATATTAAATGTATTTGGATCAGAAAATAACTGTCCGAATAAAAAAATTTAAAAAACGTGCACAAGACTTAATGCAAGATCTCAGATTTGCTTCATATCAACATGAAGTGACACTGATCATGTGAAGCACATCTGAAGTTCATTTGTTAAAGGAGTTTGACTGAAATGACAATTAACATTCTGTATGAAATGTCATATTTGTGGCAAGATGAAAATTTTTATCATTTGGAAGCAGTAGTTCCACAACTTTTTGTGCTTTTACGTTCCATGAAATAGAGAATCTTCACATTTGAGACTAAGTATGCTAAGTATCGGTTGACCCTATGTGAACAGATCACCCAAGATAGATGTAAGTAGTTGATTGACCCTAACTTCCTAACCCTTCCAATTTATATGTGCACAACAGATTATGTCCCACCAAAAAGCCCAAAGGCCAGAATGAGGAGCAGTCTAGACAAACAGTGCCGTCTTCGGTGATTGTTAAAGCTCTGTTGGTCCAGCACAGCAGTACTCTGTGGATTGGGACCAAAGCAGGACACATCCTGTTGGTGGAAGTCTCCAGCTGTCAGCTACTGCAGACTATCAGCCCTCACTGCCACTCCATACGCTGCATGGGCTCTGTGCTGCTAGGTACAATAGGTAAAAAAAAAAAGAAAAGTTGAGCCAATTTAAAATTTTAAGGCAACCAGCTTCAGCAAATTTTTGAGTTTTCTCAACTTGTCGTTTTAAGTTTACACAACAAAAATTTGAGAATCTCCCACAAAAATAAGTTGAGCAAACTCAAAAATCGTCTGAAGCTGGTAAAAAAAAAATTTTCTTTCATGGCTTGTTTCTCAACACACTTGTCAAATGAAACATTTTACTTTTACCAGACTTTTCCATTACTTATGTTTTAATAATTGTCTGTTGTGCTCTGAAGACGTGCACCTACTTTGATGTGTTAACATACTAAAGCACATGTAAAATACTGCAATGTAATATTTGGGGCTGCACGATATTGGAAAAAACTCACATTGCGATATTTTGTATTTCTGCGATATATATTGCGATATGAAAAAAACAACAAAAAAAACTCCAGATGACTTGAAAAGCTCTATTTGGAAAAAAAAATATTGTAGATGAGTGAATCAGCATAGAAAAATGAACAAATTACAAACATAGATAAATATAATAGAACAAAGATATAAAATAAAAAAAAAACAGTGCTTTATATTTTCCAGTAAGTCTAACAGTATTCAGGTGTACTGGTTGAATAATGAAATGTAAAATAACACTGTATAAATTAAATCTAATAAATACATTTTTCTCTGTGTTTTGCTGTTTGATTAACATTCATGACACTGAAAGCCTTAGGAACATTAAACTGCTGTGAGCCTATACTATCCATTTTCTTTATCAATTTTTTACCTTCACCTAAGCCATAAGCAACTGTGTTTACAAGGATACTTGCAGAGACATGCATTTTGACAGTTTCGCACGTATGTGTCATTTCAGGCAGAAATAGACACGGAACTGAATGGAATTCAGTGTTCACATATATCTGAGTGGCTCTCACCGCGTCTACAAAGGGCGCGACAAAATACAATAGAACCCATTATAATCAGTGATGCCGTCTACACTGGATGCGGCGTGACACGGCAAATCCTTGCGAGTAAATCCCTCATTCTTTTTATGACGTACTGACACAAAGTTCAAAGGATTTGCAACGGTCACTTTTTCGCGTCCAGTGAAGACAGTGCGTCGCGGGGTGGCGTGATGCGATAGCTGTTGCGAAAATGATCAGTATAAATATAACGGTCAGTATACTAAAAATCGCACATCCTGCGATGTGACTATCGCGGATGTGCATATCGCGATATCGATGCTGAAACGATATATCGTGCAGCCCTAGTAATATTTAATATTACATGTCAAATGTTTTAAATGTACTGAATTGTTTCAATAGAAATGACAGTAATGTATGTTTTAGTTTTACATTCAGCAGTACACTTTTAGCACATTTTAAAATGGTACACTTTTAGCATATTCTAAAAGACAATAGATGGAATTATGTACAAGATATATTAAAGGAACACTCCACTTTTTTTGGAAATAGGCTCATTCTCCAACTCCCCCAGAGTTAATAAGTTGAGTTTTACCGTTTTTGAATCCATTCAGCCGATCTCCGGGTCTGGCGATAGCACTTTTAGCATAGCTTAGCATAGATCATTGAATCTGATTAGACCAGTAGCATCGCGTTCAAAAATGACCAAAGAGTTTCGATATTTGTCCTATTTAAAACTTGACTCTTCTGTAGTTATATCGTGTACTAAGACCGGCAGAAAATGAAAAGTTGCGATTTTCTAATCCTATTTGGCTAGGAACTATACTCTCATTCCGGCGTAATAATCAAGGAACTTTGCTGCCGTAACATGGCCGCAGCAGGCGCAGTGATATTACGCAGCGCCTGAAAGTAGTCCCCAGCTATATTATAACTAGTTACCTAGCTGGGGACTACTTTCAGGCGCTGCGTAATATCACTGCGCCTGCTGCGGCCATGTTAAAGTTTCTTGATTATTACACCGGAATGAGAGTAGTTCCTAATCATATCAGCCTAGAAAATCGCAACTTTTCATTTTCTGCCGGTCTTAGTACACGATATAACTACAGAAGAGTCAAGTTTTAAATAGGACAAATATCGAAACTCTTTGGTCATTTTTGAACGCGATGCTACTGGTCTAATAGGATTCAATGATCTATGCTAAGCTATGCTAAAAGTGCTATCGCCAGACCCGGAGATCGGCTGAATGGATTCAAAAACGGTAAAACTCAACTTATTAACTCTGGGAGAGTTGGAGAATGAGCCTATTTCCAAAAAAAGTGGAGTGTTCCTTTAAGTCCTGCTTAAGTGGGTCAAAAGCACTTAAGTTCAGCTATTTGCTTTTAATATAAATTTACACTATAATACATTTTCTTTTAATTGCAATTAACATGCAATTACGTTTCTGCAACATTACAGTCAATTATATTCTTGTAAAGTATATTATTTAGTAATAAGTACTAGTAAAAAAAATTCTCAAGGCATATATACTGTGTATATGTATGTATGTATATATATATATATATACACACACATTAGTTTAAAGGGATTTTGTGTGTTTTCCTTGTATTAAATTGAATTAAAATTGTTTTAACTAATTTCATACTGAAATATTTATTCCTTTTTGTTTTGTTTGTTTATATTCTTTTGCAGAGACACTCAACCGAAAGAATGTTATTCTAGTACTGGGTAGACGGCAACGCATGGCACAAGACCATATCAAAACACAAGGTAAGAATGTTATAAATAAACATAGATTGAATTTTAAAGAGTTGTAGCATCTATTATTTTTTTTTAAGTTTGAATGATGTAATGATCATTATTTTAATAATAAGACAAATTAATTTAGTTAAATTAAGTTAAATTCTTTGCATGAAGGTTATTTTATCTCGTGTGCTTCTGCGTTATATGAGCCCTTCAAAAGATTACATGATTAATATTTCTAATCCGTTGACGTCTGCTGCGTTTGTGCTCGTCCCAGCTGAGGATTCAGTGCTGACCGTGTGGAACAGTTCACTTCCTCTGGAGGTCAGAAATCTGATCAGACACTGTGAGCTACGAGACAAGATCACCAGCAAAATGAGAGAAACACTCCACAACTGACCATCCTCTCTGTCCGCGCATCATCTCCTGTCACGCATCAGCTGAGAAACGTAACATTACTGTTTACGACATTTTAAGGCACATTAGTGAAATTTCTGCAAAAAAAAAAAATCGTCTGCTGTCAATAGTGCAGAATGAATCACCGCTTACACAGAACTTCAAAGCAGATTCCTGTTGGTCAACACGGCCAATTTGTGCAAATTCCCGATTTCAATTGAAACGACTGGATTTCACCTTTGAAAGAGCAACAGTTAATGTGACCGAAGCTTTACTGTTTTGAAAAGGGACCCATGTGAAAATGCAGTTAGTGTCATATTATTTTATATAGTCAAGGGAAACATTTATTTTTGTTACATCTCATATGTAGCTGTGCATTGATATGTTTGGATTATACAGAAAACCAAAATGAAAATCGCAAACACAGTTAGCTTTATTATTTTGTAGTATTTAACCATGATATGAAGCCATAAGAACAGAGCAGAAAGCCATCATTTATCAAAAATATCTCTAATACCTCTTATGCAAATGGATCATGTTTAGTTTTCACTATGATACAATAGTTGCTACTGCTGTTAGCATCATGGGAGCTCAGCGGATGAACTGCTGGGTAACTAGCACCACTGTCATAAAAAAAAAAAATCTTGCACTTTTTGAAGGAAATCCCACATTAATGCTAGTATTGAGATTGACAAATGCAAATATGTCAAATTCCAGAATTGATAATGAAGTATATTTATTAAATACCTGTGTTAATTTTTGGAAATTAAATTAAATGATGAGTAATCCATTGCTGAATAAAGTTACATTACACACATTCTCTGACCTTTTGTGAATTACAATCACATTATCTTTAGTGACCACTATAACTCAGTGATTTATGATTTTTTTGTTTAGTAAGTCAAGCGCAACAAAATATAATAACTGGAGTACAAGCCATAGATAAAGATGCTATGATCGTATTTTTGTTACAAAGATGACCTTTTACTGTTATTTTATTATAATTTTTTTCTGAGTTGTGGGAATGCAATTATTATTGATGATTTATATGTGTATGTTGCATGCCAAGTATGTTTTTAATAAAGTTTTTTTTCTTCATTTTGTATGATAACTTTGTTCTTTTTTCATCTTTTATTTCCCATTATTGTAAAAATAGTTCATGTTTATTTTTAAAACCTAAATATGCCAAATTAAAATACTATAAAATATAACTAAATATTTTAATAGAATTATTACAAATATAATTTATATTAAATAATGACATCATTGTTATTACGGCTAAATATGTATACAATTTAAAATGGCAGTAACGATATGGATACCAATTAGAGATCGCGTTTAGAAATCAAGAACAAATATAAAATATATTTTAACAGAAATTCATACAAATATAATTTATATTAAGTTATAATATCATTACTATTAAATAATTAAAATAAATAGCACAGTAAAAAAATAATATTGATATCAATTATAAATTGTCTTTGGAATTCAAAAAAAGCTTTGATTACATTAAAAAAGCAGAACAAGTGCGGCGCTGTGATCTTTTTCCGCAAAAACAGAACAGCTCCAGAAGAAGAGTCACGTGTTTCGACTTGAAGGGGGTGGAGCTTAGCTGTCCTGAAGTTTTTTAACTCTTCACTGTACTTGTTTCAATTCATTATATTACTCAGTACTGCTATTTACTGCAGGTGTGAATTATTGTTTCTGATTAGCTTACATTTTAAGAATAATAATAATAAAAAAAAAAACATCAAGCGCCCCCTGGAGAAAGAACCACTTTATGTCTGACAGGAAACAGCCAATGAGGTTTGCCGCTCGATGGCCCCGCCCCCTTCAGCATCACGTGACACAAACAGAGCGCTATCTGGCCATGTACGTCACTCTGACCCACTTGATGACAGCAGAGGTTATATCACACTGATCAACGCTAAACTTCATCTAACATCGCTTCTGAGGGCAGCGGACGCTGACGCTGGCATGAACCCGCTTCAGGCTTGTATTCCGCTCAGATCCTGCAGTTAGAGCCGCTTACCGGAAGACTAATCCGCTCGCGAGGAAACTCGGACACAGCTCCGGTGAGTATGTCTGCCATCATTCAGCAGCGCGTGCGTGTTACACAGTCGAGCGCTGCTGCATTACTCATGAAGCTCAAACATGCACTTTTCCTTTTGATTTTCTCAGTTTAGATAATATATGACAGTTACTAATTCTATCTCACAGCGCTTTAAAACTTTATTTGTATTTGTATTTTTATTATTATTATTACTTTTTCTTTTAGTAGCAGTATGTAGTGATATACTGTAAAGTGTGAATTTAATATGGACTTTTATTATTATTCATCATCAGATCTGGTTTTCAATATGTCCTGTTCATGCAGACCTGCAGTGAGGGTGATTATAAAGTCTATCCATAAAGGTGAGTGAACCATCAACACTCAAAAAATACAAAGAAAAAGCTGTTATAGTGCACTCAACATTGATTCTTTAAAGCAGATGAAGGCCAGCTGACAGTTTTAGTTCCCAGCAAACTTCAGGTTTTGAAAAAAATGAACGTTTTTAAGGTTTGTTATCCTAAACTAGGAAAGTTTTAGTCTTAAAACGCCTCAGTGCGACGTCCTGGGAATGTTATTTCATAAATTCCCCAAGAATGTTATTATCTGTTTTCCAAAAAGTAATCAAATACTAACAGATCAATTCCAGTATGTTAAATATCATTGGCATGCTTGAAAGTTGCAACATGCCTATAATAACGCCCATAAAGCTGTCTAGTTGGCAGATTTTGAAACACAGCCAACAGAATATAAACTGAGTGCTTATAATTATAATTCTTTCATAAATGCATTGAGCCCAATCTTTATATCGCAGTATTAGTGGCGTTTAGTGATGAGGTTGATTTCGTTTGAGATGCTCTGCAGTGAATGGGTGCCGTCAGAATGAGAGTCCAAACAGCTGCTAAAAACATCACAGTCCATCAGTTAATGCCTTGTTAAGCGAAACACTGCATGTTTGTGGAAAAACAAATCTATCATTAAGACATTTTTTTAACTTTTAACCTCGCTCAAATGCGAGTCAACTGGTTTAGTGATATACTGTGTATTGTTTCCTGCAGGTTATTCTCTCTCGCATCTCCAGCTCTTCAGCCATACCAGAGCGGTTTGTGATGAAGTCCATCTTCCTCCGTTCGTGCACGTGAGGACGTTTTCACACACAGCAGTGTGTTTCGCTTCTAAAGACAGTACGCCCAGAGACGGAGACGGTGGAAAGGTACTCTTCGGTCTTTTTGTTACGTTTCCGTGACTGTTTGTTAGATGTGGGAGATATTCACAGTTACTGATGGAGCTGTTTTGCAGAAGGGTGTAGGTGAGGCGGGTGGAAAGCGGGCGTCAGGTGCTGGAGGTTCAGGGAAAGGTGGCAGTCAGCTGAGATGCCCGAAATGTGGAGATCCTTGTACACACGTGGAGACTTTTGTGTGTAAGTATCACTCTTTCCATTTTCGTTAGGTTTTAATAATGATATGAATAACTAGATTCCAGATTACCAGTCGGTTTCTGTTCAGTTGTTATTTACAACATTGTGAGTGTTGCCATTTTAAAGGAACACTCCACTTTTTTTGGAAATAGGCTCATTCTCCAACTCCCCCAGAGTTAATAAGTTGAGTTTTACCGTTTTTGAATCCATTCAGCCGATCTCCGGGTCTGGCGATAGCACTTTTAGCATAGCTTAGCATAGATCATTGAATCCAATTAGACCAGTAGCATCGCGTTCAAAAACGATCAAAGAGTTTCGATATTTGTCCTATTTAAAACTTGACTCTTCTGTAGTTATATCGTGTACTAAGACCGGCGGAAAATGAAAAGTTGCGATTTTCTAGTCCTATTTGGCTAGGAACTATACTCTCATTCCGGCGTAATAATCAAGGAACTTTGCTGCCGTAACATGGCCGCAGCAGGCGCAGTGATATTACGCAGCGCCTGAAAGTAGTCCCCAGCTATATTATAACTAGTTACCTAGCTGGGGACTACTTTCAGGCGCTGCGTAATATCACTGCGCCTGCTGCGGCCATGTTACGGCAGCAAAGTTCCTTGATTGACATTTGCAAGAATGTGCACCTTAAAAAATAAAAATATATTAATTTATAAATTTGCCACATTCTTAGAAATGTCAGTTTGTATCAATGTTGATTTTATATGATTTTGAATATAATCAGAATTAATAATTTATTATATTAATATAATTCATTATTTTATTCATCAAATCATTAACGTGTTGGTTTCACCCACATGATTTTGTCGATCATGGCTTTGTTAAAAGTTGTTAATTTTTTTTAAAAGTTTTATTTATTTTTGTTCTAAAACATAATTACAAAAGATTTACTAGTTGTTGTTTTTTTGTCCTTCATTATGATTTCTAAACAGTTATACCACTTTTTCAGTATTCTTCCTACAAAAATATACAGTATTTTATATATATATATATATATACACACACTGAACAGAATTATAAACGCAACACTTTTGTTTTTGCCTCCATTTTTCATAAGCTGAACTCAAAGCTCTAAGACTTTTTCTATGTACACAAAAGGCCTGTTTCTCTCAAATATTGTTCACAAATCTGTCTAAATCTGTGTTAGTGAGCACTTCTCCATCCACCTCACAGGTGTGGCATATCAAGATGCTGATTAGACAACATGATTATTGCACAGGTGTGCCACAGTTGGGCCAGCCTAAGGCACGGGTAAAACAAGTATTGAACGTGCCACCATTTTTCTTAGTTAATATATTTCTAAAGGTGCTGTTGATATGAAATTTTCACCAGATGTCAGTAGCAACCCAAATAATCCATAGACAAAAATAAGTTCAGAAATTAAGTTATGTGTATTAAAATGGAGTGACCCAGGGAAAACGTACTGAACTAATGAAATGTATTTAATACTTCGTACTAAAGCCTTTGTTGGTAATGCCAGCTTCAGTCTTCAAATCTTGAAGGTTTTGTGGCCTCTTCTATGAACTCTGACCTTTAGTTCTTATTTTCTATTGGATTCAAGTCAGGTGATTCGCTGGCTGTTCTAGCAGCTTTATTTTCTTTCTCTGAAACCAATCAAGGGTTTCCTTGGCTGTGTTTGTGATCATTGTCACCTTGTTTCATCTTCATCATCCTGGTACTGTAGGTGTTGGGACTGAAGCTAATATTCATTTCCACTGACGAGGGGCAGGTTCTGTTGTTGTAACGGCTGGTTGTGGCATCTAGATATTCATATCTATCGTAATAACTTTATTTTATTAGCTGAACAACTCTCTTGTATTTGCTCCATACAGCCTCCACACGGTTTGTGAAATGTGAAAAGTGCCATCATTTCTTTGTGGTTCTGTCTGAGACCGACTCTAAGAAGGGTTTGAATAAGGAAGCGGAGAGCTCTGAGCATGTTAAATTCACATTAGCTCAGAAACCCCCTCCACCTCCTAAAAAGGTACCCTTCCATCACACCATACAGACGTTATTACATTAACTTAAGTTAATCCTTGTGCAATTAGGTCAGCTTTTTGAAAGTAAACTAGTCAAAGCTAACCCTGTGTGAAATGCAGTAAACATCTCTCACATGGGCGTCTGTTGTCTCAACCTCTTCAGATTTATACCTACCTCGACAAATATGTTGTTGGCCAGTCATACGCCAAGAAAGTGTTGGCAGTCGCCGTCTATAATCATTACAAACGGATCTACAACAACCTCCCAGCAGCAGGCCGACAGCAAGCGGAAACAGAGAAACAGAGCTCCCTCTCTCCCAGAGGTTTGTATTATATCATAATCTGCCTTTTATTCATAAAAATAAACAGCTAAATGCTTTAAAAATGAACATGCTGTTCATGTTTTTGTATCTAATGTTAACACATTAAACCTTACTGTAAAATGTTACCCTAATTTTGGGCTTTTAACAGTATTCAGTAAATCTCAACATTTATTTGCTCTGAAATGACTTAAAATTATATATACATACAATGTTTTTCTTTTTTTTTTTAAATTACTCTACAGATCTTGATAATATGTTTTCTACCTTGTTATTCAGTGAATGAAAACAGTTAATAATAAAATGTAATCATTTTCAGTTAAATGCACCTATATAACAGTACATGGTAATAAAACAGCTGTACTTTTCTACATTATATTTTTTTAGCTAAAACAAAAACATCATAGAGATTTCCATGAATATTTGCAAGTGATGATACGATAAAATTGCGAAATGTGAACCTAGACCACAAAACCAGTCTTAAGTCGCTGGGGTATATTTGTAGCAATAGCCAAAAATACACTGTATGGGTCAGAATTATTGATTTTTCTTTTATGCCAAAAATCATTAGTATATTAAGTAAAGATCATGTTCCATGAAGATATTTTGTAAATTTCCTACCATAAATATATCAAAACATCATTTTTGATTAGTAATATGCATTGCTAAGAACTTCATTTGGACAACTTTAAAAGCGATTTTCTCAATATTTAGATTTTTTTGCTCCCTCAGATTCCAGATTTTCAAATAGTTGTATCTCAGCCAAATATTGTCCGATCCTAACAAACCATACATAAATAAGATTATTTATTCAGCTTTCAGACGTTGTATAAATCTCAATTTCGAAAAATTTACACTTATGACTGGTTTTGTGGTCCAGGGTCACAAATCTGCTTAAAAAGGGATAGTACTTATCCTCAAGTTGTTCCAAACCAGCATGAATTTCTTTCTTCTGCTGAACACAAAAGAAGATATTTTGAAGAATATTGCTGGTAGCCATTGACTTCCATAGTATTTTTTCCATACTATAGAAGTCAATGGCTACCGTCAACTTTAGTCACCCACATACTTCAAAATACGTACTTTCATGTTCAGCAGAAGAAAAAAGAAACTCATACAGGTTTGGATCAACTAATAATAGTTTTTAGTTTTAATTTTTGAAATAAGTCGCTTCTGCTCACCAAAGCTGCATTTATTTGATTAGAAATGTATTATTATAAATGGAACTCTTTTGTATCGTAATACATTTTGAAATGCAATTTATTTCTGCATCTTCAGTATCACATGATCCTTCAGAAATCATTCTAATGTGCTAATTTGCTGCTCAAGAAAAACATTTATTATTATCAGTATCACTGTTCAAATCAGTTGTGCTGCTTCATATTTTTGTGAAAACCATGATTCATTTTTTTCAGCATTTTTTGACGAGGAGAAAGTTCAAAAGAACAGCATGCTATTCAAAATAGATTTTTTTTTTTTTTTTTTGCAACAAAAAGTAAAAGGTCTTTACTGATACTTCAAATCAATTTAACGCATCCTTGCAAATACAATTCTTCATTTTTTTTTTTTTTAAATAAATTCTACTGACCCTAACGGCAGATACAGGCTGTAAGTCCCTGTTCTTCAGCTCACTGATCTGTCGAGTCATTTGGGGGTCTGTATAGTTTGTCAGTTGTCCAGTAGTGTATCTGCAGTACTCCAGAGTCAGCGTCAGCATCTGAACTTTCCCCTGCTGTTACTGTTACACAACTCGTGCTGTGGTGGTAGCTGTGCTCATCATGCTACGCTTACTGTCCTTTTCTCTGTAGAGTTAGAGATCAGAAGACGTGAAGATGAATACAGGTTTACAAGTAAGTGACTGTTTTGTGTACTTCTCTTTCACATGCAGTAAATTAACCTAACAGATACATTTGAACTTTCCTGTGGCCATATTTTTATGCTTTGTTGTACAAATGGTAAAATTTACAGACGCAACATGACTCCATGTTTACGTGTACACACATCAACCATCTGTGCTTGTGTGCGGGGCACTTCAGGATCAGTTGGGTGCGTCGCTGACCTCCATAAAGTTGAATAAAATGTCACAATGACCTAGTTACAGCTCTCATGCTCTCTGGCCATTCAGATTTCACACTGGGGCTTCTGTCTGTTTGCTTCTTATTTATAGTCTGAACTTGGGCCAGCAGGATCATACTGGACGGGGCTTGGAAACTAGGCCGTTCTGATGACATAATTATGGCTTGTGTAATAGTGACCGCTAGCCTAACTTAGCTCTTGAGATATGAAATGGACATACGAGTAAGCTTATGTATAAAAGTAGTTTGCCTGTGAATTCATGAGAAATGGTTTTGAAATTAGAAACTTTGTTAAAGGAACACTCCACTTTTTTTGGAAATAGGCTCATTCTCCAACTCCCTCAGAGTTAATAAGTTGAGTTTTACCGTTTTTGGATCCATTCAGCCGATCTCCGGGTCTGGCGATTAGCACTTTTAGCATAGCTTAGCATAGATCATTGAATCCAATTAGACCAGTAGCATCGCGTTCAAAAATGACCAAAGAGTTTCGATAGTTTTCCTATTTAAAACTTGACTCTTCTGTAGTTATATCGTGTACTAAGACCGGCGGAAAATGAAAAGTTGCGATTTTCTAGTCCGATTTGGCTAGGAACTATACTCCCAGTCCGGCGTAATAATCAAGGAACTTTGCTGCCGTAACATGGCCGCAGCAGGCGCAGTGATATTACGCAGCACCTGAAAGTAGTCCCCAGCTATATTATAACTAGTTACCTAGCTGGGGACTACTTTCAGGCGCTGCGTAATATCACTGCGCCTGCTGCGGCCATGTTACGGCAGCAAAGTTCCTTGATTATTACGCCGGAATGAGAGTATAGTTCCTAATCATATCACCCTAGAAAATCGCAACTTTTCATTTCGCGCCGGTCTTAGTACACGATATAACTACAGAAGAGTCAAGTTTTAAATAGGACAAATATCGAAACTCTTTGGTCATTTTTGAACGCGATGCTACGGGTCTAATCAGATTCAATGATCTATGCTAAGCTATGCTAAAAGTGCTATCGCCAGATCCGGAGATCAGCTGAATGGATTCAAAAACGGTAAAACTCAACTTATTAACTCTGGGGGAGTTGGAGAATGAGCCTATTTCCAAAAAAAGTGGAGTGTTCCTTTAAAGTTCATCCAGAATTAATAATTGTCATTAATTCGTCCCTGAAATGCAATTAAATATTTTGTAGAATGTTCTTTTTTTACGCAATGAAAGATCCAGAAGTCTTTTTCTAAAAGCAAACAGCACATTCCACACTTGACTGAAAAAATCTGTGTTTGGTTATTTCATATTTTTAGAGATTTAGCCCACAGGGGCTTCCGGGCAAAAGCGGCTTTGGCTGCAAAATTCTTGTGGTGTCATGTTGCTTTTTCGTGTTTAAATAAATAACACATGATCTGCTGGATGGAGATGTGAAGTAGTTTGGTTGATTTCTTAGAGCTGCTTCAGATCGCTGGCATCAGTCCCCATGGCAACGCTCTGGGTGCGTCTGTTCAGCAGCAGACCAATCAGCAAGCTCCTCAAGACAAAAGGGGCAGGGACGTGCTTGACTCCGCCCACACTGATATTAAGCTGGAAAAGAGCAACATTGTGTTGCTGGGACCTACTGGATCAGGTCAGTACAGGATTTCCACAGAACTCTTTATAGCACCAGCTGGTGGCCAATTTGAATAATATTTGGTGTATTCTTGCTGGCTGGATGAGGAGCTGCCATTTATAATTTAAATTACCAGCTGCCAAACATAAATGGCTTTTGATAAATATTTATCCAATCTAAATTTTTGGGTAAACTTCATGAAAAAATACAATTTCACCAAATTTAAAAAAAAAAATAATAAAAAAAAAATAATAATAATAATTTTTACAATATTTTTATAACAATTTAGCAAACTATTTGTAGTAATGATAATGACTTGTAATGATTTATTTTTTTATGTTTTTATTTGTTATCACAATAATGAGAATTTGAGGAAAAATGTGCCATGCAAATAATGCAAAAAATCGTAATGGCCCTAAATTTGGCCTCATTTTCTTAATACAAAACATTAGATCTTATTATTTTCATTTATATTTTTGGGAAAAATATTACCAAGATATTTACAGTATTTGTGCAATTAATCCTTTTAGGATATTTTGGCACTTTTATTTCTATATTTATTATATTTATTCACTTTTATTAAAGACAGAACATCAAGAAGGTGATCATACTCTAATCTTTATGAGAGAAAACCACAAAACTATTGTGACATTATCAGTAAAAAATAGTCTGTGCAAAGTCTGAATTAAAAATTACTCAATTTAGTGAAATGTTAATATTTTTATGTATATTAAAACATTGTATTTTGAAATATTTTGACGTGATATTATTGACATTCATAGGTAAAACCCTGCTGGCCCAAACTCTGGCTAAATGCTTGGATGTGCCTTTCGCCATCTGCGATTGTACCACCCTGACGCAGGCGGGCTATGTAGGCGAGGACATTGAGTCTGTTATTGCCAAACTTCTGCAGGACGCCAACTACTCAGTCGAGAAAGCCCAGCAAGGTCAGTCTCTCAGACTTTACAATTTTAAACATTTCATCTTAGAAAAAAAAACACATTTTATTGTAGCTGAACATTTTTTGTAACTTTTGTAAGTGGTCCTATGAAACAAGAACACTAAAGCAATGATGCCCCACCTACGTGTAATATTTTTGTTTAATAAGCAATGTCATAATCTTTCATTACAAGGAACAGAAGCTGACGGATATAAAAACGCCTCCATGTGTGACCTTTTGAACATTTCACTGAAACATTTTGATTCCTCTTTCTAAGTTAACTTACTATTTTTAAAAACAAACCCTTTTCATTTGGATGTCTGCGATTTGTCATTGTCTTGTAGGCATAGTGTTCCTGGATGAGGTGGATAAGATTGGCAGTGTGCCTGGAATTCATCAGCTGAGAGATGTTGGGGGCGAAGGAGTTCAGCAGGTCTGTGATTTTATATTTCAGCCACATTCATCTCTCCCAAAGCTCTATGCTTCTGTCACTGCCATTACACAGAATTACTGGCCTATTAAACTACTTCACACAGCTGTAAATCTCTTATCAGAGCTACTGCCAGAACGCACACCTAGAATTGTTGAATAGATATTAGTTGAATAAATGACATTGTATCCATCTAAATCTAAGGAGCTGCGAGCACAACGAACAACAACAGGAAATTGTGTTGGTCAGTTGATCATAATTTCTCTTACACATAACTATAGTTTAAAGGGTTAATCTATCTCAAGTAGTCCAGTGGAAGTTTTTTTTTTTCTCCACCCAATACTGATACATAGAGGTAAGTATTTTAAATAAATAAATAAAAAATAATCATAGAAATGGTCCAGCAGTCAACAATGTTTGGAGCGCATGAACTGACCCTAAACAATTTTAGTGTGGACAGACAAATGACTTATGTCTGGAAACTTGGTAAATCACTGGTTTTAATATGAAAAAGAACATAAAAATAATAAAGGATACTGCACACTAGATCGACAGATCCAGACAATGAGGACAACTAATAGCAAACAGTGCAGAGAGACCGAGAAGTGTGTGGGTTCACTGAAGACCAGATGTACCGTAGCATTTTGAATCATTTGTTGAAGTTTAATTTCACATGCCAGATGGCTGACCAACAGAGCATTGCTGCAATCTGTGTTTGAGATGACAAGCACCTATACAGCAGGAAAGAAGGACAGGAAGGGTTTAATCTTGAGTACTAATCTGCATGACCAGGTAGTCTAGTAGTAAGCAGTCTGTGACAGTCAGCTGGTAATCAAACACTATCCCACGGGTTCATAGCTGACCTAGTTGGTGTTGTTACTGTCAGTTAAACGTAAAAGGTAGGAAAACTGTTTCTTAATGGTGTCAGCTGTATTGTTAATATCAAAAACAGAAGCGGACCAAGAACTGAACCTTGAGGTACCCCAGTGGCTTGTTGTTGTGTCTTGGGTATCCTCGCTTCTGAGAAATTCTTTAAAAATCAACCTGTGAAGCAGGACACAAACCAGCAACGAGTAGTAGGATAAACAGAATAATGTGGTAATTCTCTGCAGAACATAAAGCTCCAGCAGAATTCAACTTTTTTGCATTGTGTAATTTGTCAGATTTTGAATGTTGACGTTCCTGTGTGTCTGTTCAGGGTTTGCTGAAACTGCTTGAGGGAACAATCATTAATGTTCCAGAGAAGAATAGTAGGAAGTTGAGAGGAGAGACGGTGCAAGTGGATACAACCAACATTTTGTTTGTGGCATCAGGTGCTTTCAACGGGCTGGACAGGATCATCAGCCGTAGGAAAAATGAAAAGGTGATTTTTCTACAGTAAAGTATAATTGCTTAATGTCTTCAACATTTAACTGATTTTGGTGAGTTATACTTTTTTGACATTTCCTACAGTATCTTGGTTTTGGGACGCCCTCTAACCTGGGAAAAGGGCGTCGAGCTGCAGCAGCTGCAGATCTGGCCAACAGCTCAGGGAATGAATTGGATGCAATGGCAGAGATTGAGGAAAAGGACCGGCTCCTGCGGAACGTTGAAGCACGGGACCTCATCGAGTTCGGCATGATCCCAGAGTTTGTGGGCCGTCTGCCTGTGGTGGTGCCACTGCACAGTCTGGACGAGGAGATGCTGGTGCAGATCCTTACAGAGCCTCGTAATGCAGTGGTCCCTCAATATCAGGCCCTCTTCAGTATGGATAAAGTATGTACAGTATATCATGCAGCATGTACAGCAAGGGTGTCCAATCCTGCTCCTGGATGGCCAATATCCTGCAGTGTTTTGCTCCAAACTGCTCCAATAGACTTGGTTGAAAGTTTATAGTGGTCCTTAAGACGTTTATTACATGGTTCAGGTGTGTTTAATTCAGTTGGAGCTTAACACCACAGGACAAGTGAACCTTCAGGAGCAGGATTTGACACCCCTAAAGTGCACCAACTGACATCGTTGTAACCCATATTTTATACACCTTCAGTGGTTCTTGCTATATCAGTAGTAAGTCTAGTTATTCACCTTTTGGTTTTGTGATTTTCGTTCCAGTGTGACCTGAATGTAACTCCAGATGCTTTAAAGGCAATCGCCCGCTTTGCACTGGAACGGAAGACAGGAGCCAGGGGTCTCCGCTCCATCATGGTAAATAACAGGAGTCAAAACCTCATTCAACCATCATTCACATGAATTCTGTAAGGCCATATTTACATTGCAGTCCTTTCTGCCAAATACGGTTTGTTCACTATATCCAATTTTTTTTTTTATGACGACCAGCTTACATTTTCTTTTAAAAGTGAGCCTTATCCGATATCTGCATTTACACTGTACACTGGGAGACATAAACAGGGTTGCCAGGTCTGCAAATCAAAACCAATCCAACTGCTAATCAAATCTACCCTAATCACTTTGTTTTTCGACAGGTTTCCCCTTTAGCAGGAATCCCCCTCTGTCCAAATAGCAAAAAACAACCCATTGCAACAGTATAAAATGAGCAACACTGCTGGTACTGACCTGGAAAAGCATCCACTTGAGTCAATGTCATTTGCCACAGTCGCTTTTTCAATTAAGTATGACTCATATCTGATCAGTCTCTAATGGCAGACGCGAATGCACAGATCCGATTGATATATTTATTTTCACATATTACGTTTATTGCACGTTTGTCTGTCATATCCGATCTGCGCCACGTGAGAGTTTAATGTAAATGCGGCCTAACACCGTGTCCTAACTAGATTCCAGTGACAAGCAATTTGGGTGTCCACACCAATCGCGACAATGCGACAGAATCAATCAAATATCACAGCCAATCAAAAGCGTGTGTGGGTGGGCTCTCTCTGAAGCGCTCTGCACTTGCAACGAAATGGATAAGTTTCTAATCTAATTCATAAATATTAACCTTTTTAACATTATTAAACGTACATACTGAGTAACTGCTACCATCTTTGTCATGGAATACACTCATTGGCTCGCAGCTAGTTAGGACAAAATCTCTGATTAACATGGAAAAGGTACCTTTTATCGCGTGTCGCAGTGTCTTGTCACGTGTAATTAGGACGCGGTGTAAGTCAACAATGTCCGATCCTGCTCCTTGAGGGCCTTCGTTCTATGGAGTTTAGCTCCAGTTTACCCCAACACACCTGTCTGGAAGTTTCTATTCATCCTGAAGACCTTGAGTAGCTGCTTCAGGTGTGTTCAAATGGGGTTGGAGGTGAACACTCCAGAACAGTGTCCCTCCAGGAGCAGGACTGGAGACCCCTGCTGCTGTAAATCCTTCTGCACCTCTGACGTTTGTCATCTCTGGTCTTTCAGGAGAAGCTCTTGCTGGAGCCCATGTTTGAGGTGCCTCAATCTGACATCATTGCTGTGGAACTGACTAAGGAGGTGGTCCAGGGCAAGAGTGGACCACGCTACATTAGGTACAGCCAGCTTTTTACAGTTTTTCAAAGATGAAGCGGCTAATGTAGATGTTAACAATCTTTTTTACACAGAGTCCTGAATCAGTCCTGAATCAGTCCAGTCCTTTCAGATCTCTTTTCAAATCTTCAGCCACTTCAGTAGATCCTCAACATGCATTTACAAAAAGCAACTTGTATTGAGTGCCTCTGTTATTTGCCAACTCAAAAATTCATTTGACTCTTGTCATTTTTTTTTAATCTGGAGCCCCAACTAAGAATGTGCAAAATAAACTTTAATTTGTGTGTTTGTGATCCAGAGCTCCTCCCAAAGAAACCGAGGAAGAGTTTGACTCTGCCTCTGAGGAAGACAACTGGCCCAGACACGCTGACGCCGCCAACAACTGAACGTGAAGCTGTTGCGTGCACATAATCTAAGACCGCAAAACGCCATCACTATGGAGTCCCTCTAGCTGGACCTAAACAGAGAGCGGTGTTTGTAGATTTTTAAATGACGGCACGATGAACAACACTTGGAATATGTATTACATTAAATGTGGTGCGTTTAATAACCTAATGCAAATATGAAAGTGTTATTTACACTAATGTAGTGGCGATCTAGCTTATTTTCAATCTCTGGTGATTGATGATATTTGTATCTGTCTAAAGATAATTATTCTATGCTTACAAAGACGTTAATGGGTGATTTGTTCCTTGTTATCGGTGTGTGAACATTATAAGGGAAGTATACGGATTATGTGAAATTTCAAAATGTTGAATTTTAGTATTTCTGGTGCATATGTATATGCACCTATGACATATGTCCTTTTTCAGCAGGACACACTGATACCGCATGTGTGATATTTTCTTATGCCTCTGTTTTAACCATGACGTTTAATTCTACAGCACAAGCCTCTGTTACATACATCTAGTTTTTAGGTTTTACTGCTTTAAGAAAACTGTTAACTTTAGAACTGAACAAAATCCATGTGATAATAAATTTGACTAAAGTTGCACACATTTTCTGTGTCTATGATTTTTACTTTCTGTTGCTTTAGTAGCTTTTTCCTGTAAATTGCATACTCAAATCCCATTCTGGTTTCTAGTTAACTCTACATAAACAAATCAAAAGACAGTACTATCATTTAATGATTTCTGTGGTTTCTGTTTTGCTCTCTTATTTTATTTTTTTCAGCCCATCATTTATTTCCCAGTTAAAAACAGAAACCAAATTCTTTAAGATAAAAACAAAACAAAAAAAACTTTGGAAAAGCCCTGAAGAACAATGAAATCACAAGTTCTGAGTCATTTATTATTTTTGTGTGCGAGGCATGTTGTTGGTGGTCCCCTGGGTGGCAGCATAGAACAACATCGTTAGATGATACATTCATTCTTGTAATTACTAGAAAAGTAACTTTTTGGATTGTCAATTCATATCATGGTCTGCCAAATAAGTATTTTTAATAAAGTAATTTAAAGTATCATTCGTAGTAGAAATCTGACAATGTTGTATACTTGCATAAATAACAAAAACAGATATGAGAGTTTATCAGTTCCAGTAAAACTGCATGCTTGTCCCTTGCTGTACTTGTCTGATTAATATTAAGTATGTAATATGTAAATACACAAAAACTACCAGAGTTGTTATAGGCCCTCAAAATCTTTCCCACCGTTCACTTCATTAACTGTTTTTCTGACATCTACACTGTAAAAAGTGATAAATTGACTTAACTTTTGTTTAAAAATGAAATTTACATTTTTTTAAGTTAAGTGAACTTGACAATTCACTTATTTTTTTTAAATTGTAATTTACTTTAAAAAAAATTGAGGAAACCCGTTGCCTTAAAATTTTTAAGTTAAGTCAACTTATCACTTTTTACAGTGTACCAAAATGATGGCTATAATACTTTATGCCATGGTCTGTCTGAATACTCGATTCTGATTGGCTGGCAGGTGTTGATTAAATTCGTTTAACTGCACAGGTAGTTCCAGGTCAGTTTAATCGCGTTCTATATTAATGCGCTTCCTATAAACATTGGTAACCATAGTAACATACAGTTACGGTTGAATAGTACTACAGACGACTTCGCGGAGGCAAACACCCTCCGCTGCGCGTCGGGCGGTTCTTCGCCTCCACGTCGTGCATTCAAATCGTTTAATGCACAGCTAGCCGTTGATTATCCCTTACATAATGTATAATAATACTAAAATATAAATAATAAGAATAATATCTATTCATCTATAACGTCTTGAATGCCTGTCATTGGACAGCTCAAAAGTGTGGGTTCTGTAAGATTTGTATGTATTTATTTAGATCGATAGAAATACTTTTCAAACATGAATCATATGCCTTGAGTCTTGAATTTCTTAAAGATATTTGTTGCTAATTACGAACCCAACAAAAAGTAAGTAAGCTATTTTCAAGGCAGACTTCCAGGGTCATTTATTCAGCATTGTGACACCTCCTCATGATATAGACAGATTTTTAGCATTAATAAGCATAAAATAAGTTAAAGCTTTACTTGTTGTGTTTGGGTGAAGCATATGAAAGTCAAAATGTGTCTGAACACGTTGAAATGTCCTGAGTTATTATAAGTCTAACATTATGTATTATTATTATAATGCGTGCAGTTTTCATAACTATATTAACTGAGAGACTACATGACATATTTACAATTCATTTGTCACACCATTGGACAATTGAAATGTACCAATAGTGAAATCAAGCCGATTTAAAAGTGAAAAAGAAAAAAGAAAGATCGACCAGTTACAGCATCAAAACACGGAAGCATGTACTCTTTTACAAATACAGAAACTTTAACCTTAAAAATGTCTTTTGTCCATGTCCTTTTGCCAGCTACTCAGATATTACATCCCTAGTTTAACCGTTTTACATATCCCTGAGATTACATGTTTTGCTGCAGAACAATGGCAGGAGAGAATTTGTGAATGTTGTAGGTAAGAGACACTGGATCTAAAGGAAATGTCAGTGATGATACTGCCTCCTGTCCGTAGTCATCCTCCTCATCACCTCGCTGCTGAACTGGTACGTCAGCTTCTTCTTGACCTTTTTGACCTCGCCGGTCTTGCCGTAGTTGCGCAGGGCCCTGGCCATCTTCTGGTAGGTCATTCTCTTGCGGTTGCCCTTCTGCTGGCCCCAGCGGCCGGCGAGTGTCTCCTTGTGTTTGGAAGAGAATTGAAAGATGCCTCGCTCTCGGTCCACCCACCAGATGCAGTCCCGCATGTCTCCGTCCTGCAGGAGGTCCAGGAGGAACTGATAGAGACGCACTTTCCGCTTGTTTCCTGCAGAAGTTGATATTCAGTTTAAAGACTTGATTGCACACAATCCCATCAGCTCGCCACTTTTCACACCAATGATTTCTTTTTTTTACTTCAAAGGAATATTGTGGCTTAAATACAATTTAAGATCTGGGTGACGCTTTATTTTGATAGTCAACCAAGATCTTTAGATAGTAAGGGTGTAACAGTACACAAACATGATACGGGGGGGAAACAATTTAATATCGATATATTAAAAGTTGAACAAAAATTACGTTTAGGGTCCTATGAAATGTTTTCATTTTTTTCAACCTTGTGTTTTATTGTTACCAAATTCTGTTTTAGCATGTCTAATAACTTGAAAGCATAAAAACAAGTTTCATTTATTCTTACAATGGCCTTATGATTGTTTTTCTTAGAAATTCGTTGTGTATTTACATTTTTGAAGGCATAAAACATTCATTTAATTTATCTTTTTAGTAATGAAAATTAAACTTTTTTTTTTTTGAAAATAAAGGTCATTTAATATTTCAATTAAAACATTGAAGAAATGTATGATTATTCCTTAAAATACAATAGTAGCCTAATGCATTTCTGCCGCAATGTCTTCAAGTTAACCCGAACTTTTATTTTGACGGGTTGCCGTGAATACCTTTACATCTCTGTGTGTATATGATATGATCGTTTTACTCGAATGAAACGTTCAAATGCTCATGAAGTGACTCTCAAAGCAGTTCTGGAGATGTTGTTCATGTATTTATGTCCTCATTATTGAGACAGCATATCACTGCAAGTGTCATCCCAGCCAACAAACTTATGTGGGGCCCAGATGGGTGGCACCTGGGCTATCTAACTGGGCCCCAGCCAGTTTTGTCCTCTGTTTCCATGAGGGCCCCACATGTGTCAGCCCAGATGAAACAATGAAATGAACACTGCTCAGTGTGCATACTACAGAGTGCTAAAAATAAGACTGAAGCAGCACTGCAGTTCATTAGATAATTAAGTGATTAATCTAGTACTGATTGAGCATTAGTGACGAACACCTGCTAAAGAAAAAAGAGATGAGCAGAAACACAACAACTACTATTGACTTCCAGCCACAGCCTGCAAAACAACTGAAGATAAAAGACATTAAATCTCTGAAGATCTCAGCAGAGGAGGATTGAACAACTCCACAAACAGCATCACCAGCATCATTATTACTAACCAGACTGACGTTAGTTCTGTCAGATTGTCTAGAGAAGCTCTTATTGAGAAATACAGAGGTACAGATGTTGATGTTTTATTGAAAGTAAGAGTTTGGTTTGAAGTCACCATTATGGTGAATAACGTTTGCTTTAATAGAGCTCTTGACTCTTATGCTGCTCTACATGCTTGTTTTCTTTGCTACAATGTATTTCAAAAACATGTTGTGTGCAAAGACAGTTAGACTCAAAAGTTATCAGCTGATAATGGTTCTTTTCAATTAACAAATTAAATTTTTACATTATTGTATACTGATGAAAAAAAAACTGTCTTCTGTTTCAGACACACAGACATCAAGAATCAGTATACGAATCTCAACAATGGTGACGCAATGAGGACAAATGCATGCTGGGAGCCATGGTTGGCTTTTGTGTGTTGCACCTAGAACGCATTGCAGCATGAATCATGTCACCGTTGTTGAGATTCATACACTGATTCTTGATGTCTGTGTGTTTGTGAGGCAGGAGATCAAAGCGTTTTAAGAAAAATATATTTTAATATTTTCCTGCACAGTTGAATGTATATATGTACACTCATCAAGTGCTATTAATGTGAAATTATTGTCACATCATCTGTACCATTAGAAATCCGTCTCTAGAATCAGGCCGTTATTTGATGATTATATTTTCATCATAACAGTTTTTTCTTGCTTGTCTTGTCATAACAAACACAGCTAAAGCAGCCAAAGAAAAACTGAAGTTAGAGTTTTAAGGGCCAACCACCCAACTAAAACAAACGTTATTCTCGATAATGGTGACAAATATACTTTTCAATAAAACCAACATCTGTTCCTCTGTAATTCTCAAAAACATTTGTAGAAGTCTGACAGAAATAACGTCAGTCTGGTTAGTAATAATGATGCTGGTGATGCTGTTTGTGGAGTTGTTCAATCCTCCTCTGCTGAGATCTTCAGAGATTTAATGTCTTTTATCTTCAGTTGTTTTGCAGGCTGTGGCTGGAAGTCAGTAGTAGTTGTTGTGTTTCTGCTCATCTCTTTTTTCTTTAGCAGGTGTTCGTCACTAATGCTCAATCAGTACTAGATTAATCACTTAATTATCTAATGAACTGCAGTGCTGCTTCAGTCTTATTTTTAGCACTCTGTAGTATGCATTCAGAGTTCATTTCATTGTTTCATCTGGGCTGACCCATGTGGGGCCCTCATGGAAACCGAGGACAAAACTAGCTGGGGCCCAGTTAGATAGCCCAGGTGCCACCCATCTGGGCCCCACATAAGTTTGTTAGCTGGGATGCAGGCTTTAGTACGAGTAGTAAACAAAACCGCGCGTCTGCGCCATTCATAACACAGAGACAAGCAGAATTCGTATTTAAATGGTAGTTTTGCGGCTTAATATTTACAAATACGAGTGGGAGAGAGAGAATGCTCACATGTACCTGTGCACACGTTTGAGTGTGTGTGTGTGTGTGTGTGTATCAGGACTGAACACCATTGTGCGCTATACAGTGAGCGCGACCATGTAATGTAGAGACAGAAATAACATGCCGTCATGTAAATAAGATTATAACATAAGGTTATTTAGTTTGTTTAATAAAATAACAAGATATAGACCTGTTCTATAGGAAAGGTAACTTTAAATGACTTCTGTTGTGATCTGGCGCTATAGAGAAAATGTAATTAAATAAAATTAACTTGACCTTCGGGGGGGGGGGGGGGGGTGATTGGTTTTGGTTTTGACTTTATGGTTTGGTATGGTTTCGGTACAGCAGATGGGACAAAATAAACACACACACACACACACACATATATGGCTCATTCTAGAATTGCTGGTACATTTCAAGCTATGAAAGAAAACAAAAAAATAGAAATTTTTTTTTGGTTAAACTTTTTTATTATATTAGTGCTGTCAAGCGATTAATACACACACATGCAATATATTTTGACAATATTTACATGTCTATATTTATAATTTAAATTATAAATAAATATATTTAATATATAAACGACCATTTTTTCTTAAATATATATATACATGCATGTATGTGTATTTACATATACATAATAAATATACACAGCACACACACATATATTATGTAAACAAAAACTTTTATTTTGGATGCGATTTATCGCGATTAACCACTGCTCGAGTGGAACTTCATTAGAAACTTCCAGTTTTATATATTGTTACTTTTGATAATAAACAGAGTCTCATCTTTCAAACTATATATAGTTCCACTCGAGCAGTGGTTCAGACAATGCTGTTTTTGTTCGGTAAACATACCTCCCGAACCAAAAGACCCGTACCGAACATTTTTGGTATGAATACTACTCCCCTACTAGATAGCATTAGTGAACTGCTGTTTATTACCTCATTATGGAAGTTTAGGGGCCAGACGTTCTGGAAGTTTTATAGGTAAAAATGTGGAGGTCATATATTTTTTGGTAATGTGCTTGCAATAATTCATGCTATAAAAATAATAAGAGTGCTACTGTACTATGTTATAGCAGTCGAGACCAGTTCATTTGAGTCCAGGCCGAAACCTAAGTAAGTTGAGGTCACGGCAAGACCAAGACCATGAAAACAGTGTCTCGGACTCAAGACCTTTATGTTCGTGGCTCACCTGATAGAGAGCTGGAGATGCCTGGATGTCTGTCGTTGTCCTCCTCACCCTCGGACACCTCAAAGGGTGGACTGCGTCCCCCGGGGTCCTCGTCATCAGTGCTGCAGTGGGGGACGGGGGACCGCTGGTACAGTGGGTGGGGGACGTAAGTATACTGGAGAGATAGACCAACAATCATCAGTCTTGCCTTATACCGCTTCTGTGGCTCCTTGTACTCAAACATGAAGTCATCAAAGTCAATCAAAGCAATCAATGCTATCACCCAACTCGGACAACGTATTTTTTTGTTTTTATGATGCGCACTAACTCTCAGTATTAGGACACATCTATGGCACTTAACTGTATCCAATCCACCTAACCTGCATGTGTTTGGACTGCAGGGGAAACCAGAGCTCCCTGAGGAAACCCCCTGAAAAGGGGAGAGAACATGTAAACCTGACTCGAAACCAGGGACCTTCATGCTGCAAGGTAACAGTGCTGAGCCCCCGCTCCACCCAACCTCCATCCATAACCTCAGTGGGACTTTAACAGGTCATCCAAAAACGTACGAATGAGGATGTGCAAACTCACACGGATTTGCCACCAACTTGCCAATATGTATGAAAACATACCATTTTTAATTACAAAACTGTAAACCTGCACCCCTAAAAAAAAACTCGGTGGGATGTGAGCAGGGTCGTACGAAAACGTACAAATGAAATTGTACAAATTCGCCACCAGTTTCCCAAAACATACAAAAATATGCAATTTTAAATAAAAAAAAATGAACCCTAAACATAACCCTCATTGGGGCATGAGCAGGTCATACGAAAACAACAAATGAGATTGTATGAATTCATAAGAATTTGCAACCAGTTTGCCAAAACTCAACATTTTTAAATAAAAAAAGTGTGAGCTTGTACCCTAATACATGAATTAGTCAACAGTTTTCCAAAACAGTATTATTTGTAATAAAATATAGTGAAACTGCACTCTTAGTCCAAATGAGATTTTGTGATTTTTGAGAATTTGGCATTCGTTTGCTAAAGTGTGCAATAGCTACAAACTGTCAAGAGACTGTGCTGTCCAAACTGTAATTTCATTGGATATTAGATAATGCAAAATATCAAACGATTGCAAATGATCAGGTGATGTTTTGTGATTAGTGTATCAATCGGACATTCCCCCACACTTATTTTCAAGCATAAAATGCTGGTTTTGCATGATCTTATATAAATATCAAATACTTGGAAACCACAGAATTACTTTACATTGAAAGAGGAAGTACAAAAACTCAGTGTCAACAGAAAGGGACACACAATGGTGTGGTCCCAGATTTACAAATCAAGTGCACATCACGTTTTGCTTCCAAATCAGCCCAGAGAACCACAAAGTTTCATTTCTATCAGCAGAATCACACAAACACGTTTAGTGCATTAGTATTTTGAGATGGCCTGTTTATTATTTCATTATATTTGGAGGGGTGTATCTAAAATGAAAGTTCATATCAAGCTACACTTGGTTTCAATGCATTTAAAGAGATAAATGCATGTAATGCCTGGTGCTATGCTATATGTTAGCATTCAATGGCAGTTAAAACTCTCTCTTGAGTAGCTGTTGAATCTCATCCACGCTTGCCTGTATTCAATCACACCGGGCCAAGATGCACTGGACCAAGGGTTCAAGAGGTCAAGATAGTCCCAACAACACCAGCCTGTGTGCTTTCTCTGCCAACAGCCAATCAAAGTCAGGAAGCCATTCAAAATATACATTTCCAGAACTAAGTGAGCAAAATTGCACATTTAATCATTACTTCTCCTGGTGCTGCATGAGCAACTGTCATTTAGATGATATAAAAAATGCAATCTAGGAAAATAAAGGAGAACCCATTATTATCAACGATACTGTCTACGCCGGATGCGACTCGACACTCACAGTAAACTGAAGCCCAGGTTTATTTCTGTAATGCATGCACTTGCGATACTTCCGACAACAGTACGAATGGATTTAGAACTTCGTTGACATTATTTGCGAAGACAGCATTTAGCAATTGAGACATGGCCACAACTAGACACAAGTAGACGCAGTGTTAGAGGTTACCATTTGTTACACTGTGACCAATCAAATCATTCGAATGTATGTGGGCGGGGTCTGTGCTTAAGTGGATTAGGAAAAACAGAAACTAAATAGTACGGATAGGCCTAATTTTATGATGAGGTTTATTTTGTGTGCGCGTGTTTGTTTTGTAATTTATAATATAATTTATTCCTGGGATCAAAGCTGAATTTTCAGCATCGTGACTTCAGTCTTCAGTGTCACATGATCCTTCAGAAATCATTCTGATATGCTGATTTGCTGATTAAGAAACATGTCATATCATTTTCAAAAAAAAAAAAGTATTATTTTTTTTTTTTTGTGGAAATTGTGTTGCACTACTGGATAAGTAAGATTTAAAATAATAAAAAATAATACTTATAATGTTTCTATTTCAAATAAATGTTGTTCCTCGAATTTTATATTCCTCAAAAATCTGAAAAAGGTATCTCAGTTTCCACAAAAATATTAGACAGCACAACCGTTTTTAATATTCATAACAATAATAATAACAAAACATTTCTTGAGCAGCAAATCAGCATATTAGAATGATTTCTGAAGGATCATGTGACTCTGAGGATGCTGAAAATTAAGTTTTGCTATCACAGGAATACATTTCAGTTTAAAATATATTAAAATAGAAAACATATATTATAACAATACTTCACAATGTTACTGCTTTTACTGCATTTCTGATCAAATAAATGCAGATTTGGTGAGCAGAAGTGTCTTAATTATTCCAGGCAGTGTATGTGTTGATGAGCTGCTTTATGTCTGAAACTGTATATGTTCAAAGAGCTTTTACTAAAACCGTAGCAAATTGAAAACTCCTAGTTTGCATCAGATTGAGAGGCTTGACTGTGATTGTCTTGGGCTCGCAGGTCTTGTGTAAATGTGTGCAGCAGCAGCAACAGCCTGTAGTCAGGAAAAGACAGTGTTGAGCAATCAGTCTGTCTCCTCCGCTCACATCCTGCCCATCTCTCTTTCTCTTTCTTTCAGACCTTTTCTCTGATTACAGTACACTGTTAGTCACTGAACTAATATTAACAGCTGAACACTTTTACTGCGGACTAAAAACTAAAATAACATGACCACACCTTTAATATCTGTCTTATTTTACCGAATAGAATATGAATTCTGTACTTCTGTTGAAAGGCCACTGTTAATCAATTCATAGACAGACAGACAGATAGATACACTGCAAAAAGTGAAAGTTGACTTAACTTAAAAAAAATTGAGGAAATCCGTTGCCTTAAAATTATTAAGTACATAATAATTAAAAAAATAAAAAAGTTAAGTGAACTTGACAATTCAATTAACTTATTTTTTGTAATTACCATTTACTTAAAAAATTTAAGGCAACGGGTTTCCTCAGTTTTTTTAAGTTAAGTCAACTTTCACTTTTTACAGTGTAGCTAGCTAGATGATAGATAGATAGATAGATAGATAGATAGATAGATAGATAGATAGATAGATAGATAGATAGATAGATAGATAGATAGATAGATAGATAGATAGATAGATAGATAGATAGATAGATAGTTTGCAGGTTTGCTGACTAACCTGAGGAGGAACGACAGGTAAAAGTGTTCCCATTCCTGAATCTACGGATGGATGGAAGGACTCCACGTCTCCATAGCGATATGTGCTGGGATGCAGCTCAGTGAAATGGTTTCCTTGAGGCGGCTCAAATTCACTGTGATGGCCGTGAACACTTGTGTAGTCCCATCCACTTTCTTGCATGACAAAAAGGGAGAATAAATTGAGTCTGAAGTTAAATTTAAAATAGTTTTTTTTTTTGGGGGAAATGTAATTTTTAATTTAATTTAATTTAATTTAAGTTTATATATATATATAAATATATATATGTGTGTGTTATTTAGTTTATTTATGCATGTACACACACACACACACACACACACACACACACACACACACACACACACACACACACACACACACACACACACACACACACACACATATATATATATATATATATATATATATATACACACACACACACACACACACACACACACACACACACACACACACAAATAAATAAATAAACAACAACAACAACAAAACCTTGTAAAACTCACCAGGATGAGTCTGAGGGTCAGTACTGAGATACGGGTAGAAGTCATATATCGGCCGAGCGTCTGGGTCATACGGAATTAATTCTTCTGGCAACTGAAAATAAATAAATAACTAAATTCATTCATTTTTTTTTCAGATTTGTTTTCTCTCTCCATTCTTGCCTTTTACCTATTTATATATAAAGGTTCACTAAACTGTACTTTGTAAATTGTACAAAACTTACTAAATCACAAAAAAAAGGCAAATAATAAAAAAAAGATTATTTTTGAAACTTGCCTGGAAAAGGTTCAAATGTTTGAAACAATCTCTCATGTACTTACAGGTGAAATAACACAGCCTTCCATTCTGTAATGCAACATGAAGCCCTTCACTCATATATCTTCTCCTGCGGCGTCTATCTCACAGTTTCCCACCTGTTTACAGAATATTGCATAACGTGGAAATTACTTCACAAGAGCGCTGTACTGTGGTATTGCTTTTCAAATGGGCAAATGCGTCAAATCTTGTTTCCAAACTCTTCTGCCTTCAGCTTCACTGTCCTGATGTGAGAAAGACTAAATTTCCTGTATTGCCCCTAAGTGATTAGGATGACTTCACTGAAGGATCTGGACTCTGATTGGTCAAATGTGGCGACGACTCATGATTTTTCATTTATGACACTGTTGATGGGTTGGCTTAGAGGATTATATGTTTTAATTATTAATGAGTAAAGTTTACAGATGAGTTTACAGTGTTTAGAAAGATTATTTTTATAAATTGTGTGCACACTCCAGGCCCGCCTAGATAAAATTACATAAAACTTTCTGATCTGAAATAGAATATTTTACTGTTTTCACTGCTTCGGGGTGTTGTAAGATCTTACTCTTGGATTCTGTAGAGCAGTTTCTGCAGCGTTGTTGTATTGTCTAATACAGTACATGAGTATTTGTAACGGTATGAGCAAAGCTAAAGAAAAACACTGTAATGTTTTGTGTTCTTGAGTAAATAGGCCGTGTTGTGGCCTCGAGTCAGTCAATCAGAGGGAAAGTTTTACATGTCGCTATTGTCTGAGAATCATAAACTTCAGCGTTTGCCCAAAGTGAAGTTCTGAGAGAGCTTTGTTCCCTTTTTAATCAAAGCATCGCACTGTTATCGCAGGTTTTGAGGAAGCAACTACTATTGCAGAATAGACAAATGCATTATTCTGTGTTTGGCCTGGATTTTCATATGCAAAACTCGACTGACATTAGGTGTTTCCGACATTGTTTTAAAAGTGGAAAATTTGAGAAAATACTTGTTTTTATTATTTGTATTTTCAATATAAATAAAACTGAATAAAACTATAACTAAAATTAAAGTCCTATCATCCATCCATCCATCCAACCAACCATCATTTATCTATCTATCTATCTATCTATCTATCTATCTATCTATCTATCTATCTATCTATCTATCTATCTATCTATCTATCTATCTATCTATCTATCTATCTATCTATCTATCTATCTATCTATCTATCTATCTATCTATTTATCTATCTATCTATCATCTATCTATCTATCTATCTATCTATCTATCTATCTATCTATCTATCTATCTATCTATCTATCTGTCTGAATACGCTGTTGAAGTATGTTTTGTTGTAAGAAAATACACTTTTACTTGTTCTACTTCAAAATGTCGTATTTATTTTAATTTTATTTTATTTTCATTATAAATAAAACGGAATAAAACTATAACTACAGTTTTTCTCAGTCGCTTTGGTGCATTTCTCAAATCGTCCTTAATATTTGCAAAGAAGTATGTGCATTTCTTAAAACAATTTGGATTCCCTGCAAAAGCCTGTAACTTACTCAAAATCTTTAGATCGTCTCTCAAAAGTAAGTATTTATGTCAAGGAACATATCAGTGCCATCAGAATGAAAAGTCCTTGTGTCATTGTTCACAAACAAGATAGTCAAAATGCTTAGTCATGTTGTCAATATAACAGTGCACTCTGTTAGTATTACCTGATGTATCTATCTGTTTGTCTGTCTGTCTGTATACTCTGTTGAAGTAGGTTTTGTTGCAAGAAAATACTCTTTTAGTTGTTCTACTTCAAAATGTCATATTTTTTTGCATTTTTATTTTATTTATTATTATAAATAAAACAAAATAAAACTATAACTACAGTTTTTCTCAGTCACTTTGGTGCATTTCTCAAATCGTACTATTTTGAATAAAATACTTTAAATATGTGACAGGTTTATTGAACACACTCCCTAAACACACACACACACACACGCGCGCGCGCACACACACACACAAAGTAAATGGGGAAGTTTGGAGCTTTCACATTCACTTCCCCAAAATCTGAATGTGAGATACTTTTATGGACACTTGTGTAATGTCATCTCATTTCTGGAGCTGAGTACTCTGCAAGTGTTTTATTTTTGGATTAAAAAAAAAAAACCCTAATGGAGATTCAGACAATATAATAAATGAGCTTGATGAGATTAATGAGAATAAATCAGATGTTTCAATGTCCTCTAGAATGCTTGGTTCTGATTTTGTATTGTGATAGGACTGTTTTTAACTATAGCTGACCAGTGCATTGTGACTCCTGAGCGGGAACCCGAGGTTTTTGAGAGTCTGTGTGTTCTCATGTTTTCCCAATAGTGCATTGCAGGGTATTTTCAGGCACCACAGGAAGTCAGTTACATCTGCACACACACGCACACATACACACACACACACACACACACACACACACACACTCTCTCTCTCTCTCTCTCTCTCTCTCTCTCTCTCTCACACACACACACACACACACACACACACACACACACACACACACACTGTCTCTGTCTCTGTTGCACAACAGTTCTGAGGAGCTCTCTAACTGACTTCACTCCACAGCAGAGGACAACAGCCACCATCATTCAGCTTGATAAAAGTTGAACTTAGATGTACGTTTTGTTATGCTGTTAACAGTAATCACTCACAAAAGGCTTTCTTAGACAGTCACTTTGGTACATTTCTCAGATCTCAATTAAAATTCTCTTGTTCAACCTTCACATCATCGAGTCAGCTGTGCACATCATGAAAGCTATTTCTATTTCTTCTTTTTAGTGCTTTGGTCCATTTATGCAATAGATTATATGCATTTGTCTGCTGCTTACATGATCAATTGTTTATGTCATGTTGCTCAAAATATATGTCACCTAAACTGCACAGGTAAATCATGAATTTCACAAATGGAGGGAAAATGGTATATCAATCAATGATCAACCTGTTCTATAAAATACCTCTGAGATGCATCACATGAACCTTTAATAGGAAGGCATATATATATATATATACAGAGCACAACTAAGACAATTCAAGAACAACAAGGAAACAAACAGGTCATAAAGACCTGTGAAACAGAGAAAGAGATAGAGGAGGCCAAAGACGTAGGGACATTTCTGATGAAAAGAGGGCCACCATTGTGGACCATATTCTCAATCATGGCCCTACAATGGCCAAGGTGGATCAAAAGGTACAGCTGAATGTTGGGAGAACAACTGTTTTCGGTAACACTTTATTTTAAGGTCTCTTAACTAGTTGCTTATTAGCATGCATATTAATAGAATATTAGCCATTTATTAGTAGTAATTAAGCACAGATTAATGCCTTATTCTACATGACCTTATTCTACATCTCTAATCATACCCAACACCTAAACTTTACAACTACCTTTCTAACTATTAATAAGCAACAAATTAGGAATTTATTGAGGGAAAAGTCGTAGTTAATAGTTAATAAGTGTTCCCTATTCTGAAGTGTTACCCTGTTTTCTTTAGTCATTCAAATGTTTCATAGACAGAACAGGAATTTCCACAAGGTGCACTGTACTGTGATACTGTATACTTACGGTAATGCTTCATATCTTGTTTGTGAACAATGAAACAATGACTTGTCGTTCTGATGGCACTGATACTTACTTTTGAGAAATGGATTTTGATAAAATTACAGCTTAATCCCACACTGAAATTGGTTTAATGTATATGTAGGCCAATATGTGTGATGTTCAATTTACATCAAATCAAGTCATGTCAAGTTTTTTTTTTCAACATCAATTGCCCACTGGGTAAGGATGATTTTAGAAATGTAATATACCAACTGAAAAAAACAAACAAACAAACAACAACAAAAAAACAACAAAAACAATAGTAGTAAAGAAAAAGCTTTCAGAATATTCAAACAGTCAAATCAAGTATACACTTTTTTAAGCATTAGAGGCTATTTGTTTGTTTGAAAAATTGCCAGTAAAAATATTATTGTTACTATAAAAAGTTACTCATTCACAATCATTCACATTCACAAAATTTTGGCCTTTGGAATTTAATTACCAAATATGTCATGTTTAGCTGCGTCCTGCAATTTGTGCATAACCCGGTTACCACACGATTGTCCTCCATTATAAAAGATTGAACACTGCATAAAAATTGTGACACCCAAAAAGAAATCCAGATGTGGTTCCAAATTTAGGATACTTTTAAACCATCTTGTAAACCTCCATTCTGGGGAAGTTTTTATATTTGATTTGCTTTCATCTTTTTTTAAATTTTTATGTTTATCTATTTGTTTATTTTATTCATGTATAATGTTTTTTTCCCCAGACGTTCGTACTGAATTGAAACATGTCCCAAATTTTTATTGATAACAATGTTGCTAACCTAATCCATAACATGAATAAAAAAATAACTGTTATATAAAAATGTTTAATCTGACCACTTGAGGTTGACAATCAATCTTTATTGTTCAGAAGTTACTATCACAGACCATTTTTTGAAATAAGAATACAAATATCTTTATTTTTCAGGCCTTATTTTGTACCTTATTTAAGTACCTCAAAATGATCTAACTTGGCTGCCACAAATATAAAAGAATGACTCTCTAAAGGTAAGTTATACACCATGCATCACAGGGCATGATGAGTGAATCAAATGGAATGACAGCAACAACAATGAGATGTCAGCTGGCTGTCTTGGTTATTATCTCTGTTAACAAACTTCCTGTAGGTTACAGCCACTACAGCCATGATAACCACACTTCACTCTGACTAGCCACAGGTTTGAGCAGGTTTTCTCACTTTCTCTCGCCTTCAGGTCTTTCACAAATATACACGAACATAATTCATACTGGAAATCAAGTATGATTATTAGTAATTTTACAGTAACACTGGGAACACCTGTTAAATGTTGCCATGTGCAATAAAAAAAAAATAAAAAAAATTTCATGTGGAATAAATTTTTCAGCATGATGTCATAGGAGAACATTGTTAAGTTCCACATAGAACTTTTTATTTCCTAGTTCTTCAGAAAAAAGATCTATGCACTGGTCAACTACATCATTTTATTTGTGTAAATGAGCTGTCTGACAGGTATGGTGTGCAACAAAGCTCAGTCTTGGGCCCTTTGTTGTTCTCTATGTACCAACTCCTGTTTGTGTTATTAGTCAGCATGTCATTACTTTTCATAGCTAACACACAGCTTTCCTCCAGATAAAATTAAATTTGTTAAGTTTTTTTTTTTTTTTGGCGGATGTAATTGGTGGATTACATTAAGGATATTTAATACAAAATATTAAGTAATTTCCAGGATCAAAACAGTTCACTTATAATCTTTGTCTGTAAGAACTTTTATTGAGACCAAGAGTTTCCACCTGAGACGTTACGGTTAGTTATGGAACATTCTCTTCTTATTATGATGCTGATAAAGTAGTAAATGCTTTCATAACTGGATCTGATGATTACATTGTAATGTCGGCTACATTCCAATCATCTTTCCACTGCTAACTTGTCCAGTTCCATAGCATTTTTCTAACATATACTGTATATCGTGTAATGGTCTAGCCCATCAATATCTAAGAGGACACTTTCTCTATCCACACCTTCAGGAGACCAGTTTTGATGTTCACTGGCTCTGGCCTTGCCCTGTTTTCAACTCCACAGTTCCTCTTCATCTGCATTTAACTCACTCACTTTCAGATCTTAACCAGTGTCTGTCACCAAAAGAGGATGTTTCTCATGATCAATCCTGCATGTTTTATTAATTTGTTGAAACATGTCAGGTGAGGTGGGTTTCCCCAACTGGATGTTGGTTTCTCCCAGAGCTGCTTACTTATCATATCTCACTGTATCTTATTTTATCCTGGGGAGTTTTTCTTTTTTATTGTTTTTGGCTTGCTTGCTGGGATCCATAAGGCACTATTCTATATAATATAATATATAATATATGAGCTTTCTGTGTTCCCTGCCTCTATCCTTGGGTCTGTGCATGTTCTGTCTTCTCCTTGTGTCTCCGTTCTCCCTAGTTCCCAGGCTCTGCTGTGGGTTCCTGATCCATCGTGGGGGTCTTCGGGTCCGTCTGCTCCGCTCTGGTGGTCTTCTGCTCCACCTGTTCCACCCGCTCCGCTGTGGTGGTCCACTATCTGGCTCTGGTGGTCTTCTGCGCTACCCTGGTGGGCTCCTGCTCTATCTGCGCCGCTGTGGTGGTCTGCTGTCTGGCTCTGGTGGTCTTCTGCACCGCCGTGGAGATCTTCTGTCCCGTCTGGTCCGCCCTGGTGGGCTCCTGTCCCGTCTGGTCCGCCCTGGTGGGTTCCAGTCCCGTCCACTCTGTTCCGCCTCCGCTCCACCTCCCTCCTGATTATAGACTGTGTGGAGCGTCTGGAAGCCGCTCTTTGGGGGGGGGGGGGGTATTGTATGCATTATCGCTGCCCTACAGAGCCCCGTTAGCTTTCCTAGTCTTGCCTTGCCTCGCCTAGCCCTTTTCCCTTGCCTGGATTATCGCTGACGTTGTTGGATTATCGACCCACGCTTGTCTTTGTCTGCTCTTTGTCTCATCCATGTTATACCTATTTGCCATTGTTTGACCCTGCCTGTACGACCACGTCTCTGCCTAATAAAAGCCTGCAAATGGATCCGCACGTCTCGTCAGCCCCGTAACAATACCAGTTCCATATTCTATATACACCACTGGTGGTGGATAAGGAGACCCACACACACACACACACACACACACACACACACAATGTAAAGCGCTTTGAGCGCCTAGAAAAGCGCTATATAAATGTAAGATGTTATTATTATATAAAACTGTTTTGAAATTATTTTTATTAGTTTTATTGTTTTAAAGAACCAGTTAACCAATATACACTTTCTCCAAATAACCATAATAAATAGTTTTTGAAAAGAAGGGTTTTTTTTTGAGCAAAGTTGCTAAAAATAACAACCGAATACCCATTATATTAAGTGCCACTTAACGACAATCTTCAGAGCATGAAGAACATCTGATAGTCATAGCTAAAAACTAAGGGATCACTGCTCAACTGTAGTGATCCAATATGCAGTTTGCAAGTGCTGAACATGCTAAGAAGAGCAGTGCTGATGCTCTACCTCCATCATCTGGCAATGAAGAGTATCTTACAGTATATGTCCACATCTGCTAGTGCTGAAGCATTATTTATACCCCGCTGAAATTAGATTAATTTGGATCAGCTTGAATTCCAAGATGGTCTTAACTGGTTTTAGGTGAGCAATGCTATCCTGTTACTGGCACAAGATGGTTAGGATACTGTCTCATGTATACCAGAGCAGTGTAACCATTCTGAACTTACATGAAAGTGACCAACAATCTAACAACAATAGTAGTAGTAGTATAGCTAAAAACAGCATCAGTTAGGTTTTTTGGATTTATTCGGGTAGGTTCATAATGAAAAAGTTGCACTAATGGGTGACTCTCAGAATAATATGTTCCGGTCATACACTATATAGAAAAAATAATTCGGGTTAATCAGACCCATTGCCACAGGTGTATAAAATCAAGGAAGGGAAATCTTAATGCTTCAGAAATCGACATTTTGGACAATTCTGTGCTTCCAACTTTGTGGGAATAGTTTGGGGAAGAACATTTTCAATTCCAGCATAACTGTTTACAAGGCAAGGTCCATAAAGACATTGTTACACCAATCACACATTTATCATTTTCATCACATTTCAACTCAAATTCAGAAACAGATGGAGACTGTCAGGCCAATGGGATCCATTTGAGGTCTAAGAGACCACAATGCCCTTTTATTAAGGGAAAACACACTTAACCCTCTCTGGTACAGTGTATTTGAGTTCCTTTGGATGACTCTAATGACAAAAGCAGAAGTATATTTTAAAAATGGTCCAAAAAATATTTTGCATTTACAAGCTCCTAAAACATTTCTGTCCTTAATGTGATAAATTATACAGTCTTTCAAGGCAATGAGATGCAGATTTTGGGTCTTAGCTGAAGATAAATAGAGTTTATTAAAATTCAGTAGATTTTAAAGATCAATCCTCCTGTTCTGTTTGGGGTCTGAGAGGAAATGTATAATTATGTTTCAAAAAAAAAAAATCAACTTGATGTCTAAGCTTTTTCTCACATACCTTATTTTGAAAATAGTTTGGGGAAGACCATTTTCTATTCCAGCATAACTGTTTACAAAGCAAGGTCCATAAAGACATTTTTACTTTTGAGTTTGTAGATGCGTTTTATTTAAAAAAAAAAATATTATCTCTGTTTTTATTTTTTTATTTTAGTAAAACTGAATTGAATTTTATTAATACTACACCATCCATTAATAATAATAATAATAATAATAATAATAATAATAATAAAAACCTAGGTTTTTGAAAGCAACAAACCAGAGATTACAAGCATTTATACCCCAGCAGGTATAAGATAATGTGACAGCTTGTCTCCCACATCCCACATTATTTTCCATTACAATTAATTTTCACAAAAAAAAAAAAAAAAAAGTTTCAAAGGTCCTACATTAGACTATCTTTTTGCATTTTTATCCATGAGTGTATATATGTAAATTGGGTGTAATATCACCCGGACACGTTTATAAGATTCGACCGAATATTATGGAAACAGCGGCATAACAGCTGCCGTCTGACGAATCCGGAGCGCTTTCATCAGCAGTCTCCAGTGTCGGCATTGGTCCTCCTTCATCCCGAGTCCAAGCGAGCAGCAGCAGACGCACAAACATGTCTGTCTAGAGCTCCAGCAGCATATTTATCGTCCTGTTATGTCGGGTTTAGGATGATATGGGCTCGGCGGAAGATGTGACAGTTGTCCGCGGGCATCATGAGGATATTAACGGCGTCGGGGCTCTTCCTGGCCTTCTGCTCCATCGGGCTCTTGACCATGGCCATCAGCACGGACTACTGGTACGAAACAGATGCGCGGAAACACCGGGACCGATGCAAAAAATACGCCAGCAAGAGAAATGACCCAGGATACATATACATCTCCAACCAAAACCTCCCACTCCGGATGCGACCTAAAGCGAGTCCTCTGCGGGAATCCCCGCACCCTGAGCCCGTCATGGAATCACGCTGCAGCCGCCGCTACAACTCAACCACAACCGGACTGTGGAGGAAATGCCACCGAGAAGGGTTCGATCTGGAGAACGAGGACCTGATTTTTAAAGGTGATGATGATGATGCTAAATGGGCCACATGTGAGCAGTACCCCGATCTGAAGCTGATGTTGCACAGCTGTAGTGTGTTTATGTGTTTGTTGAACGTGTGTGAAGGAGTGCTGAAGATTGTTTGGCGCTATCCAGGGTGCTGATCTCTAACATCAACACCAGCCACAAGCTTATGTTCACTCATTCATCATGGGATCCATTTGAGGTCTAAGAGATCAGGAGGCCCTTTTATTAAGGGAAAACACACTTAACCCTCTCTGGCACAGTGTATTTGTTTCTTTTTTGAGTTCCTTTTGTTCACTCTAATGACAACAGCAGAAGTAGATTTTAAAATGGTTCAAAAATATAAATTTTCTTTGATGCACTGATGCGTTTACAAGCTTCTAAAACATTTCTGTCCTTAATGTGATAAATTATACAGTCTTTCAGGGCAATGAGATGCAGATTTTGGGTCTTAGCTGAAGATAAATAGAGTTAATTAAAATTCAGTAGATTTTAAAGATTAATCCTCCTGTTCTGTTTGGGGTCAGAGAGAAAAATTATAATTATGTTTTAGAAAAATAATCAACATGATGTCGTGTTTTCCACACATACAAAACATAAATCCAAATCAAATTTCTGACTGATTTAGTAGTACTCTCCTGTCAGTGTATATATTGCAAAAGTCAATTGTAAAAATGATATATTTCTTCAGTGTGTTCCTGCTGGGATCAAATTGTGGCCAAATGGAAATATTTTCACAACAAAAATACTTTTTTTTTTTTTTTTTAAATAGAGGTTCCAAAAGGTGGCTTTTGCAGAGATGGGTTCCCCAAAGAAACTTTCTGTGAACAGCGAGCATTATTTTTCTTATTTAGGAGAAACTTTTAGTAATCTAAAGAACCTTTTTCCATCATAAAGAAACTTTGTGCGATAGAAAGTTTCCATGGATGTAAAATTTTCTTCATGGACCCATAAATGCAAATAAAGAATCAAAAATTGAAATTATTAGAATCAAAATTAGTATTATTCAGTTATAAATATTTTTTACATGTACACCACTGGGACAACAAACAGGAAGTGAAATCAATCTCAGCAGGGCATGAGAATTGATCAACTTGCTTGGTTGGTTTTGTTTATTGTCCAGTTAGAACATTTAATGATCATAATTCAAATGAAAACATTGGAACCAAAGTTAAAGGGATAGTTCACCCAAAAATGAAAATTCCGTCATCAAAACTGATGACAGAATTTTCATTTTTGGGTGAACTATCCCTTTAAGGGCCTGAATATGTGTGTAGATGTTTTTTTTTTTTTTTTTTTGTGAAATGTGTCTAAATTGCTTCTCTACATAGATATATCATCTGATCACTATTATGGCTGAAGTTATCAGACTGTTTCTGTGAATTTCTGCAGGTTTGCTTCTGCGTTGCACGCCGGTGAAGTATTACTATTCCTCAGTGAATATCCCACGGAATCTGCCCGTGAACATCACCAAGACTATAAGACAAGACGAATGGCATGCTCTCCGTAAGTCATATTAACTGCGAGTGTATGTGTGTGGCTCAGTGTTTGGGCTGGTAACTGAACGTTTGTAGGTTTCAATCTCACAAGCTTTGATCTATGAACCATCATCATTGTGCTCTTGATCACACTTAATCTCTGAACAAGGCTACTTTGTTTATTAATACATTTGTAACATGAAAACTGCACAAACGTGTAACACTTATTATACATATAGCTTAACAATACCTTAGATTGTTTATTGAAAAAATTATTTAATTTGGTAAGTTGCTTTCAGCTATCAATAACAGTGCACTCTCTGCTTAATTAAACCATTAAATCCATCTGAATCCAGGCAGCATTTTCTCTGTAAATTAGTACCTGGAAGCAGTCCTGACTTTGATGGCTATTTTTCAGGCCTTCCAGAACACATATATTGCAATCATGAAATCAGTGTTGAGTAGTAACCAGTTACATGTAACCGAGTTACATATTTTAATTTCAAAGTGCAGTAACACTTTATTTTAAGGTGTCCTTGTTACACGTTACATGTACTTACTATTATAATAACAATTAATTATGCATAATTACATGCAAGTAACCCTATGCCAAACCTTAACCCTAACCATATAGTGAGTACATGTACTTAATTAATATTACTTAAATATATAATTACACTGTAACAAGGAGACATTAAAATAAAGTGTAACCTTTGCATTGACTTCACTAAAATATGAGACATCAATGTTTCAGGAGTTTAGGACGCAGAATAGGATACAGCGTGCTTATTCAGTTACTGTTTTATTTCCTATTTGGGTTCGTGTATATGCTTTATTTTTTTAAGACTAAAGCATTGCACACTGAGTCCGAAATTTTCATCTGAAATTTTCACACAAAATTTTCACACAAAAATAAAAATAAATACGTCACGTTGTGTCAATCACATTTACACATTGCCTCCGAAACATTCGTCCGTCATAAAAAAATTTGGATCAGGTTCGATTTTCTGCGTTTTTGCAACCGTAGCATGCATAGGTTGAGGACTCAGTGTGCAATGACTTTGACAGTTTTTGCTATGCAAAGATTTGATTTCAAAAACAGTATCGTAGCTATTAAACTATTAAACTTTTCTTTCTTTCCTCTTTCTTTTAAATAAGTCAAACAAATGAACGACATCATATTTGACAGATTATATAATGACGTAGCAATGTCTAATTTGTAGCGCAATGGGGAAAAGTTAAATAAAAATACATGCATTTATTGTATATTTACCACAACAATAAATTTAAAATAACAAATATCATGAGGTATTTAAGCAATAATTGATAAATATCACAATGAATACACTAAACTAGTTATTGCAGAGGGAGGTGTTTTGTGTGCTAGACATTATTGCTCAGTATTTCAGTTTTTGAATGTCCAAATCTTTTTTGCATTGTAACACAAACTAGATTAAAACGTTGTTGTTGGTTTTAGAAAGCCTGTCCTGAAAGTTTAAATTAGTTTTAAAAGCTTGATAAAAGTGAAGCTTTTGTCAAGGGGGAGTAACGAAGGGAGTGACGAAGAGCTGGCCGATGACAGCATGTCGGGCTCGGTAACTGACCCCGCCCTCCTGCCTTCACCCGCACCCAGTGCCGCCAAACTTGGGATGAATGCCGAACTTCTCTGTGTCCTCTCGAAAGCAGTCGAAGAGCTGGGATTGGAGTGGTCTCCACCAGAGAAGCCCTTTCGCAACCGTCTGGACGAGTGGTTCCTGTCAGGGCTCGCCAGCGTTCCTCGCCGTTCTTCCCCGAAGTCCACGACGAGCTCACGAGGTCATGGCACTCCTACTACTCCGCTCGCCTCCGTACTTCCGCTTCATCTGCCCTCACTATGGTTGACGGCACTTTAGAAAAGGGGTATGAGAAGATGCTTCCTCTGGACGAGTCAGTGACTGCACATCTCTACCCGCCCACTGCTATCGGCTGGAAGGCAAAGGCCGCCCACCTGCCCAAGCCTTGCAGGACCACTTCAGCGCTCGCTGGACACTCCTATGCTTCAGCTGAACAGGCAGTTTCGGCGCTCCATTCCGGCACACCTCTCTTCCATGAGGAACCTGATCCTGTGATTCTCAGGGAGCTGAGAAGCGCAACAGACCTGGCTCTGCGTGCCACCAAGACCACTGCTCAGGCGATAGGAAGGTCCATGGCCAGCCTGGTGGTGCTCGAGTACCACTTGTGGCTCATGCTGACGGAAATCAAGGATGCAGACAAGGTCCCCTTCCTTGATGCCCTGATTTCCCCCAACGGCCTCTTTTGACCGGCGGTTGAAGGGTTTGCTGAGCGCTTCACGGAGGCACAGAAGTCGACCCAGGCTATGCAACACTTCCTGCCAAAGCGCTCCAGCCCTGCAGCTGCTCCTAGTTGCCCTAAGTCTACGCCAACTCAGCAGCCCACAAAGCCTGCAGCTGCTGCCCCCGCCCCTCAGCCTGCCAAGACTCAGCAGATGCGAGGGCGTTCCTGCTCAGCCAGACGCCACCCCTTTCCTAAACGCCAGGGCCCCCAACCAAAGATAGCATTGGACCCGGCGCCTCTGGCGCCTTCCTGATCTGCAGGACAGGAAGAGAAGGGGGCCAAGTCCTGCCATGGCTGGACCACCCGTTAAACAGCCTCTCTTAAACCAACTATCACCCCGTTCAACCCCGTGTGTGTTTGTTGCGAATACAGGGCCCGTACAAGTGCTCAAGCAATCGCCCCACTGTTATAGTGAGAAAAATAAAACAAACATTTTCAAAAAGAGAGCAAATTTCCTCTTCCATTTCTCGTGAGTGCCCTGTACCCGTGCAGCCGGTCACTCGAGTTTATCCAACCCCTTGCCACGCGGGCCGAGGCCTAGCAGGCCATTCCCGGAGTGTCAGAGTGGGTTATGGGGATAATAAAGCAAGGTTATTCCTTCCAGTTCGCTCGAAGACCCCTGCGCGAAGCGAGAACACCCACGTTCTGCGCTCAGAGGTGATGAATCGTCTGGAGAAAGGAGCTATAGAAAGGGTTTCTCCAGCTCAGAGTGAGTCAGGCTTCTACAGCTGTTACTTCCTCATCCCCAAAAAGGATGAAGGCCTCCGGCCCATCCTCGATCTCAGACACTTGAATTGCACCCTCATGAAGAGGTCAAGTCAAGTCAAGTCACCTTTATTTATATAGCGCTTTTAACAATACAGATTGTGTCAAAGCACTTAACAGTATCAAATTGGAGGATAGAGTGTCAGTAATGAATAATAATAAGATTAAACACACAATTTTCTCAATTTTCAGTTAAATGCATTTCATTATTGAATTCAGATATGTCATTGTCTAGCTCAGTTTAGTTTAAATAAGTGGGTAGGTTTAGGGTAGGGGTAGGGTTATGTATATGAAAGTATAAATTTATATAAAATTATTTATATTTAATACAAATGCATGAAAACCATTAAATTAAGACAAACAACTGAAAACAATGGAGGACCGTGTGCGTCGAAAAAGCGTCAAAAAGCAACGCCAAGGGGTCCTGACCAAGCGTCAATATATGACGAGTTGGGAGTGAGACCGTGTTGTTCATGGCTGGTTGAAACCACGGGTTACATCCCATGCACGGCATCCCGGACGCCTACATATCAGGGTGAGCCAGGCCTGTGTAACAGCCTTAGCGCCCTGGAAGAACCCTCGCTGGATGGAGAAGGGTGTGGCCATGGGAATGGTTTGCAGGAGAATGCCTCCAGCACAGGTTGGGGGGGGGGGGGGGGGGGGGTGCTGTGGGAAGGCAAACCAACTTTAGGCCATTGGTTGAAAGTGAAGAAAGGGTTCCATATCAACTGCTTGGAAATGCTAGCAGTATGTCAAGCCTGCCAGTTCTTCCTGACAGACCTAAAGGGACACCATGTGCTAATCCGCTCGGACAGCATGTCTGTGGTGTCCTACATAAATCACCAAAGAGCCCTCTCCTCGAAGCACCTCTTCATTCTGGTACAGCGCCTTCTGGAATGGGCTCAACTCAACCTCCGCTCTCTAAGAGCAGCACATATAACGGGCAAGCTGAACCGGGGAGCGAACATGTTATCTCGGAGCAATGTCCCCTCAGAGGAGTGGATGCTCCATCCTCAGATGGTTCAGAGGATTTGGGAAATCTTTGGCAAGGCCAAGGTAGACCTCTTTGCCTCACTACTCAACTTATTATTCGAAGGTCAGAGATGCGTTGGCCCATGACTGGCCCAACCTCCTCCTTTCTCTGTTCCCCCGATCCCCTTATCCCACAGGTTATCAGGCGAATCAAGGAACGAGGACACAAGGTTCTCTTGGTGTCCCCCCTTTCGGAGAACCAGCCCTGGTTGTCAGCGCTAACTCAACTGCTTGTAGCAGCCCCTTGGCCCATTCCCCTGAGACAGGATCTCCTCTCTCAAGCGAATGGGACAATATGACACCCTCGGGGGCCCTGCACCCTTGGCCGCTCAACGGGAGCCTGTGAGCCTCCCGGAGCACGTGTTAAACACCATTTCTGAGGCCAGAGCCCTGTCTACAAGACGCCTCTACATCCTTAAGTTGTCTGTTTTCTCCACTTGGTGCCTAGACCGCGGTGAAAACCCATCTACCTCTGACTTATCGGTGGTTCTGTCCTTCCTACCAGGATAAGGGACGCTCCCCGTCCACACTCAAGGTGTACGTAGCAGCTATATCGGCCTCCCACTCCCCTATAGCAGGCCAATCTGTGGGCAGGAACAACTCGGTTATCCGGTTTTTGAGAGGTGCCAAGAGACTGAATCTGCCTCGGCCCCTCACTGTCCCTACATGGGACTTACCCACTGTGTTGAGGGTGGGTAAAGACTGCTCTGCTCCTAGCACTAGCGTCGATCAAGCAAGTAGGAGACCTGCAGGCGCTCTCCCTTAGCCCTGCCTGCCTGGAATTTGGGCCCGACGACTCCAAGGTCATCCTGAAATCAAGGCAGGGTTATGTGCCCAAAGTGCTTCCACTCCATTCAGAGCTCAGGTCATCACGCTCTCTGCACTTCCTCCCTCTGAAGAGGACCAGGAGTTATCCTTGCTCTGCCCCATCAGAGCTTTGAGGATGTACTTTGAGCGTTCTGCACCTTTTAGGAGGTTGGAACAACTATATGTTAGCTTCGGTAACCACAGCAAAGGGCATGCGGTCACGAAGCAGAGACTCTGTAAGTGGATAGTGGATGCTGTTACACTAGCGTACTCTTCCTTGGGCCTGTAATGCCCCATCGGAGTACGAGCCCATTCCACCAGAGGCATCGTGGGCGTGGTTAGTTGTGCGTCTATTACAGAGATCTGTGCGGCGGCCGGCTGGGCCTCGCCATCCACATTTGCTAAGTTTTATAACCTTACAGGCCAGAGACCTCTCTGCTTAAGTAGGCACACACTACGTTATGGGAACAATTCTGACGGAGAGTCCTTGACCGCGGCGTACTCAAGATCTCTGGTTGGGTTGCTTGCTGTGTGTTGAGTTATTTTGAGGGGACAGCAAATTTACACTGTTATACAAGCTGTACACTCACTATATTAAATTGTAGCAAAGTGTCATTTCTTCAGTGTTGTCACATGAAAAGTATAACAAAATATTTATAAAAATGTGAGGGGTGTACTCACTTCTGTTAGATACTGTACATGTTTTTACATTGTACCATTATTTAAACATTAAAAAAATACACATACACCAAACCACACATATTGCTAACCCTAACCGTATCCCGAAGCAAAAGTGTTTTGAACTACAACATGAACATAATAGGTACATTGTACGTAACAATTAATCTGTTTGGTGCATTTGTTAGTAAGTACATGTAATTTGTATAACAAGAACACCTTTAAATAATGTATAACCCCAAATATTCTTTTTCCAAGGAATACATTCAATACAACAGATGTAATGTCAGCACAGCAAGTAAAGAGATGCATATCTTCTTTAATACCTTAACTTTGGGGTATTCTATCTGCCAGATCATTAACTATAAACATGTTGCACTAGCATCAAACAACCAGCCAATGTTTCCAAACACTTGTCTTTATGTTGAACATTTGTCTGTTTAATAGGTTACAACAGTACGTTTTTATTATGCTATCATGTTTTTGTTGTGTTAGTTAGCTGTATTTTTTAGTTATTTGTTAACCTAATCAAAATAACCCAACTGCAGTTTGATTGAGATTAATTGGAATGCACAATGAAAAAATGTGTGAAAATTGTTAAAAACGCAGTTATGTGTTTTTGCAAATGAACTCTCCTTCATTTGTAGTTACACATTTGGTGATGAAGACAATTCAATTTAGTAGATATACTAATGCTACTGTAAATGTAATGTTACGTGCTTTACATGTGATTTAAATACTAAAAAGTGCCCTTTTTTAAAGCACAAAAAGATTATTTAAGCAATGATTCAAAATGTACTTTAAAACCTAAAATCTGACATTTGTACAAAGTGCCCTTTTAAAGTGTGTTAAGAAACATTGACTGATATTTCACTAATATAATATTATCTGCAAGTACATTTTTTAATAATATACTTTTAAGATTTGAAGTACACGATAAGTGCATATTCAATACAATTAAGCACGCTTCATTTTTCACGAGGGATCCTTCAGCGCTCTGTTTTCTCCTGCAGATTTGCAGCGGATGACAGCAGGGTTCATCGGTATGGCTGTGGCCATCATTCTGTTTGGCTGGATAGTTGGTGTGCTGGGCTGCTGGAAACACAATGAGCTGATGCAGTATGTAGCTGGACTGCTCTTCCTGATGGGAGGTGAGACGCACTCAGTACAAACGACCACCAGATGGCAGCTTATTACTGAGACAAGAAAAAAAAAAAAACAGCACATTGCATATTTCTGAATAGCATATTGCTTTGAAAAGTTTGTAATGGCATACTTCTACTGGGAACAGTGTTTCTGTATCTATCTTGCCTTTCCGTTTTCTTCTTACAGAGTCTTTTCTTTGAGTTCTTGTTATGTTGTTATGAAGTCACAGTGGTGTTTTGTTTGTGACTGTGTTTTTTACAGGCACCTGCTGCATCATTTCCTTGTGCACATGTGTGGCTGGCATTAACTTTGAGCTCTCACGGTACCCGCGTTACCTATACGGCCTACCGGAGGACATCAGTCACGGGTACGGCTGGTCCATGTTCAGCGCATGGGGCGGTCTGGGTCTGACGCTACTGGCTGGGTTTCTGTGCACTCTGGCGCCCTCTCTGCACAGTCCCCAGATCAGCAGCAGCAGTGGGACACACAAACCGCGGCAGGAGAACGGCATGGTGTGACGCTCATACACTCCAAACACCATACATATAGATCCGCTAGCACAGACTCGTCACCCTGATATAGACAAGGTCTTTACATGTCAGAGAGAAATGGCAAATAAACAGTCACACATACACTGCAGACACTGTGCAGATACACTGATATAATACGATGGTGGGAATAAATCATGATCCAGAGTGCAGCTGAGCAAATCATTGCTGGAGCTGAAAGAAAACATGCACTGCAAACATTGTCAATCAGCATGGTTGTCTTATTTTCCAGAAAAAAATAACTATACATTATATGCAAGTATTGTATTGAATGTGCACTTGCAGTGTACTTCAAATCTTCAAAGTACAACCCGAGTTACGGAAATGTTGGGATGTTTTTTTACATTTGAATAAAATGAAAACTAAAAGAATTTCAAATCACATGAGCCAATTTTATTCACAATAGAACATAGATAACATAACAAATGTTTAAACTGAGAAATTTTACAATTTTATGGACAAAATGAGCTCATTTCAAATTTGATACCTGCTACAGGTCTCAAAATAGTTGGGATGGGGGCATGTTTACCATGGTGTAGCATCTCCTCTTCTTTTCAAAACAGTTTGAAGACATCTGGGCATCGAGGTTATGAGTTTTGGTGTTGGAATTTGGTCCCATTCTTGACTGATATAGGTTTCCATGTTGCTATGTTGCTCTAAAACCTTTATATACCTTTCAGCATTCATAGTGCCTTCCAAAACATGCAAGCTGCCCATACCGTATGCACTTATGCACCCCCATGCCACCAGAGATGCTGGCTTTTGAACTGAACGCTGATAACACGCTGGAAGGTTTCCCTCCTCTTTAGCCCGGAGGACATGGCGTCCGTGATTTCCAACAAGAATGTCAAATTTGGACTCGTTTGACCATAGAACACTTTTCCACTTTGAAACAGTCCATTTTAAATGAGCCTTGGCCCACAGGACACGACAGGGCTTCTGGACCATGTTCACATATGGCTTCCTTTTTGCATGATAGAGCTTTAGTTACCGACAGTGGTTTCTGGAAGTATTCCAAGTATTCCAAGATCACGGGCATCCAACAAAGGTCTTTGGCCTTGTCCCTTACGCACAGAGATTTCTCCAGTTTCTCTGAAAATTTTGATGATGTTATGCACTGTAGATGATGAGATTTGGAAAGCCTTTGCAATTTGATGTTGAGGAACATTTTTTTTTTTTTTTTTTTTTTTATAAAGTATTCCACAATTTTTTTCTGCACTCTTTCACAGATTGGAGAGCCTCTGCCCATCTTTAATTCTGAGAGACTCTGCCTCTCTACGACATCCCTTTTATAGCTAATCATGTTACAGACCTGATGTCAATTAACTTAATTAGTTGCTAGATGTTCTCCCAGCTGAATCTTTTCAAAATTGTTTGCTTTTTCAGCCCTTTGTTGCCCCCATGCCAACTTTTTTGAGACCTGTAGCAGGCATCAAATTTGAAATGAGCTCATTTAGTGGATAAAAGTGTAAAATTTCTCCATTTAAACATTTTTTATGTTATCTATGTTTTATTTTGAATAAAATATCAGTTCATGTGATTTGAAAGTCTTTTAATTTTCAGTTTATTCAAATTTAAAAACTTCCCAACATTTCCAGAATTCGGGTTGTATATCAAAAACAACTGTACTCACAGATAATGACATTAATAAAATAAAATACCACTTAAGTGTGTTAAACATAACTGTCAAACACACTTAAGCACTAAAAAGTGCACTTCCTAAAAATATCAATTTAAAGGCTTTACTTTAAAGTTAATTTTAAATGATGTTTTAATAGTATTTTGCCATGCTTTAAAGCAGAACATTTATTTTGTTGTGTTGACTAATATAAAACATATGTAAAGTATTTTTGATAATACACTGAAAATTAATAGATTTTAAATTTACTAAATTGCAACTTGCAAATTGTGTAATAACAAATATATTTCAATACATGCCGTAAAAGTTTCAACAGAAATGGCATTAAAGTATATTTTAGTTTATCAAAAATGCTTGTCAGTACATTGACAGTACACTTTAACCAAAGAGAATAAATAAAATAAAATAATGATGAAACACATTGCATTCTGTTTGCATTCGAGTATATTCTATATTATTTCCATTAAAAGTACTCTTTTTAAAAGTGTGCTAAACTGTACTTTCTTTTCACAAAGAATAGCTCCTCCCTCTGTGATAACTAACCCCGGCATCCCCTTTTCTCAGAAATTTACAATAAATATATTATGAACTCATATCGGTTTAAGGATATTTCTATATTTTTACTGGAAAACTAAACAAAAATGCTGATTAGACAAAACACAGACAGACAGAAAGACGACATCTCTGGTTCTTAGCTGATATTTTACTGAAGATTTGCGTCTCTTATGGTGCTCTCTTTCTGTCTTTATCTTTGCCTGTCATTATGTTCGAATCTTTTTCTGTCTTAATGATTGACCGTTTTTTTGCTTTTCCCGTCTGTTTCTCTCCTCCTTTCTCCTGTTTATGTCTCTCGATGGATTTAATATGGAAATGTCTCAGAGAATGACAGATTAATCTTTTCGTTCAATAAACTGTCCTGTGTCTTGGCTTTGCCTGCTACGTAGAAAAGAGAAAAAACAGATCAAGGCACAACTAAATAAATATCATTGTCTTCAGTGTCTTCCTATATATGTTTTCTTTCTTTTTTTTTTTTTTTTAGTTTTTACAATAAAACTGAAAATGTCAAACAGCACAAGCAAAGTAAATTTGAAGGCAATATGTGAAAATGAACCTGTTGGTGCACAACCTCATTATCGAGGAGTTTTCTGAATTGCAGTGTTATGAGAAATTAGACAGGACATGGTTTGTTTTGAAATCATGATATGATTTATGATCTTTTTTTCTAATAAAATGATCCCGATTCATCATTTGTTATTCACTTTTCTGTTTCTGAATTTCTGAAACACTGTTCAGTCATATTGGCAGTAAGGTATGAACGTTATGCTGATGGTTATTTTTATTCCAGCAGATTTCTGGCTGGGTTCATAAAACACCAAAAACAATTTTAATGAGACCACAAATGGAATCTTAGTTATTTCTGTCTGTGGTTGTAATTTTCTACAGCCTTTAGACCTTTAAGGATTGTTTGTACTGAAATTTCATACTTCCATTAATGTTCCTAAACCAGGTAAGAATTTTCAAGAGGACCAGACATAAATATTCTGTAAAGAGCTGGACAGACAGACACACACACACACACACACACACACACACACACACACACACACACACACACACACACACACACACACACACACACACACACACACACACACACACACACACACACACACACACACACACACATTTCTATCATAACAACTCTCAGAAGATTTTAGCATGGTAATGGATATGGCAATGTTGTATTTGGTCTTGGCGGAATAGGTCTGCTATGCTGCTGCTGCTGTTATTGGTTATTGGTTATTGCTGTTGTTGTAGATTATTGCTGCTACTGCAAATCAAGTACAGGAACTTGCTACTGCCAATACATACACAGATTCGCTGCTGTGAGTATTCAAGACATACTGCTATCAGACTCTTTATGATATATATATATATATATATATATATATATATATATATATATATATATGTAAAATAACCCGAAGCAGATCGATACAGGTGGAGCTGGGGAGGTGGAATGAAATGCAATGAAATGCTCTAGTAAATGCTAACCAGCCATTCAAATTTAAAGCAGCAAGCTCATTGGCTGCACATGCAACATTAACCAATCAGCTTGTGCCAAGTAGTTTATCGCTGTGAATATCTTCAGTGTATGTTAAAGGGACAGTTCATGCATAACTGAAAATTACCCTATGATTTACTCACCCTCAAGGCATCAGCACAGCAAAATATCCAGTGTTGAAATCCTAGTGTTAAAGACTTTTAGAGTAAAGTGTTAAAGTTGTGGTGTTGAACTTTAGGGGAAAACAGCTAAATTAAGTGTTTAATCTTACTCAGAATATGTGTTTTGTAATATCATATCATTTTATAGCGATATTTATGAGGTGTGCACGCCTAAACTTTTTTTTAAGACATTTTCTTCCACCCACGAGGCGGACCAGACGAGAACATTTCTTTTTAAAAGGAAAGTGTTTTATCTTACTTATCATATGTATTTCACAACATCATAGTGATTTATAGTGATATTTGTGTGATGTGCACTCCTAAACTTTTTCTCAGAGAGATATTTTCCTTCACTCATGATGCGGAGAAGACGGGGAAATTGGTTTTATCAAGGAAAACACCGAAAGTATGTATTTTACTTTATTTACGATATGTATTTTATAAAATAATATTACTTAATGACAATATTTATATGATGTGCACACCTAAACGTTTCTCACAGATGCATTTGAATTGATATGCAGTGCAGATGCAGAGGTCCCTTTTAACATGGAAACACCAGAAGTGTTTACATCATTTATAATATGTTTTTTTTTTAACCAAATCTGAATGGCAATATCAGTCATTGGTTCTTGTGTGTCTCGTGATTTCATAAAGCATGAATTGTGAGTTTTCATGATGTTGATGTGTCACTGTATTGGATTTGAGTGCTGTTAAACTGTCCATCAGTCAAATTGATTATGTGCCCTCACAAGTCTTGAAATATGGCACATGAGTCGCATAAACTACTTTAGACACTTTATTATCTATTTTTTTTAAATTATTTTTTTTTTAAAGCATGAACAAGTGTTTTGTGTTCAGCAAATGTGAATCGTATGGGTTTTGGAATAACAATTTTAAGTTAACTGTTGCATATTTTAAGATTATTGATTGTCATGCTTAATTTTTTTGATTATTAAACAATAATAATAAAGAGTCTGATCTGAATTTTTCTTTAAAAAATGCACCAAATGTAAGTTTTTGGTATGCTTGCATTGTCATTTATTTATGTGCTGTCCCATTCATGTGCATTCATTTTGTTAGGAGGAGTCCAACCATAAGTGAACAGTAAATGTTTACTTATACTCATGCCTTTCCACAGATGCCATGTATGACATTAAAATGCTTTATAATGGCAGTGAATGAATGTTGATATACAATAGTCCAATAGAAGTCCGATAAAGTGCATAAATCTATCATAAAAAGTGCTCCACGTGGCTCTGTGGTGTTAATAAAGGCCTTCTGGAGTGAATAGATTACTGAATGCATATGTCACTAAATGATTCAGTGTTAATATACCAACCTACCCAAACTTTGGTGCTTTTAAATGTTCTGATTATTTTAACAGTACTTTACTATGAATTAATAAATACAATACATTTTTACCAGAAATTATATGGCAATGCATAATTTTTACTCCTATTTTGGTAACACTTTAGGGACCAGTTCTAACTATTAACTAGTTAGCATGCCTACTATTAACATATTGGCTGTTTATTAGTGGTTTTAAAGCTCTAATCCTACCAATACCTAAACTTAACAACTACCTTATTAACTATTAATAAGCAGCAAATTAGGAGTTTATTGAGGCAAAAGTCATAGTTAATGGTTTATTAATAGGGAGAATTGGACCTTAAAGTGTGAACTCTATTTATTTAATTATTTTTTTTATAATTTACAGTAAGACTGATTGTATAGTCTTGTAACTGTAATATTTTTTATGCATAAGGTATAGTAACTTGTTTGCTATATTTAAATGACTTTTTTTTTTCCCCTGTATTTTGTAATTTTCAAAAACATTAGCCTTTTAAGGGTTCCTGCAAGTATTGATAATGTTTATGACTGAATGTAAATCTATTTCAGTGCCTGTGGGAACAGACGCCATGGACTTTATTTTGGTCTCCTGAGATCTTAACTCCTCCAAACCACATCCACCATGATTTTGGGCAGAAGATTTGCTTCATTAAAGCTAAGCATTCCTTGGATTCAAAGTAAACTAAAAACAGTTCATTTAAAGAATATTGTTTGACCAAGAACATTTTCAATATGCAGCAGTTCAGCAAAGCAAACCTGTGCACAACCCTATCAACGAAAGTGTTTATTTAACTCTTACATATAGTGAATATATTTAAAAATGATTTGAAATGGCGCATATGAGCCAATTCACAAAAATCTCCTTTATTTCAGTGGTCTGTGACTAAACTGGAAAATGTTGTCTGAAAAGTTTTGCTCACATCTATGAGTCACTGTTCATGTCTAGGTAGGCTAGATCTGTCCTTATACTGCAGTAAACATTCAGATTTTCCAAATCAGCTCTCCCTGTCCATATTTGTGTCAGAAACGTAACGAAATGACCATATTTTTAGGGAAAATTAGGACAATTCAGGGGATTTCCCTTTATTACCAGTGACAGAGTAATGGCTGTGAATGTTTTTTCAGGTCAGGATGTGAGTATCTGTTTCAGTAAAAGACAAGCACGCTTTGCTAACACAGCGTCTCGCTTTCTCCGTATACGCTGGAATCTGAAACAGAAACAAGAGAGAATCCACATCCGTCTGTTTGCACAGATGTCTAACAATCTAACTTTATACGGATTTGAGAAACTCTTAGTTCAGTAGATTTCTGCAGCTTTCTATAAATAGAGAACGAAATATTGCCTGAAGTACTTTTTTTTAACAAAAAATAAGTAAAATGTTGTTTATTGTGACCCACATGATGTTAAACCAAGCAATATTTGAGAAATATTTTCTTTTCAACTAATTTTGCTGTCCTTTTACTAAAATGTAAATGCTTAACTTTGCTTACCTTATTTAACATTTGTGTGCTTTGTAACAGTTTGTTTGCTGTGTGCTGTATTTGTCCAAACACTGTTATTAACTTGATAAGTATGCAAAGAAAAGTTAAGAGGGTTTAAAACTATAAAGAGTACAATTTCAGAAGCTGACTAACATGAATTAATTATTAATGCAGGATAATGTGTGAAATATGAAACACAATAACTTATGTTTACACAGGGTAAAGAATGATCCTACCAAAAATTTCAAGCATGAAAATTAATTTGGATCCCAAAAAGAGTGAAATGTCATTTAAGTGTTTGTTTACTCATTGCCTCCTGTTCCTGATTTGTTCTCCTGTTTTTCCACTCATCTAGACTAAACATTTTGTGAAGAAAATGTGAGCGGTTCTTGCCAACGCAAAAATGGTAACACTTTACAATATGGGTGCACAAATATGCATTAAATAATGCTAATGCACAGATAATCATGAGTTAATGTATAACTCATGATGAACTAAACCATTTATTAATGATTACTGCATCAGCAACTAATGAACATTCGATATGATTCAAAGATTAAGTAATCGATAAATTGTTATCAGTTAAATGCGTCATAATAACTACCTAATAACTTATTTTATTACCTAATAAAGTAAATTCATATGTTAATTACCACATTGGGTCGAAGCCATGCTTTAAACTTCCAGTTGTCTGCTTTAATTAATCATTAGCTAATGATTTGCTAAGGTATCATTATGTTTTGACTTTACTTGTTGAGGCACATGACTATTAACTAATTGTTAAGTAATATGTCATTATGGTTATATATTTTGAATTAGTTAGTTAGTCGAGTGCCTCAAGTTATTAGGTAGTTAATATATTATGACGCATTTAACGGATAACAATTTATTGATTACTTACTCTATGAATCATATCGAATGTTAATTTGCTGCTGATGCAGTAATTGTTATTAAATGGTTTAGTTCTTCATGAGTTACACATTAACTCATGATTATCTGTGCATTTGTTAAGCATGAATTAATGCATATTAGTGTTACCGTATTGTAAAGTGTTACCGCAAAAATGAATGCCATGACACTACATTGATCTGGGTGGTTGCCTGGGCATTGCTAGATGGTTTCTAGGGTACTTGAAGTGGTTGCTCACAGTCCAAAATCAAAAGAGCCCATTCTCAAGCTTCTAGTCTCTACATTTTAGCGCACAGTGAAAAGGAGTACTTATTGCAGAAGTGATTAATGATTACTTAATGATATATATATATATTGAGGTATCATTCACGTCAGCATAAATGTGTGATGCCACACACTGAAGAATTTCACACATTAAGAAACTTTATCTGCTCATAAAATTGCACTTATGCGTTAAACTTCACATAAAAAGTTTCATTATCCATAAGCTGGATATTGAAACCGTAGTGGTTGTGGTTTGGAGCTGGTGTGCAGAGCGGCTGGAGGCTGGATCAGACAGGGCCGGATGGGGAAGGCTTGTGTTTGGACTGGGGTCCCACTGGGGGAAAGGGACTCTGAGGTGAGACACGCAGGATCAAATCTCTCTCAGCACGCCAAACTTCAGACCGCTTTCTCTCTTTCAGCTCTTCAAAGTTCCCACAGGAAAGAAATATCACAACTGAGAATAATTGTTTCTGAGAATAAAACTGAGACTTTTGCTGAGAATAATAATAATAATAAAAGAAAAACAGTAATCAAAAGAAATCTCCTCAATGCTTCAGAATGTGCTCAAATTTTACCATGGTCAGCAAGATCTCAGTATGAAGCCAAAAACTTTTCTTTCTATTCTGATGCTTTATATTAAACTCTCAGAAACTCTCAGAGTGTACGTGAATAATGTGTTTAATCCCTATCAAAACACTGAAAATATCAGAGTAACTTTAGAGTTCAACACTAAACACTACGCAGATGATAGTGACTGATGAAGATCATGAAAGAAAGAGAAACACACTTAACAGTTTAGCTAGAAATGGTTCTGTGTTGACATAGTGTGTGTGTGTGTGTGTGTGTGTAGTAGGTGTGGGGGTGCTATGATGAGCGCCAGCTGCTGTTTGTTTACCAAGGGCAGATTCCAGGAAGGCACACACACACACACACACACACACACACACACACTGGCCTTGAAATCTAATGACAGTCACTATACGCTAAAGCTAACGCTAACGCTCACAAAAACCCGCTGACGTCATTAGATTTATAGTAAAACATGATTTGGTTTTCAAATAGTGACAACCACATCAACTGGATGTTTTCAACATGTTTCATCATTTTGAGCACATTTAGCCCTCACAAGCATAGCCAAATTTATACACACAATATTAATTATTAAATGCACAAAATGAGTGAGATCATTTAAAACAAAAGGGTGTAGCTAGAGCTCCAGACATGTGATGAATTGTACTGAATGAGAATGTAACAAATACAAACAAACTAAATTATTAAGAACCATGGCTTTACAGAAAACCTGACATGAACAAACTTTGACAAAACCTTTCATGAACTTAATAAACTTGTTATGGGAAACATTCAGTGTTCGACAGCAGATGAGGGAAATAGTTTATGAGAGCATTTATACAAAATTAACGAGTTGAACTAGAAACACCTGCACTGGATTTAGAAAGCATGCGTTGAATTCAATGAGCATCTTGTTGCGTTCTGTATTTATGTGTGTCACGTAAATACCTTCACAGACATACTACATCCATCCCAAACTACGTCTGTTGACTCAACATTTGTGGTCTGATGGAGTAGCACATTGACCACTAGTTACTCACTTCTGAATATGAGGTATTGTTCCTACTATTTTCTGAATTCAGGGTTCATTATCTTACACTTGGTTCACACTGCATGATTTTCAAAGTCATTGGATTGTTGCACTTCTCACAATGCGCGACTGTTTGGGGTACAATCTAGTTGAGTGGTTTTCAATCCTGGTCCTGGGGACCCATTGCTCTGCACATTTTGTGAATCTCTCTTAATTAACACACCTGATTGAGATCATCAGCTCGTTAGATGAGAGATCACTGAACTTGAGTGTGTCAGATAAGGGAGAAATACAAAATGTGCGGAGCAGTGGGTCCCCAGGACCAGGATTGAAAACCGCTGATCTAGTTGCTGTTGTGTGCACGTTACATGACAGCGTGTTGAGAAACTTTGGAGATGTAGTAGGTTGCAGTAAGTAGTGCAACTATTTCAATTACTTTATTAAAAAGTAAAAATAAATAAATAAATAAAGCAGATACATTAACCTAAACATGTGTCTTATTCTGTGTCCTCATATTTTATAGCAGTCAATGCAATTTGGGAAAGAAATCAATTAAATCTGTTTGTGTTATATTCAGACGTTACCCCTTTGTAATTGTTAAGATTTTTAAGTAACTAATTTACTTACACCCCCCCAGTAACTGTAATAGATTACAGTTATATTACAATTTGTAATTCCATTACATGCAACTAGTTTACTTTATATACTTTCATATATTTTAGATTCATTGCATGTAAAGTAAAACATTTGAAATGTTTTTTTGTTTTGTCTTAATTTTGATGATTAGAGCTTACAGCTCATGAAAGTCAAAAATCAGTATCTCAAAATATTAGAATATTTACATTTGAGTTACAATTAATGACCATCCCTACAGTATAAATTCTGGGTATCTCTTGTTCTTTGAAACCACAATAATGGGGAAGACTGCTGACTTGGCAATGATCCAGAAGACGATGCCCTCCACAAAGAGGGTAAGTCACAGAGGGTCATTACTGAAAGGTGTGGCTGTTTACAGAGTGCTGTATCAAAGCATATTAAATGCAAAGTTGACTGGAAGGAAGAATTTGGGTAGGAAAAGGTGCACAAGCAACAGGGATGACTGCAAGTTTGAGAATACTGTCAAGCAAAGCCGATTCAAACACTTGGGAGAGCTTCACAAGGAGAGAACTGAAGCTGGAGTCAGTGCATCAAGAGTCACCGCGCTCAGACGTCTTCAGGAAAAGGGCTACCAATCCACTTCTGAACCAGAGACAACGTCAGAAGCATCTTACCTGGGCTGTGGAGAAAAAGAACTGGACTGCTGCTCAGTGGTCCAAAGTCCTCTTTTCAGATGAAAGTAAATTTTACATTTTATTTGTAAATCAAGGTCCCAGAGTCTGGAGGAAGAGTGGAGAGGCACAGAATCCATGTTGCTTGAAGTCCAGTGTTAAGTTTCCACAGTCAGTGATGATTTGGGCTGCCATGTCATCTGCTGGTGTTGGTCCACTGTGTTTTCTGAAGTCCACAGTCAACGCAGCCATCTACGAGGAAATTTTAGAGCGCTTCATGATTCCTTCTGCTGGCAAGTTTTATGGAGATGCTGATTTCATTTTCCAGCAGGACTTGGCACATGCCCACACTGCCAAAGGTACCAAAAGCTGGTTCGATGACCATGGTGTTACTGTGCTTGATTGGCCAGCAAACTCGCCTGACCTGAACTCCAGAGAGAATCTATGAGGTATTGTCAAGAGGAAGATGAGAGACACCAGACCCAACAATGCAGATGAGCTGAAGGTCACTGTCAAAGAAACCTGGGCTTCATACCACCTCAGCAGTGCCACAAACTGATCACCTCCTGTCACGCCGCATTGAGGCAGTAATTAAAGCAAAAGGAGCCCCAACCAAGTATTGAGGACATATACAGTAAATGAACATACTTTCCAGAAGACCAACAATTCACTAAAAATGTTTTTTTTTTTTTATTGGTCTTATGAAGTATTATAATTTGTTGAGAGGTGAATTGGTGGGTTTTTGTTAAATGTGAGCCAAAATCATCAAAATTAAAAGAACCAAAGACTTAAACTACTTCAGTCTGTGTGCAATTAATTTATTTAATACACGAGTTTCACAGTTTGAGTTGAATTACTGAAATAAATGAACTTTTCCACGATATTCTAATTTATTGAGATGCACCTGTATATGAAGGAGAGATTGGTCGCTTGCTGATGTTCTGTTGCAGATATGACTCCTCCCACTGAACTTTCCCCTGCCCTGTGTCGTGCTCTCTCATTGGCTGTAGGTTGTCGATGTCATTTCCAGTCAAAACACATTTCACAGTGTAGGACTATGAGTCGCTGACAGGTCCACATATTTAGCATGCCGAATATCTCACGGCTGTGCTGTCCTAACCCTAAGGCTGATGATAAACGGGGTCAACTTTTTTTGAGCAGTGTTGCTTAGACACTTTCCCAATAGGAATGGGTAACACATTTCTATCTGGATACTTTAGATCGGTTGTGGGCACTGTGTCTCACCTGGTTGCCCACTGACGGCTACATTAACCAAAGTTGCCCCGTGTATCATCAGCCTAACACTGATATTTGTTAGACCAGGAGTGGGTCACTTGAGGTCCGCTGTCCTGCAGAGGTTAACTCTAAAACTAAGCAATTTCTGCCAAGTAATCTTGAATACTTCAGTTAGATTTCCAGGTGAGCTTGATTAGGGTTGGAGCTAAACTTTGGGCATGGTGGACCTAGAAGGCCAGAGAATAGGGAGTGATTCAATACAGCACTCTGGAGACAAACTTAGCATCCGAATACTATATAAAAGGCAAAAATCACTATACGCAGTATGTTCAAATAGGCAGTATTCCTAAAGATAGGTAAAAAATATTCACACGGGAGAAGGGTCGTCCTATTTGTAAATGACAGGGATTAGCACGTCTACTATATGGAATATATATACGAAGTGACAGTGAAAGCACACTGACAGAATGCAGTTTCGGGGTAGAATCCATGAGCAAAGACAAGAGAAAAAGATAGGAATTTTCCATTTAAAAGAAAAAAAATAACATTTTAAAATAAAAGATGATTAACATAAACCATTGCCTTGGGAAATGATGGAATGAACCAATGAAACAAAAACAAATGTATTTTACAAAATTGATGACAAAAATTTTGCTCATGTCTTTTGAATGTGATATTTTGTATCACACTGAATGCAGACATGCAATACATATTCAATTTTCATTATAAAATAAAACTGTCATAAGTGCATGATTACTAACTTAGAACAATCATATTTTAAAGGGTAACGGATTGGTATCTCTTTCTTCAAGTTTCAGAGACAGACACACACACACACACACACACGCACGCACGCACGCACACACACACACACACACACACACACACTCAAAACTACAGGCTATTCTGTATGGTTAATAAGCTCATTTTATCATGGAGACCAACTAAAAAAAAAAACTCAATTTCAAAATGAATCCCATAAGTTCAAAATTTACTGGTATTATCCTTGAGGTCCCCATAATGTTGGGAATATTACACACACACACACACACACACACACACACACACACACACACACACACACACACACACACACACACACACACACACACACACACACACACACACACACACACACACACACACACACACACACACACACACTCACTTCCAGTGCGGTTTATATCAGTTGGCACATGAAAGCTGAGATGAGCATCTGAAACCATTTTACTTTAAACACTGATGATGTTCACTGGGAATCTAACAAAACCAATTCATCAATCAAACCCAACGATACGGCTCTGGTTGGAAGATAAAGACAGCTTCTTTTAGTATGTTTCTTAAAATAACCATCAAGAATTCTTTGCTTTTTGTTGTTTATTCCTCTTTTTGCAACAAAACCACTGAAACTGGATCCAATTGAGATGTTATTGAACAGGCTCAGATCTGGTAACACTAAACCATTAGTAAAGACATTCTTTCCTTGAGCTCTAACCTCCAGCAAGAATAAAACTCTGAATGGGAGGAAGAAAAAGAAAACAGTCCCAGCCCGGGAGATTGTGGGCAGAAAACATCTATAAGCACTTCATTGTTCTGGTTAGAAATGAACATGCAGCAACAGCGCAGTGCTTTTGGTGCAGTGGTTTAGCTTATGAATGTGTGTTTTAGGATGTGTTTTATGCTTCAGTGTAATTTTGGTCGTGATGGTCTACAGTTAAACCTTAAAACTGTTCACCAGCAAATATCCCAGCATTCTCATGGAGTTGGCAGCAGGAGTGGTGGATTGTGTTTCTTTGTATATTGCTGCAGAGTTTGATTATTCTTCCACATGGCAGAAAGAGAAAGAGACGTTCTGTTCTAATGGCACAGGAAATGCCAAATCTCAACCAGCTTGTTTAACCACCACCCTTCCAACTTCCTCAAACCTCAATCATCCAGAATGAATGTCAGCAGTTTACAGAGAGCTGAGAAAGACCAGACTACTGAAGACTGATTACAGGAATAACAGATTCAGACATCAACAAAACCTGTGTATGGAGTTCAGTCTGAGAGTGCCTAAAAAGTGAAACGCAGTTGCTTAGGGTCTGTCTGAAGAAGTTTATAGCCAGGTTAACTAAAGCTTGAATAAAACTGTACACTTAGATGTTACACCTTTAGCTTACCTTTTTTTTTCTTTTTTACAGTAATAAAATGTCAATTTCTCTTACTGGTGGCTATAACTATTTATTTATGCAACTAATCAAAAAAGGCATACACAGTCTTAACAAAAATCTTGTTTGCATGCATGCCCAGAGACAAAAAATGGAAAACTGTGTTTTTCCGACAATCTTTTCTATATTAAAGTTTTTTTTTTTATTTTTTATTGTGATTTACTCAGAAAATGTTTACATTTAAATGTTTTCATAGCTTCAGGTTTGCTGGTACATCTGAATTGGCTTTACATTTTACACTTTTTAAATAAAAAATATTCCTATAAGATTTTGTTGCACTTGTGTTTTAAAGCCAGAAACCACTGATGATTCCATAATGAAGCCTCAATAACGTTTTTTAATCTCCAACGAAACATATAACATATATGAAATCCAAAATGCTATTGAAACTGTTTATTTTTAAGCGTGAAGGAACCACCACCAAAAAAAAAAAAACACCAAAGAGTTTCACACTTTGGGAAATTTTGGAGATCCGGCGTTTAACATACTTGGGAAAAACAATCCAACTCGGACTGTAGTCTGACCAAAAGGTCTGTGAGTCTAAACATTCAGGTAGTCATTTTTAAGCCGGCTTAACCTGGATCCATGACTCCGAATGATCAGAGAGATGAGTTCATGCTTATCCTTGAGTCCGGAAGAGATGTCCAGAGTTTCCTGCAGAGTGTCCCTCACATTATGCATGGGGTTGATGAAGTTATTGGTGAACTCATTCTCCTCTCTTTGCTCGGTATCCTGGCTTTGCTTGAATTTCGTCTCCAGCTCCAGAAGAGATTTCTCCACGCTTGTAAAAGCCTCGTTGATTTGCACAATCTCCCTCTTCAGGTATTTCCCATAACTGTCCTCGCCGTCCAGCTCGTAGGAAACGCTCTTCCCGAGGCTCTCCAGAACGCGCGCGGCGTCTTCAATCTGCTGCTTCATGATGATAAAATCCTCGCGAATGACCGAGTCCTGGTCTTCCTCCAGCGGACACGGTCTGCGGTCGAACCATTTAAAGAGCATCTGACATTTCTCCGGATCTTCGGTCTCCTCGTAATCGCCGTCCGGGACGAAGAAGTGGTGAAAAGTCCCGTTGGACATTTCAGGGAGCAAAGGTCCCTTGTAGACCGCAGCGCAGAGCGGCAATAAAAACAGACCAAGGGCGAAAGGTAACATGATGGATTGCTTCTGTCCACTCGGAAGCTCTGACTGACCTGACAGGGACGATGTCCACATCTGGAGTGTCTAGTAGGAGTATGTGCGCACTTAGGAGAGACGCTGAGGCTGTAATCTGAGTCCAGCGCGCTTTTACGCGCTCTCAAATTACAGCGCGCCGCGCGTCTCACTCACAACTCCACTGGAAGCTCATCTGCGTCTCGCTCTGTAATAACTCTAATTGATAAGCTAACATTGTAATATGTGACACTGGACCACAAAACCAGTTTGATGTCACCTAATGGCCACACTGATGTACAGTTAAACAAATTAAATATTTTTAGTGTTTAAATGATTTATTTTACATTTTTATTAGTTCATTTGGGACTGCAGGATTATGAAAAAAAAATCATAATTGTCCATTATTCCTTTGAAACTGTAATTGCGATTATTAATTAAAATGATCACAATTTACATTGAATGATGTTTATACCATTGTTTAAAGCAATCACATGCCATAATTTAGATGAAAATAAACAAGCTGAAAACACTGAAACTTGTATTGCTTTATTTATTTATTTATTTTTTTTTTTTTTTACAGTATTAAGCCTAAAATGTTAACTATAAGATTGGTTTCTTCTTTAAATAAAAAAACAACAACAAAAAAAACAACAACAAAAAAAAAAAAAAAAAAAACATGGTATTACAATTGTTTTACTAAAATTAAAACAATGGAGATAACATAAAGAGAGACAAACGCATCTTACTGTAAGCACGCATTATAGCATAAGTGGACTTTAAACAATTAATTGCTGCTTTGAACGATTACATAAATGTGGCCTCCATAATCTTGATTAGAAATTCGACTAAAGGTGCAGCCCTAATTTAATTAATATTAGCTTTTTATCAACTCACAAACCCAATGCAATTCTTACATTAAGCCCAGTTTGAGAAATTACACTTTTTCCATCATGCAATCTGTAATGGACTACAAATTGTAAGTGATCTAGCCAGCTTTGCATGTATTGAATCGTATGTTAAATTTCTGTAATAAACGGGATTCCACTTTACCTGTATTCACACTATAATATAATGCAATGGTCTTCAATGCAAATGGATTTGAACCCATTTCCCAAGTTTTTTAACGTGATCACATCTGTAAAATAAAAAAAAATGCAAAAACATCCTTTGTGTTATTACCTTTTTTTTTTTTTTTTTGTTCTGTTAAACCACTTTGTCAGCAGTGTGTGTGTGTGTATCAGGATTAACTAGAATTTCACGGATGACGAAGTATTACAAACACCACTAAAGCACATCGCCAGTTAATCATCATCAGTGACAGTAATAAAGAACCACATTATAACTTTACCACAAGTAAAATATAACATCTTTTGACAGTCACCATTGCCATCCCTTATATCCAATCCAATATAATATAATATAACTTATAACTTCTTCCTCTCTTTGATGGTATGTTAGTAAGTAGGGATAGATAGATTAGATAGACAGACAGATAGATAGATCCCTGAGTGGAAATTCATGAGGACAATTGTGAGTGATATAATAACTAATATGACCCCTCGTCCCATGTCTTGACTCATAAGCATTTTTAACCTGTTAAAACCTCAATGATTAACATGATTAGCATGTGAGGTGTCTGAGCTGGAGATACTGGAGCCACACTATCAGTTTGACCAGATTCTGCCTCAAGCATGGAGGACAAAAGTCACACAGCGGGGACCTTCCAGGTTGGAGACTATGTGGTGTTCGCCTTTCTGTTCGTGGTCTCCTCTGGTATCGGGGTTTTCTTCGCTATCAAAGAGAGGAAGAAAGCTTTGTCTAAAGAGTTTCTGGTTGGGGGCCGTCAGATGTCCTGCGGGCCGGTGGCCCTTTCTCTCACCGCCAGCTTCATGTCTGCGGTTACAGTGATCGGGGCCCCGTCAGACGTGTACAGATACGGGGCCTCTTATGTCATCTTTGGGGTCGCCTACACGTTTGTGGTGTTTTTTACCGCTGAGCTCTTCCTGCCTGTGTTCTACAGATCAGGCATCACCAGTACATACGAGGTACGGATACATATATTTCAGATTTGCTTTGTCATCAAAGTAGGTTTCGCTAAGTTATTGTATCAAACAAATATCACCATATCAAAATCATCAATATAACACACACTGCATCTACTCCAGTGGACAGAAAGTTTTGAGGTAGGATGAAGTTGGCCAGATGTTGCTGGGAGCTTTTTGGAGGTCATGACTTTAGTAATAAATCCCAAAGGCCGTGTCAGCTGTAGTTATGCAGGTTGGGGCCCTCCAGCATGACACAGATTTGTTCTGATTTGTTTTTACTCACAGTATTTGGAGTTGCGGTTTTGTAAACTTGTTCGAGTTGCAGCCACACTCATTTACATCATTCAGACGGTGAGTTGCATTGGATGTTCAAACACATATTTAATCGTTTGTTGTTTGGTTTTTGTTCAGCTGTAATGCTGATTGTTCTGTATTTACCTCTTCAGATTCTTTACACTGCTGTGGTAGTTTATGCGCCCGCTTTAGCTCTCAATCAAGGTCAGTCTGCATTCATCACACAGATATTGTGGGGAAAATGAACCCTTTGACATCAGCCCGTGGGGGTTGTTGAATAAGGGAGCCATTGTGAAAAAGAAGTGCATTTAGTGTACTTCAAATCTTAAATCTTCAAATCACTTTTCTGCTATTGAGGTGGGATATGGGTAAATTTAGGAATGGGTTTGATGCAATGGTTAGGTTTAAGGGGCAGAGGTAGGGTCAACTGTAATTATAGATGCAACTACAGAAAATAATTACAGATGCAATTAGTGGAAGGTATTTTTGATAAGTATAATGTAAAAAAAAAGTGACTTGCAAGCTATCAAATGATTAATTTAACTACGTATTTAAATACACGTAATTTAAATAAATGTAAGTGCATATTAGTTGAAGACACGACATAAATTTGTTGTGCTTTAAAGAAGTACACTTATCTTGATGTTGACTAACATACTAAAGCAACTGATTAAAGTATCGAAGTACTAATGTACTTGATTAAAATTTAACTCATGTGTTATTTGATATTAAATTCAAAGGTACAATTTAAATTACAACAAATGTGTAATTTGAATGTATGACACAAGTTTCAATAAATATGTCATAATTTCAGTATTTTTCAAGTACGTTTTAGGCATTAGAAGTAATTCTGAAATTACGCACAAATATTCTTAATCTCTACTTAAGTGTGTCAAAAAACACTCTAAAGTTCAGATAATTGCATTTAATATAAATTTAATCTCTTATATTAAATATTTTAATTTAATTGCAATAAATATGTCATAATTTCAGTATTTTTCAAGTACAGTTTAGGCATTAGAAGTAATTCTGAAATTACGCACAAATATTCTTAAGCTCTACTTAAGTGCGTCAAAAAGCACTCTAAAGTTCAGATAATTGCATTTAATATAAATTTAATCTCTTATATTAAATATTTTAATTTAATTGCAATAAATATGTCATAATTTCAGTATTTTTCAAGTACGTTTTAGGCATTAGAAGTAATTCTGAAATTACACACAAAGATACTTAAGCTCTACTTAAGTGTGTCAAAAAGCACTCTAAAGTTCAGATAACTGCATTTAATATACATTTAATCTCTTATATTAAAAATTTTAATTGAATTGCAATAAATATGTCATAATTTCAGTATTTTTCAAGTACAGTTTAGGCATTAGAAGTAATTCTGAAATTACGCACAAATATTCTTAAGCTCTACTTCAGTGAGTCAAAAAACACTCTAAAGTTCAGATAATTGCATTTAATATAAATTTAATCTCTTATATTAAATATTTTAATTTAATTGCGATAAATATGTCATAATTTCAGTATTTTTCCAGTACGTTTTAGGCATTAGAAGTAATTCTGAAATTACACACAAAGATACTTAAGCTCTACTTAAGTGCGTCAAAAAACACTCTAAAGTTCAGATAATTGCATTTAATATAAATTTAATCTCTTATATTAAATATTTTAATTTAATTGCAATAAATATGTCATAATTTCAGTATTTTTCAAGTACAGTTTAGGCATTAGAAGTAATTCTGAAATTACGCACAAATAGTCTTAAGCTCTACTTCAGTGCGTCAAAAAACACTCTAAAGTTCAGATAATTGCATTTAATATAAATTTAATCTCTTATATTAAATATTTTAATTTAATTGCAATAAATATGTCATAATTTCAGTATTTTTCAAGTACGTTTTAGGCATTAGAAGTAATTCTGAAATTACGCACAAAAACTTCTTATGCTCTACTTAAGTGCGTCAAAAAGCACTCTAAAGTTCAGATAATTGCATTTAATATAAATTTAATCTCTTATATTAAATATTTTAATTTAATTGCAATAAATATGTCATAATTTCAGTATTTTTCAAGTACGTTTTAGGCATTAGAAGTAATTCTGAAATTACACACAAAGATACTTAAGCTCTACTTAAGTGTGTCAAAAAGCACTCTAAAGTTCAGATAACTGCATTTAATATACATTTAATCTCTTATATTAAAATTTTTTAATTTAATTGCAATAAATATGTCATAATTTCAGTATTTTTCAAGTACAGTTTAGGCATTAGAAGTAATTCTGAAATTACGCACAAATATTCTTAAGCTCTACTTAAGTGTGCTACTTCACTTAAAAGTGCTTACTGTATTCCATTTTGACCATTTATTTAATAAACTGTATAAACTGTATTTTGTTTGTTAAACTAGACTGTCTTTATTGTTACTGTGACTGTGATAAATATAAGAGTCATTCACACAGAAACACAGATCTGTATTTTTTTTTTCGTCATCAGTGACAGGATTCGATCTTTGGGGATCCATATTTGCTACTGGCATTGTCTGCACTTTTTACTGTACATTGGTAAGCGGTGCTGAATTCAGATCTAAACTGGTTGCACACTAACTGTGAGTGTAATTATGATTATGTAAAACGTATGATTATTATTTTGGTTATGATTGATTGTAATTATGGTTTCTGTTAAGACACTTCTATTTAAACCTAAAATTCATCAACTCATTATTGAATTCTTATGTTGTCTAAAAATGTGAATGCTACATTTAATCAATATTCTTATTAACACATCTTGTTTCGTCATGAAAAAAAAGTTACGTTTTTTAATTTAATTTAATTTGATTTAAGTTAAACTGTGTGGCTTGGATGTGGTCAAGACAATAGATTAGGACAACTTTGTCTCCACAAGTGATTATATTGTCTATATATAAACAGTAAATTGAAAATGAGAAAAGTAATAATTTCCAATATCCTGTTTATATGAAAATAGCAAAAACATAAAACATCTTAATTTAGGTGTTCCTGGAGTGTCAGATGAATCAACTACTTTTAAGACAAATTTGGGAAACTATTAGTAATTCTGATATTGTTCCATCTAGAAAGTTATTATGTGTTTCATGAGAAAACACAAAGTGTGTGAACGAACTGTTGAAATATTACTGTATATGTAATTCTGAGCTAAATGTTTAATGTTTTGTGAATGAGCCGTTCCGATGGCCTCGGTGGCTGGTGATCAGACAGAAACAGCAGAAACAGTGCTAGTGTGTGTGTGTGTGTGTGTGTGTGTTTAGGGTGGGCTGAAGGCTGTGGTCTGGACAGATGCCTTCCAGATGGTGGTGATGGTGGTGGGGTTTCTCACGGTGCTGATCCAGGGTGCGAGTCGAGCGGGAGGGATCGAGTCTGTCTGGAGCACAGCTCACTCTGGAGGCAGAATGGATGTCTTTGAGTACGTGTGTGCAGGCATGGACTTAATCTACTCATGCCATACGCAGCAAAAATAAAAGCACACCTATTTTATTGGAATAAATATTGATTTATACACCAGCATCAGTGAAGAAATGTGAACACTGACACTTTTACGTTATAATACTTTTGTGCACCGTTGTTTCCAGCTTTGACATTAGTCCACTGAGGCGACACACGTTCTGGACGCTCACTGTAGGAGGCACCTTCACTTGGCTGGGCATCTATGGAGTAAACCAGTCAACCATCCAGAGATGCATCTCTTGCAAAACAGAAGGTCATGCACGCTGGTGAGCGCTCAGTACATTTAATGATCCCTGTTAACACATTTTGACCAGATTGGAAAAAAATAAATAAAATAAACTAACTAAATTATTACTAATTATACAAATTCAGTTATCTGCCCATTTTGCATCATTAACAGCGTGTACTCGAGCAGTTGTAATACCTTATAAAATGAATTATTCGTTTATATTTTCATTTTTTAAATATTGCACTTGTGTTCTTGAAATGTAAATTATACATAATATGTGTCAAGAAATGAAAAGTATGTAGTGTCACACTGTAAAAAGTGATAAGTTGACTTAACTTAAAAAAATTGAGGAAATCCGTTGCTTTAAAATGATTAAGTACATAATAATTGAAAAAAATAAGTTAAGTGAATTGTCAAGTTCACTTAACTTTTAATTTTTTTTAAATTATTTTTATTATTATTTACTTAATAATTTTAAAGCAACGGGTTTCCTCAGTTTTTTTAAGTTAAGTCAACTTATCACTTTTTACAACGTTGTATCTTCCAAATGCGTAAGTGTATTTGAATATTGTTTAACCTGAATAATTGTAGGCCTACTCTTACTTTTATATTTTTACTCAGATACGTTTCCATGTAAATATCTTCTTTTTTTTTACTCCTTAAAATATAATTCATGTCTTCAAAGTACAAAAGTTCAAAGTTTTATGGTAACACTTTACTTAAGGTCTCTATTTATAATCAATTATAAAGCGTTATTAAAGGATATAATGTATTATACAGTAACCAATCATAATGTGCGTTGTAATACATTATATCTTGTCATAAATAATTATAACCAAATTTAAAATGCATAGTACAATTATTCATGAGATTGTACAGTGCATTATAAGGAGCATTGCAAGGCATTATTAATGAATTAAAACTACTTTTACAATAGTACAATTGAAAATGATAGACTTCTCTTTGATTATGTATGCAGGAAGTCTTCAGTGATTAGACCAGCCGCACAATTTCACGTTCATCTGTCGCCATTTTTTTTAACCAAATTTGCCCACAACAACCAAAGCACAGCATCAGGACCCATACTTTAACTTAAATACAAATTCTTCTCCACTTCTGCTTTTTACATCCCTGATTTTAAAAACAAATAGACTGCAAAAAAAACAAAAACTGAGAAAATGCTCTTATTTTGGAGTTTGTTGTTTGTTTTTCTCAGGGCTCTGTATCTGAATCTGCTGGGTCTGTGGATCATTCTGTTCTGTGCTGTGGTTTCTGGTCTGATCATGTATGCTTTTTACTCCCGCTGTGACCCCTGGTCGGCTGGATTGGTCTCTGCTCCAGACCAGGTGATGATCTCCATACATCTATTTGAAATAATCTCTATGACATTGTAATCAGAATCTAACATTGAAACATCCTCATGTCCCTGTCAGCGGTTCAGAGTAATTTTTTTTCTTAGCAGTATTATTAGTGGTGCTTGCTAAGGTAAGCATTGCTACTGTTGCTCACACACCTAACATTAGCGTATCCATTTTTATCTCAGCTCATGCCGTATTTTGTGATGGAAATTCTCGGTGCGTTTCCAGGACTTCCAGGCTTATTTGTCGCGTGTGCGTTCAGTGGAACGCTGAGGTAAAGTTCAGTTTGTCCCTCAATGATTTTCAATTTATACATCAAAGTTCACAATAATATATGTGATAATAGAAACTAAATGTTGTAATAGAGTTAAATCTAAAATGAATTTACTTAAATTTACGTAGACCCTGAATACAATGTTTAATTATGAAGACGTTTTTTTCCCCCGTTTTTTTTTTAGAATTTAGATTTACTGTACACTGTAAAAAGTGATAAGTTGACTTAACTTAAAAAAAAAAAATGAGGAAACCCGTTGCCTTAAAATTATTAAGTAAATAATAATTGTTCACTTAAATTATTATTTTTTAAAATTATTATTTACTTAATAATTTTAAGGCAACGGGTTTCCTCAATTCTTTTAAGTTAAGTCAACTTATCACTTTTTACAGTGTAGCTATATACCTCTGGTAATTGGGAGTCATGTTATTTTAATTATTTATTACCTAATTTGGTGTTCTTGGTCAAAAATGACCAGCCTTTTAAAAACTGCTTGTGAATCTATCATCATGCTATATTTTCACCAAATCTTGGAATCTTTCATTTTTTCAGTTAACATGTGTTCAGGTTTTGTATTTCTTCTTCTAAGTGATTGATCGTAGGCCTCATTGAGTTGATCTTATGCACCTCTGTTTTTGAGCGACACAAACATAAAACTTGTGCTAATTGATGGTGAAAACAAGTTTGCAAAAATATCTTTATTTTAAAAGGTTTTAAATGACCTTCCTTTAAATGGTTTTTCAAGTATCTGAGAAAAACATCTGACCTATAAAAGGAGACGTCATGTGCTGTTTCTGTTTTTCAGCACAGTAGCTGCCAGTATTAATGCTTTGGCCACGGTGACGTATGAGGACTTTGTGAGCCAGTGTTTTAGAGATCTGTCCAACCGAGCGGCCAACTGGATCAGCAAAGCTCTGTGTAAATACATCCAGCGTGTTCAACACATTAATAGAGGATACGCTCATAATCAGAATATTGATTCTGTCATATGGCATCAGTACATTATTATGAGTCACAGCGAGATGAAAAAGTCATCTGTATGGGCAGAAATGAAAGCGCATCAGATCATTGGGTCTCCTGATTTTTCTAAGAAGGCTCAGATGCTTTTAACAGGCAGAAGTAGGTCAAACAAAAGGCGGAGTGAAGCAAAACAAAACCAAAGGCAACTGTATAAAGTTGGTCTAGAAACTGTAGAAGTTAAACACTTGGCACTTTGCCCAGCAAAGGATGATAACACTAGTTCACCTTAAATGGATGACATTTACAGATTTGATTGATCTTGGAGGCCAGACTTTAGCGAAAGTGTGCTTATTATGAAAATAATAAAATAAATAACATACTTCAGTGCAAACTAAATGTAATGTTTTCAGACATTTAATCGGAATGCTATTTTATTATTGTTCAAATATATATTAATTGCAATTAGTTGAATAGGTTTAGTTTCATAATCCTATCATCACCAATCCTAATGATCATTACAAATTTAGCATATTTTAAATATATTCAGATATAGGGCTAGTTACAATGACTTTATAATCAATTGCTTTACATGTGCTTTAGTATGGTTGTCAAATGTATTTAAGTATTTATAGTATAGAAATATAGTCATGGAAATTTACTCTATGTACACTTAAGTGGACTTTTATTTCATTAATCGTCTATTATCTGCAAATACAGTTTTTTGTACTTTTAAGATTTGAAGTATACTACAAGTGCACATTCAGTTAAACAAATAAATAAATAAATAACACTAATTATAAAGAATAGCAATAGTGATGCTTGACTTGGCGAGAACTAAATGTTAATAACACTTCTGACTGTGTGCTGATGCTCAGGTGTGGTGTTCGGTGTGGCCTGCACTACTATGGCCGTGGCGGCATCATATATGGGAGGAATTGTGCAGGTATCTTGTGATTCTCATATGGGCTGAGATTATCTGTTCCTGCATAATTTCCTGTCACTAAGCGTCTTTTTCCTCTTGTGCCTTAGGCGGCCCTCAGTATCCACGGCATGTGCGGCGGCCCAATGCTGGGCCTGTTTTCTCTGGGAATCCTGTTTCCTGTCACTAATCTAAAGGTTGATCTAAACTTTCATTCCAGAGTTGTCATGAATAACAAATTGTTGGACTGAATAATGGAATGTTTGGAATGTTTATTTTTTATTTATTTTATTATTATTATTTTTTTAATATATATTTTACAATTTTTTTTTCGATTTTTACAATATTTAATGTTTTATAAAGACTCCTAATTTGGAGTTTTAAATATTATAGGTAATTATTAAAAATGTTTTAAAATAATTTCTTCATTAGTATTTTATAATGCATTTTATATTAAAGCAATGAGTAAAGCATATTACTTTACACAGAAAATATTTTGTAAAAATCTATCTATCTATCTATCTATCTGTCTATCTGTCTATCTGTCTGTCTGTCTGTCTGTCTATCTATCTATCTATCTATCTATCTATCTATCTATCTATCTGTCTATCTATCTATCTATCTATCTATCTATCTATCTATCTATCTATCTATCTATCTATCTATCTATTTATCTATCTATCTATATCTATCTATCTATCTATCTATCTATCTATCTATCTATCTATCTATCTATCTATCTATCTATCTATCTATCTATCTATCTATCTATCTATCTATCTATCTATCTATCTATCTATCTATCCATATACTGTGTGTGTATATATATATATATATATATATATATATATATATATATATATATATATAGATATATATATATATGTATATACTGTAAAAAAAAGAAAAAAAAAGTTGAACCAACTTCAAATTTTAAGTTTTGAGTTTGCTCAACTTATTTTTGTTGGAGATTCTCAAATTTTTGTTGTATAAACTTAAAACGACAAGTTGAGAAAACTCAAAAATCTGCTGAAGCTGGTTGCCTTAAAATTTTAAGTTGGCTCAACTTTTTTTTTTTCTTTTTTTTTTACAGTGCATATACTCTCTCTCTCTCTCTATATATACTCTCTATATAATTTTCGGTAACACTCAATAGTCCACTTCAGACATTCTACTAACAGTGAGTAACTTTGCAACTACATGTCAACTAGCAGTCATTAGAGTATCAGTAGACTCTCTGCTTAATATCTTCTAACACTTTATTTTGATGGGTCCACAACATACAACATACTGACGATGAGAAACTTTGCAAGTACATGTCAACTTATTCTACTAACCCTAAACCTACCCTAACAGTCTACTCTGAGAGTCAGTAGATACAGTGGATATAAAAAGTCTACACACCCCTGTTAAAATTACAGGTTTCTGTGATGTAAAAAAATGAGACCAAGATAAATCATTTCAGAACTTTTTCCACCTTTAATGTAAACTATAACCTTTACAACTCAATTAAAAAACAAACTGAAACCTTTTAGGAAAGGGGGAGTAAAAAAAAAAAAAAAACTAAAATAATGTGGTTGCATGGTTTGCATTTGTGGTTTAGTAGCACACCCTTACTAAACTTTGTTGAAGCACCTTTTGATTGTATTACACCACTCAGTCTTTTTGGGTATGAGTTTATCAGCATGGCACATCTTGTCTTAGCAATATTTACCCACTCTTCTTTGAAAAAATGCTCCAAATCTGTCAGATTGCGAGGGCATCTCCTGTGCACAGCCCTGTTCAGATCACCCCACAGATTCAGGTCTGGGCTCTGGCTGAGCCATTCCAAAACTTCAGTCTTCTTCTGGTGAAGCCATTCTTTTGTTGATTTTGATGTATGCTTTGGGTTGTTGTCGTGCTGAAGGATGAAGTTCCTCTTCATCTTCAGCTTTCTAGCAGAAGCCTGAATGTTTTGTGCTAATATTGATATTAATGTATAAGGGTATAAATAATGTCACTATTAGGAATACCAATGCCAATATAAAATGTTGCATGTTGACTATAATGTGCATAATATTCAAGATCAGACAAAAAAAGTAAAAATATTAATACATTTTTAATTTGTTCATCATCGATGTTAATATAGTTCTCATCCTTTGTGATTTGTGGTTTTCTCTTTAGGGGGCAGTTGGGGGTCTGATCGTGGGCATCGCTCTCTCGTTCTGGGTCGGTGTGGGGGCTTTCATTTATCCAGCACCCAGCAATAACACACGTCCACTCGAACTCAACACTGCAGGCTGTAACTTCAGTCTCACAGCTGATGGATCCAACCAGACATCAGTCACCGCGAGCGCTCTCACCTCTGACAGGTGCAATGTGCTTCTACCATTCTTCTGGAGTCAGAGTACTTTAAAAACATTTTAAGACCCCATTTTCGTGGAAACAAAATTGTGTTTGTCAAACCATTTCATGGGGTACAAGAGTGCACTCAGTTATCCTAGAAAAAAGAATGGGAATTCTATAAAAGTGATTACAGATGAGTAAAAATTACCCATTTTCTGACAGTCAGCACCCTTTTATCTACAAGAAATAAATACATGAATTTGATTAATCTTTTTTTTGTATAATATAATATAAAAATCAACAGACAGTCCTGTTTTTTACAGTACAAATGCAATCATGCTGTAGTAATGCACCTTCATTATAAGGTGTCTTGTTGTCTTGTGTTCAGGTATTGGCTGGCTGATTCATGGTACTCCATGTCCTATCTGTACTATAGTGCAGTGGGCTTTATTGGCACTGTAGCAGCAGGTCTACTCATCACACTGCTGACGGGTGAGAGCAACATTTCATTAGCTGGCAGCAACAAAACACTTTGAGTTATAGACTGTCTAACAATGAAAAGAACTGCTGGTCTCATTGAAGGGACAATGCATTCCGCAGAAGCTAATAAGAACTGTAAAATCAAACAAAGTTATTTTAAAGCGGTCATACATACATTTATTCCTACACAAATAATGTTAGTCAAGGTTTCTTGCACCAAAAACAGTTGCAAGTTCCATCATCATTACTAACATAGGTCAATGATTCAGTATTTCCCAAAACCATGGTTCCACTAAACATTCACAAAACAGCATTGCAAAAAAGTTGTGTGGTTGGAACAACAGCTCTTGACTTGTGGTTAGAAGCATAGTTTCTTGTTAGTATAACACAGATCATACTCTTGAGCCAAATAAGCAAGCTAACATGCAGTATTTTGGCTAATAACGTTTGGGCAGATCGATCAGCTCTGACTTGAGGCATCGTTTGAAGTCACTGTCAAGATGACAATGGTTATTTTCAAGTGAAGGTGGGAGAATTCAAAGTTCTGTGCAGCAAACGTTTGGAGCACGGCAAACTTAATATCATCTTGCTTACTATTTAAGACACATGCTGTACTATGTGAATAAGGATACAGCTATAATATTTGTTTCACATCATGCGCATTACTTCAGTGTGACTGAATGAGCCAAGTTGCTCAACACTTTGGACAATCCTCTTAACAAATTCACCCTGACATCAGAAACATTAAAGAGTTAGTTCAGCCCAAAATGAAAATTCTGTCATTAATTACTCACCCTCATGTCGTTCCAAAGCCGTAAGACCTTTGTTCATCTTCGGAACACAGATTAAAATATTTTTGATGGAATCTGAGAGCTTTCAGAGCCTCCATAGACCGCAAGGATATTACCATGATCAATGCACAGAAACGTAGCAAGAAGATCGGTTACCGTCTTCTGCCATTTTTGAGAGTACCCCAGAACGTAGTGGCGGAAATGGCGGAAGACGATAACATGAGGAGAAGAATTGTTGAATAAATTATGTTATTATTGTTTTCTTTGCACACAAAAAGTATTCTCGTAGCTTTGAAAAATTACGGTTGAACCTCTGATATCACTTGGACTATTTTACCGATGTCCTACTACCTTTCTGTGCGTTGATCGTGGTAATATCCTTGGTGTCTATGGGAGAGTCAGAGAGCTCTCAGATTCCATCAAAAATATCTTAATTTGTGTTCCGAAGATGAACGAAGGTCTTAAGGGTTTGGAACAACATGAGCGTGAGTAATTAATGACAGAATTTTCATTTTTGGGTGAACTGTCTCTTTAATCCCAAATCACTGGACCTTAACCATCTTCAGTTTTAAATGTTATTCCACATTTTAATTCCCAATCCTTCTTTTAAGCTATCTGGAGGAACCAGTTTTTGATTCAATAAATGGTCTTGTTGAACTGAGGGAGGATTCAATCTTGAGAAAGTATTGTAAAACTGTCATTCTGGTGTCTACAGGGCCAATGGATCCCAAAAAGATAAAGCCAGGACTGACTCGATCAATGAAGGACGTCATCTGCTTCTGCTCTGAGAAATCCAGGCACACAGACTTTAGTGAAGACAAAGAGGTGAAGAGCATCAGTTAGACTGTGGATTTGAGTATTTTGAATGCAAACTCAACCTTTCTCTGCTTCTCTTAGGATTTGGGAGACTTTGGGATGGCATGGGAGAAACATACAGACACGGAAGGTGTTATAAAAATGGAGGAGAAGGTCAAGAGCGATAACGATAACCTGCATGAAAACGGTTACACTAATGCCGCTTTTGACCATAATGAAACTAGTCGAGTTCAAGCAAAGCTTTAACTTGTTGACGTTGGTCACATAAAATGTTCAATGAAGTCAAAGAATGCATTAACTATTTAATTTAAAATATACAATTACAGAAATGTGAGATCCAACTCTGTTACAGACATTTTTTTTGTACAATTATTGTATGCATACTGTTGTTTGCTTAACATGTAAACAAGGATGAAGGAGTCACATTAATAGCCATTATATCATTACTATAAACAATAAAATCATGTGGTCTCATCAGAGGAGTATTGAATGTTATTCAAGATGACTGTGATTTTGCCAGTTAGACTGTGCTCCTGGATCAACATCTTTGCTTAGTTCTGAATCCTATTCCCAACCCAGGGGTCCAATCCTGCTCCTGGAGGGCCACTTTCCTGCAGAGTTTAGCCTGGAAAGTTTCCAATGATCTTAAAGGGGTGGTTTACTGCGATTTCACTTTTTTCATTTTAAATAGTGTGTAATGTTGCTGTTGGTGCATGAACAGTATCTGCAAAGTTGCGGCGCTGAAAGTTCAACGTAAGCGGAGATATCGTCTTTTAAAAATCAGAAAGTTTAATGCCTACAAAAAACGACTCATACGGGACTACAACGAACTACTTCCCGGGTTGCATACGTAAAGAACCCATCAACCCCTCCCTCCGGAACATGCAGAAAAGGGGGCAAGGCCATGTTCTGCGGCTTCGTCGAAGAGGAAGAGTTATAGTGGAGAGTTGTAGTCATGCCGTCGAAACGGTGTTATTTTCACCCAGCTGTCAGGTCTTCTGTGTTCGGGCTTCCTACGGACGCTGTAGTTCATCAACAACGGTTAAAATTTATGTTTGATTATGTTCCTGACAATTACAATCCTAATTTAGCTCTCTGTGCTGCGCATTTCACGGAAGACAGCTTCCAGAATCTACACGAGTTCAATGCCGGATTCACACAGAAACTATTACTAAAACATGGAGCAGTTCCAACTTTAAAACCAGAGGCAGCAGTTGTTGGGCAACAAACTGTAAGTAAGATTTCATAATTTTAAATGTATTTGCATGTATAATTTCAGACGTAATGTTTTAGTTTTATCAAGGACGTAAACAAAAGCCAACGCTGGCTTTAGTAGCCGTTAGTTAAATGCTATTTCGTGCGTCTATGACAAACGCGTACAAACATTTTGGACCCGAATTTGTAATCATGTACTAATTTGGTAAATGTATTTTACTTTATGACGTAATTTTTCGATTTGATAAAGAACGTAAACACAAGCCAACACTGTTTGGTTAGTAACCAGTTAGTTCGATGCTGTTTTGTGTGTATAAGACAAACGTGTACAAACTTCAAAAAATGATATGTAATCACAACAGCAAACTTGCATTCAGAAACGTTTGTAAGAGCCGTGCTTGCGGAAGTTCTGCTTGACTCTCTTCATTACCGCACGTGCAGCTGTCGCTCGTGAAGGTAATGGGCGTGACATTTCCGGACAATGTGCAGTATAGCCAATCACAACACATCGGCCCAACTAACCAATCTGAGCCCATCGCCTGTTTCTGAGGGAGTGGTTTCAGAGAATCAGGAAGTCAACCGGTCGTTCAAATGACCGAGGAGAAAGCGGCTTACAATAAAGGTGAACTATATGAAAAATAAGGCGTTTTTTAACAAACGAAACACAAAGATATGTTATATTGCACCCCATAAATACAATCAAGCAAAGAAAAAAAGCAGTAAACCACCCCTTTAAAGACCTTGATTAGGTGGTTAAGGTGTTTTTAATTAGGGCTAGAGCTAAACTCTGCTGGATAGTGTCCCTCTTGGAGCAGGATTGGATACCCCTGTCTTAACTCTATCCGTAAACCCATAGGTCTCCAAACTTGATCCTGGAGGGCCAGTGTCCTGCAAAGTTTAGCTCCAACCTGCCTGTAGGTTTCTAGCATGCCTAGTAAGACCTTGATTAGCTGGTTCAGTTGTGTTTAATTAGGGCTGGAGCTAAACTCTGCAGGACGCCAGCCCTCCAGGAGTGAGTTTGGGGACCCCTGTGAAAACCCAATTCTAAAACTGGTGGTACTCATTCCAGTTCCTGGATCTGTCCTCCAGCAAAGTTTTTCTCAGATCCTAATCAACTGCACCTGAACCAACTACTTAAGTTATTTAGGAACATGTGATAATTGCAAACAGGTGTGCTGGGGCAGAGTTGCTGAAAAGGAATGAGAAGCTCTGCCTAAAACAACTTGAATTTCCCTCTTCTGACCCAGGGATCTCCAACACTGCTCCTGGAGAGCTATTCTCCTGCAGATTTCAGCTCCAGCCCCAATTAAACACACCCGAACCAGCTAATCAAAGTGTTCAGGGTCACTTGATAATTACAGGCTGGTGTGTTGTATCAGGGTTGGAAGAAGCTCTTAACCCTGCCCCTGACACCCCATCCTGAATCTAACTCGACCATAATCTGTAAAATTCAGTTTAACATTTCATTCCAAAATCTAGGTCTAATCTTAAGGGTTAGTTCACCCAAAAATGTAATTGTTGTCATTTATTAATTCAGTCCATAATTTATTCAGAAAGTGTTTAATACAATTGTTATTTTTGTTTTCTTTGTGCACAAAAAGTATTCTCGTACAACTGATGTCACATAGACTATTTTAATGATGTCCTTACTACCTTTCTGGGCCTTGGACATTGTGTTGCAGTCAATAGAAAATGAGAAAGCTCTTGGATTTCATCAAACATATCTTAATTTGTGTTCCGAAGATGAACGTTCTTACGGGTTTGGAATGATACAAGGGTAATATCCTTGGTGTCTATGGGAGAGTCAGAGAGCTCTCAGATTCCATCAAAAATATCTTAATTTGTGTTCCGAAGATGAACGAAGGTCTTAAGGGTTTGGAACAACATGAGCGTGAGTAATTAATGACAGAATTTTCCTTTTTGGGTGAACTTTTCCCTTTAATCCCAAATCCCTGTATTTTAACAATCTTCAGTTTTAAATGCTATTCCAACCTTTAATTCCCAATCCTTGCACCTGACAATTTTCATCTTCCAAGCCTACCACACCTACTGTCAGTGGCCATGATCTAAGCATAATATCAGAGAGAAATGATTATCATGTTGCTTAAGACCAGTGGTGTCCAGTCCTGGGGCCTCATGTATAAAACTTTCCGTAGATTTCATCCTAAAAGTGTACATATGCACAAAAGCTAGATTTGGCATACGATTTTGCACATTTTAGAGTGACCTTTTATTGTGGCCAGCCTAAGGCACACCTGTGCAATAATCATGCTGTCTAATCAGCATCTTGATATGCCACACCTGTGAGGTGGATGGATCATCTCGGCAAAAGAGAAGTGCTCACTAACACAGATTTAGACAGATTTGTGAACAATATTTGAGAGAAATAGGCCTTTTGTGTACATAGAAAAAGTCTTAGATCTTTGAGTTCAGCTCACAAAAAAATGGGGGCAAAAACCAAAGTGTTGCGTTTATCATTTTGTTCAGTGTAAATCTCTGTCAGCAGATGATTGTGCGTACATGTGTCTCCTCCCCAAAATCACCATATATGGAGCTTACAACGCCTAGTTTTACGATGCATAACCTCATCTGCATATCATTTCCATGCATATTCCCATCCACCTGAGACCATGTTTAACACTGTCAAAGGTACATGATGTTAGTTAAATATGACATTCAGACTAAAAATGCTATTTGTATGCTACATTACATTGCTAAAAAATCATTCACTGTCCTTGTCTTGTTTTCGAATATAATCGGACCTATTTAAACTTGCCAATGGACCGTTCGACTATCGAAGTAAGTGCGCATATCGTTGATGTTTTTGCTAAAAATATTTTCACTTAACATGAGATCTGCAGTTTAAAGAAACATTACTGTGCTGTCATTAAAACAGCATGCAACAAGAAAAGAGCATTCACAAATTCATAAGTCTAAATATCTAAATTAATATGTTTTGTTTAACTTTTGACTAATGACTTTATGTAATGTCAATGCTTAACTCCATTAATCAGCAGAATATTTAATCTAAATGTGTACATTGAAAGGAAAAGAGAGTCTGAAATCATTAATTCGCTATTACGCCAGTAAAAGAGTGCGTACACACATAAGCTTGTTCAGATGTGTTTAATTAGGGTTGGAGCTGAACTCTGCAGGACACCAGCCCTCCAGGACTGAGTTTGGGAATCCCTGTTCTAGAACTATCATGCAGGATCCATAAATTACGCTTACAAGAATGCTATGGGATCTTCAGGGACTCTATTCTCAGGTTTGGTTTCGGTATGTTGCATAAATCCAAAAGGGAGTAATTCAGACATATGCCAAACAAATTTTGTTTGTACCAATTAACATGTTGAAAATAAGATATAAACACTTTAATGAATCTGAACATGTAGGTCAGAACAACTTTACAAACTATTTGTACAAAAATTCATAATGAGGCCCATTGGCTCCACACACACCCACTAGTATCATTGTTATTTGCATACCATGCATATGCATTATGTAAACTGCTAAAACACAGAACTCTGAAATGGAACTTTAAAATCAAACCTAAGCAGTGACAGCAAAATAGCATTCAAAAACTCCAACTTTAACCATCCAACTTTAATAATACTAGCAATTACATCGTTTTGACTAATAACTGGTGTTGCAGGAATCAAGTCATTATTCGAATAAAATGCAGGGAGTCTGTGTAAGATATGTTACGCACTGACTATAATGGTATAATACATGCTGTTGCTCATTATAAACATCTTTATTGTTTCATTATGACAGGCATTTTCATTGAAGACATTTTATCCACAACCAAGTGTATTTGATAAAACCTGAATAACATTTGTTGTCCAGTAGCCTGTAAATTAAAGTCAATGAGATCACCACAAGGCCATTAACAACTGATCATTCATGACGAAGAACCACTACAACATGTACTGATCTCAGGTCAGTCTTCTCCGGTTTAAGCAGATATAGGCCATGCACACTTCACAGTAAAAAGTGCACAAATACACAAAGGTTTGTCGAGAGCCCTAGATGGGCTGGGCTCCTCAATGAGGTCATGCATAGATTACAATACACCAAGAGAATGGTGTGTCATAGTAGAGACTACTTCCCGTTTCAGATAAGCCTCACATTTCCATTCTTCTGGTCCTGTTTTACATCCATAACACATAAATCATCAAAGCACACTTTAGTTTCTAATACAGTGATTCTCGACTGGTTTTTATTCAGGACGCAAATGGTGACCCAACACAGTACCAAAACTGGTGCATTTTATTATTTGCGATTATCATGTTTTTCCATGCCATCAATAAACTTACCAGAACAGACCGGAGACCAATTTTGACCAGTTGAGAACCACTGTTCTAATAAACTACACAGTAATATTTTTAACATTTTTATTTCGAACGTGAATCCTAAATAGAGGTAACGGGGAAAAAAAAATACACTCCTAAAGTGCTTTCATTAAATTACACTTAAATTCAACTTTAATTCAATGTAGCATCTATGAAGCGAGAAAACAATCTAAGCTTCTTTTCTGAGTTTTTTGAGTTTATATCTGTACCCATATGGGGTCTTACCCATGCAAATGGAAAGTGCAAAAATATATACTTAAAAAAGCAATACTTGATTCAAGCTAAGAAAATATGATACAAATATCTCATCTGCAAACACTCAAAGGGCCTGAGGAGGACAGATGCACTGACTGTGTTCGAAATGGAATACTAATGTATTTCTTGAATACTTCTTGCATACCGCACACTACATACTGTAATGTGCGTACTATTTTTTTTAAGTATGTTAAAGAGAACTCTTTATGCAGTGACGCATTACATTGCATGTTTAAAATAAACTAAGTGGTATCTAGCTATCTCTCTGAAATAAACACGCTTATATTGCACTTTTTCTCAGTCTGATCAGAGAATGAGTTGAGAAAATCATGGATGATATTACTTTCAGTGCATATGTCACACTGAAATGTAAGGTCAAGTTGAACACATTGCATTGTGGGACAGTATCTCAAGCACTGTTCTATAATGCCGATTATAGCACATGTAGTAAGCCTTAATATTCCATGCACACAAAATTCACATTCTTTGCACGCTATGCATAATACATACAGAAAAAAAAAAAAAAATGGTTCGGTAGTAGGCTATTTCGAACATAGTCATTGCCTTTTGTGTAAGAATGAGATGCATGCTTGGAGCACTCACTTCATCAGCTTTACAAAACTCTCTCTCTCTCTCTCTCTCTCTCACAGACATGCAAACACACAGTTATGAACGCACATATTTAAACATGCACACACACAAAGAAATTTACAGAAAATACAACATTTTACATTTATATATAAAAAAAAAGTGAAATGTAAAATAACAGAATTTGTCTTTCATGTCCACTGTCCCAATGGTAATTCTATCATCACATCTGTTTTAGCTCGAACTGTACGGATAATGGTGGATAGATTAATATGCTGTGATGTTTGATATTTTACAGTAGCTGACTATGTTTGGAATGGAACACTAGCTTACTGCTCACTTCATACTGCACAGTTTATGTATACTGCATACTATTTTTAGTATGTCAAATAGCATCAATTATCCAACAATAAATGCTTCAAACAGTAGTATGCTACGTTGTTGCTACATACTTTATTGATTCGGGAGTAAATGAAAATAAAAATGGTAAATCCACATTTTCATAATCAATTTTTGGTGTTCCAATCAAATAATGAATCAAGAAAGATTTTTAATATTTCTAGTACATTAATCACACTGGAAATAGAGTGCTACAGGGATGACGTTTTTTTTATTTTAGGCCAAAGCCTGGAAAGGACTATTTTAGCACTTCCAGTTCTATTATTCTGAACAAAAGTATTTAATCACTGCATCACTCTCTTGTACTGTAGGTTAAAGGTGGGGTATGCATTTTTTCAAAAACGCTTTAGGAAACTGAGTCGGGCCCAGTACCAAAACAAACTTGTAGCCAATCAGCAGTAAGGGGCGTGTCTGCTCATGATGCAGAGGAGAGAGCGTTCAGTGCACATGATGGACATTAGTCGAGCCGAGCGACGACAGAAAGATAGAGATGGCGGATAAAAAACAAAAGAGGAAAATGTCTGCGGAACAAAAGAAGGCTTACAACATGTCTACACTGGACACGACAAAGCGACCGTTGAAAATCATTTGAAATTTGTGTCAGTACGTTATAAATAGAACGCAGCAGCAGTTTTCTGTTGGGGATTTGTCATGTCGCGGCGCGGCATCCAGTGTAAACAGCATCACTAATTATAATGAGTTCTATAGTATTTTGTCTTGCTGCTCCCGTCTGGTGTAGACACAGTGTTAGGATAAGGCAAGAAGTAGGACCCGTGTAAATATCGGATGGGGTTTGGCTTTGTTTCACAGAATTAATCGTTGCCATACGTATGTATGGGGCGGAGCTATCAAAAAAGGGGCGAGACCCTTTTGGGGTTGGGGCGTGTTTGTTTTGGTTATTTCAAATGTCAACATTTGCTACCAGAAATCACTTACCCCACCTTTAAGCCAAACGCATACTGCATTCCACACAGCTCACTCAGGTTGTATGCTTAATATTTTTGCAAATGTAGTAATTCATTTGGGTGTTTTACGCATACAGAAAATTCACAGCATACACACTAAATAATGCAGAGATGCTTGTATGTTGCGCCAAAGATAGCCACCGTCTTGCACATAGGCCAATGGGAACGTAAAAACACAAAACTCATGACAGCTGAGCAACAAACGCAGCTACACTCACACATCAATTCAGCTCACACACGCTACAAAACCAGGCATATGAACTAAGGACATAGTCTTATAAAACAATGAAAAACAAAGAAACAACATGCAATTGAAAAACAAAACAAAAAAAAAAACACACACAAAACAAAAAACAACAAAAAAACATGCATGTTACTTATATCACCATTTTGCCAATATTGGCTATTTGTTTTATTTATTTTGCCTTGACAAAATGACTTATTGTAATGAAAGACAGATCTGCATATCTTTTCAAGGCGATGCAGTACATAAAAACTGTTCATTTGCATAAACAAACTGATTTTTATTTGGTAACCTTTACCAGAAACCACTTTTGTAACAAGAATCACAATGTGAGATGCTGGCAAGCGAAGAGAGAGGGCGTATCGGTAAATATGTTCGTAAGTAAACGTCGTCACGTTGCCTGGTCACCAGGTAGAAACTGCTTCACAGCGGGATGATAGCTGCCACGCACAGAGACGCAGACAAGTAGGCAAGCAGAAAACAGGAACTCCAAAAGCCCTTCGTCTGCATAGTAAACAGTCCAACCGCACAAGTGCTCCATTCAGAACTACGACAGAACACAGATGAAGAGCAGCGCCTCTGCAGGCCATGCTGGGAAGGATGTGTGTTCAGTGAATGATATTTCCCACCTACACACTGGAGTTTACGGTGTGTCAGAAAACACTGTAATCCATTGATCTTAATGTTGAAGATGCTTCACATGGACAAAGCGGTGGTTTGCGGAAGTGAAACTCCATCATGTGCTGCAGCGTACTCTGGCACAGACGTTTGTTGACTATTAAGAAGGCAGGCGGATCCAGTTGTGCTTTCGGAAATCCAATTTATTTAATTTCTGCTTGATTTTATACTAATCCCATTCATTCCATACCCTTAAGACACATTTCTATCGACAACACGCCCAATCATGACTTTCTTTAGTGCAGTGGTTCTCAAACTTCTTAATCCCAATCCGTAATTTTGCCAGACTGCTTTCATAGCTACTTTAAGCTAATGAGCCAAAAGTTTAAGTAGCCAATGACTAAAGTTTTAGAACTACTCAGCAGGATGAAAATATAGGATAATCGGAGGTCTCAGGTAGGGATCATGTGATTGAGAAGAACCTCTTTGGTGCAGAGTACAGCTGCCAACTCCTGGCTCTAAAGAGCCACCCGGAGATCAGGTTTTGACCTCAAACACTGAATCAACTCCCTGGTTTGTCACAGCAATGAAAAGTGGGCAGCCCATGCATGGAGTCAATAAAGCTAGCTGTCCAAGGTAGCAGAACGGTTGTACATGAATGTCCGTGTTCACATATGTGCTGCAGGTGTGCATGTTGCAAGAATGCTTGTTTGCCACTCTCAAGTCTTTATGTGCTTTTGTGGATAATGTATGTGTTTCTCCAGTGGGCATTTTTTTGTGTATTTATGGACAGGCATGGCTAAGGCCACTCATGGTGATAACGTTTGCCATTCTTTTTCCGCTCTTTCTGCAGGTGCTCCAGTTCCGCCTCATATATCATCTCCTGCATCAGGTATTTCTCCCTGCGCATGCGATCACACAGGTCTTTGGGCATGTCTGGAATCATATGGGCTATGAAGGTCTTAATGCCAAACACCAGGTGCTATGGAGAATATAACAGACAATGGAAAAAAAAAAAAATCACAAACATGAAATAATCTTAGGTTGCATTGCAGTTCTGAGAAGTAGCTAAATTAACTTTGTTAATTTGAAGGAAGACCAGTGCCATCATGGTCCCATGACAATGAGCACTTCAGAATCACAGTAGTAATAGGTGATTTAGGTATTTTTTTTGCATACTGTTTTAAGAATACTGCTTATTTGGACATTCTACTTATTTATTTATTTATTTTTTCCCAAAATGAACCTATTCTGATGTTTTTTTGTTTTTCTTTTGCTAGAATATGTCTATTTGCCAAAAGTCAAAAGCCTAGCTCCCGAGAATTGATACATTGCGCTAGTGTTATCAGTTCCTCTCTGCCCACTCCAAGCATGGCTTGAATAGACAATAGCTGGCATGGGAGTCAGGCATGTTAACAAGGATGGTAAAAACCACAGCTTCTTGCATCAGTGACTAATGCTAATGCTGAGCCCAGGAGAGTGAGGGTTACCTGCATACTGTAGTAACCACATACCAGTTGGACTCTGTTACACTCACCCTTCTAAACTCACTCCCATCCGGGTCATGGCACCACTGTATCACTCCAAGCGGAGTCTGAACAGCGATGGAAGTCAGGCACGTTAACAAGGACTCTAAAGGCTGCAGCCTCTATCGTCAGTCACTATTGTGCTTCCTGAGGCCAGGGAAGTGAGGTTTACCCACATAGTCTGTACTAGCTGGCTTCCATTACACTAGAACAGGGCTCCCCAAACTCTGTCCTGGAGGGTCGATGTCCTGCAGTGTTTAGCTCCAACTTGTCTCAACACACCTGCCTAGAAGTTTCTAGCATGCCTAGTAAGACCGTGATTAGCTCGTTCAGGTGTGTTTAATTAGGGTTGGAGATTAACTCTGCAGGACACAGGCCCTCCAGGACTGAGTTTGGAGACCCCTGCATTAGAACCTTGTAAGCTTTATCAAAGAGCAGGCTTACTTTAACTACTTAAAATCATAAATAGCTTGTAGCTTTGCAAGATAAAGTTTCAAAGTAGTGTCTCCAAGCCAACTATTTAAGGTGAGGCCAATGTAGGCACAATATGAACTTGAGGTATGGGCTCAACATGGGTTTGTCCATAGGTTCCTTATCATCCTTATCTGAATAAGCCTCACTTGAATTCCATGATGGCCCTATCTGAATTATCCCGAGTATGGTCTCTAAATGGGGTTTTCCATGGGTTCCTTGTCGGTCTTGTCTGAATTAGCCCCAGTATGGACTTGTTCAGAAAGGTCCAACATGGAACCTATGGACAAACCCATTTAGAGCCCATACCTCAAGTCCTCAAGTTTTTGTGCTCACACTGGCTCCCATGAAATGTTGGCTGAGATTGTTAATGGTGTATAGCATTACTTAGATAAAATTGTTAAGTAGCACTGACCTCAAATACTATGATGAAGGCTAATCTGGCAGCCAAAACATGCCAGAACTGCAGGGTGAAATCGTAGGGTTCAGGACTCCATGGAGGCGCTCTGTAATCCCGATACCTGTAGAGGGAAACAAGACAAATTAACCTTTAGAAAAAGACAAAGCCCAACTGAAGAACAAGCGTATAGCAACATGAAACTGCAGCATGAGTGTTGCCATACCTGCAGTATCGAGGATAACTCCCATTTTTCATTTCACCCATATCAAAAACAGACAGGCTGTTGTTCAAGTATCCCCTTAGACATCTGTGTAAAGACACACAAAACAAGATTCAGTCGGTTCAGTTTGACTTGATGCAGATCATTTCTATAAAAATAGTTTTCTATTCAAAATAGTTTCCCAGAGATGCACTGATAATGTTAAAAGTGAAGATGAACCATCTTGGCAACCACCCATCACCAACAGAGGTGCTAACCAAATAAATCTGCTCAGCTTTACAATACACATGCCACTGGTGTGTTTGGCCCTGTAATTGCTGCTTGCAGCTATTTTGAAATCTTACTTCTCATGCCGGTAACCCTTGTCCACACAGGGCCCATATTTGAAAGCATAGACGAAGCGAGGGATGTAATCCGAAGTGATGGCAATGACGAAGGCATTTGTTATGACAGCCACGACGCCAATTCCCTCCAGGATACCATGCCAGATACCTAATTAAAAAAAAATAAATAAATAAACAAATCAAAATATATCAAAATTTACCAGAACAGATAAATCTATAAAGTAATCTGCTACATTAAAGAAGATTAAGAATTGATGTATCCTATTTATTGGGACTATTCATGTTAACAATCTATATTACAACAGACTAAATTAAGTAATCACAACAAACGACTCTTGTGTTTCTTACATTTAGATTGGAATAAACTGACACCAGGCTAATTGAGGTGAAAAGGACCAACCGATGTCAGTAGCGCGAGCGGGCATCGGTCTCCTCCACTGCGTGACGAACTTGTAGGCGTCTAATCGGATCTCGATGATGTTGTTGAGCAGAGCAAGCAGAGGAGCCAGAGGAAATGCCGCCACAAAGATGGTTGTGAAACCAAACTGTAGAACTGTACAGAAAACATACAAAACTTGCAGCTCGTCTAGATTACAAGCAAACACTGACACAAATGCTCAATGCATTGAAAGCATGCCGTCCTGATGAACATAGTGTAACATGTCTTCGTGTTACTGCGGTGGTAATGAATCTCAGTACTCAAGGGCAAAGCAGTTATCTTCAACCATCAGTTACACTAATTTTGATATGTTATTATTAAGGCAGCTATTATTATGACGGTTTAACTAACTTAAACTACGTAACTAACTTCTGCTTCACCATAACAGAAAATTACACACTACACAAGACCTCACAGTAGGTGTTGTCGAGCAGAACTCACCCATCTCCAGATACTCGTCCACCAGGCCGTGTGCGTTCATGGGCTGCAGGTTCCAGTCTCTATCCCACTGCGGCAGCTCTTCTTTACTCTTATTCTGCTCTCCTGCTCGTTTCATCTTACGCCGGGACCACCAGTTCTGCAGCAGTCTGAGCAAGGAACAAAAGGGAGAAAAACGACTTCAAATTTGATAAGTGATGAAGAGTGATGGTTATGGCCAAATACTCAAGTACCTGAGTAGAACATGTTAGTCAGCACATGAGTGTACTTCTTTAAAGCCCGACAAAAGATGATTAAAACAAAATTATTTAAAAAGTACTTTTAAACTTTTAATTTAATATTATTACAGAGTGCACATTGAAAAAGTTTACTGTAGTTTAAGAAACACAGTCATGAAAGTATATATTAGTGTATTATTTTAAACTGAAATTATACTACTTTTTTTAGTATATATTTTAAATATATATTTTTTTTGGAACACAACATTTGACGGTGTTGACAAATTTGGCATTTCTTTCACAAAACAAATAGAGTTCATGTCTGTTGATGCTAGATGCTAATGCAACCTGCTTCAGGAGAATAAAATGATCAAAATATTTCAAATAATTTCCTCTGAAATTGGAAGATGGTGTTGATACATCATGGTTGTGACCAGGAAATATTAACATTAGGATTAAAAATATTGTAAAACTATAAAACTGACCAGAGGCTGTCTGACATTGACTCTGCAGAGGAGGACTGTGGCGAGGGGGTCCTTTAGAGCGACAGCTGCCCCTGATATTCCCTGATTTTATTACTTTTTAATGAATGTCTGACGGTTTTGACAAAAAGTGGGGACACGGCTTTGAAACCTTATGAAACATGCATGTGTCACTGAAAAACAACCTTGCTTTGATATGAGATATCATTACGTCTTACTTTTGATAAAACAAGGTCTTTTTCATCATTAAAACCCATTTTTGTTCATTTTATAGCATATGAATGATTGAAGCCTTCGCTATGGACACACTGTTTCAGATGCAGTGAGAAGACAATAAGTGTCATAGATTTCACATAAAAATGATACAATTAAATTGAAGGGGATAATTGTGTTAAATACATTCAATTATTAATCCTCATAACATTTACATTTATTAAACCTGATGGCAGTTACTGGACATGTTTTGTCCCATGTCTCTAGAATGGCTGTAATAACTAAGCTGCCGTTTTTCTGTGAACACTGAACAGAGCACAGTAATGTTAATCTAAACTAACATCCCTCATCATGGTTTGCTGCGAGTCTGTTAAGTACACTCTGTTGTTGAGGCTGTTTCTGATGAGGCATACATTTCTCTCTGTACTGCAGGGTTGGCAAAATCAGTCAGCCGTGGACGCAGTGGACTGGAACTAAGGACAAACTCTCTCTTTGAATGTTCAGTGCAGCAAACACCTCCTGTTCGGGCTAATAATTGAGTAACACAGACTTCTGTGCTCATACACTCAATAACAAAGTCAGATCTTATGAAATAAAGTATATAAAGAAATGCATGACAAAGTGGCATGAAGAAATGTGTATGATTACCGTGTATGTTTAGGGGTTAAGAAAGAACCAGCGATCTGACATGCCACCAGTATTGTGATATACACAATATACAATACTGTGTGATTCGAACATGACAGGAGACAGACTAAACAGAACTCCATCAGTTAAATCGACAATGCAACATTTGTTGTTAGCAAAGTGTTTTATAGTCTGAACATATGAGCATAAAACTGCTTTTTCCCAGACACTGCAACAGTTTAACAATCTTGTGTTTTAAGATTGAAGGAGGGCCCGATCATCATGTTTCATGGCCTCCGCAGGTCTGACGCCACAGTGTGTCTGCTGATACTCACGGATAGCCCAGCTCCATGAAGTTATTCCAGATCTGTTTCAACACCATAATCACTCCCATCTGTAGGCACAAGTCAATCAGACAACCACTGGGATGACACTAAAAAAAAAAAAAAATACATATACATTTAGGTTACCCTTGTGAAATAGTAGTACACTTTACACAGAGCACTTATTATGGAAATAATATACTTTAAAATAATAAACTTAAGTGTAAACCGAAAGTAATGTTCTGCATTTAATTGCAATTAAATGAAAATGTGTCGTAGCGTTTTATATGCATTTAATGTAATTTTAGAGTGTTTTGACCCACTTAAGGACTGTGGGTAGTACATTATTTTCAGTCCTACATACCATGTAGCTGTTATTGTAACTACAATAACTATGTAATAACTCGGTAATAACCCTGAACCTATCCCTAAATCTAACCTTAACCCATGTAGTCACCTTACATTACAGTACCTTATATGCAAGTGCACGCACTGTAAATAACATTTTTCATAATTACTTCTATTGACTTTGAAATATGGTTAAAATATTCTGCTGAATGTACTGACAAGAATTCATTGTAAACTAAAATACATTACAATGTCATTTCCATTGACACTCATATGTGTATTTAAATATATTTATAATAATTACATATGGTTACACTTTATTTTAAGGTGTCCTTGCTACAGTGTAATTATACATTAAAGTACTATTAGAGTAATATTAATTAACTACATACTATATGGTTAGGGTTACTTGCATGCAATTATTCATAATTAATTGTTATTAATTTAGTAAGCACATGTAACGTGTAACAAGGACACCTTAAAATAAAGTGTTACCAATTTGTAATGGTAAAGTTGCAGTTTAGTGCATTTAAAATATATTAACTTTTAACTGTAATACTGAATAACACACACAATTATAATCCAGTACTCTACATGTTAGTCAACACATCAAAATAAAAGTACTTCCTTAAAACACAACAAAAATGAACGAAACAGTGATTTAAAATGTACTTTAAAGTAAAACCTTTAATTTGATAATAGCCCTTTTTTTAAGTAAGTGTGTAACATAAGCGGACTCTTTCTGTAATTACACTTAAGTACACTTAAGCTGCAAGTGCAGTTCTTAAGATTTATGATTTCTAAGTTTTGAAATTCAATACAATTAAGCACGTTTGCTTTTCACAAGGGTGGTTTTGATTACATTACATGCTGTACACAGACTAGATCTAAAACAATACACTAGTGTTATGAGCAACCACAGTTGTTATGTTGAGGCAATTACGGGAGAGTCTGCACTGAATAATGACCGTTTTTATTGAAATCCCATGGCAGTTGCATAACTGAGGCAGATATTTGATAGGGGAATGTTGATCATGCCGAAGGGCAATAATAACCAAGTGTGAGAAAACTCATTACCGCCTCATCTCACCCACCTCCTCCATCCTCCACCGGTTAAACAGCTTATTATAGTCACCCGGCCTGCCAGCAAACCTGCAGAATACAAACACACGTGAAATTAGCTTTGAAATTCAATTAGCCATGCTATCGTGGGGGAGGCGGTTGTGTTAGCATGTGCGCTAACGACATGAAGTTCCTGATGAACAGATCTCAAGTGGTACAATCTGGACGAATGAAAGCAGCAAGTAAACCAAGTACTGACCAATACATGGACTAGTTTAAGAGTTGCTTACCTTCCTAAAAAGAAAGCGATGTAGAAGGTCGAGCTGTTGAGATTGACGAACTGGAAGAGGAACATCTTGAGGGCAAAGCTGTTTTCCCATTCTGACTCTGTCCGTGGATGTTCTAGATCACAATGAGCAGTATTTTAGCCATGCACTGCATGTTACAGGCACGAGGAAAGTTCCCCACAGACAGAAGACCCTCAATCAATAGTAACCTTGACTGAATCCATTCTTACCCAGGTTTGTGAGTAGGTAGGCCACTTTCTCATAGACCTGATGGGTAAAAGAAAATCGACTCAATACCATTACAGAGAAGGATGGGGAAAAAAATAAATAAATAAAAAATCCATATACTTACAAACTATGCATAATAAATGTAATACATGGTTTATATAACCAACAAGTTGTTAATATAACATGCACTGCCACTCAAAAGTTTGGGATCAGTTATTCATTCATTCATTTTTAAAAGACATTAATAGTTTTACTCAATAAGTATGCATTTATCAAGAGGGAAAGTATAATGTTACAAATGATTTATATTTCAAAAAAGCTGCCCTTTTGAACTTTCTGTTTATCAAACCATTATAAAAATGTATTTTGGTTTCCACAAAAACATGAAGCAGCACAGCTGTTATTAACTGATAATAATCAGAAAGGTTTCCTGAGCAGCAAATCAGTATATTAGAATGATTTCTGAAGGATCATGTGACACTGAAGATTGGAGCAATGCTTTGATGTTCATAGTAATACATTTTACAATATTAAAATAGAAAACTGTTAAATTGTAATAATATTTCACAATATAACCAGCTTGAGTGAGCATCTTCTTTTAAAAACTTACTAAGCCCAAACTTTTGAAAGTTAATGTAAGTTGCTAAGTTGTTATTATTAGAGAAAGTGACTATTTCATCTCTTGTCTTCAGGAAAATAAAATTGTCACATTGCCGCCACATAGAAATGGAAATTAGTTTGTAACCACTCAGAAATTCACTCTTTTATTGAATCAATGACTTGCTGTTTTAAGGATGCAGAAACAATGTAATAAAGTTTACGTTTGCTTGCAATCGCCTGGGAGCGACAGCATGTAATAGTAGTCAATCATTTTACTGATTTCATTTTGAGGCTCTGGCTTTTCAGAATATCCAGAGAAACATATGAGATGCTATGATATAAGAAAAGTATGTACAAAACATAAATGTCACATGACTTTTTTGATTGGCTGGTGCCGTGAAAACAGCCATGCCGCTAAAAACACACTGGATCTCATGGATTAACAACACATAAATTATACTGAATATTGTTGTTATTATTATTAATATACATGTCATGATATGCTTTATTTTTATTTCCATTGTACCATTCCAGGAGAGAGAGACGAAATATAACTTGATAGTTTTATTTTGCATTAAAGTTTTTATTTATTTTGTAATAATGGTTTTATTCCTTTCATTTTTGCAAAAACTTGGACAATTTTTGTTCCGAGGGCCTTTATTATTATCTGCTGGTGTGAAGAAGAGGCCTTGGGGACAAGAGGAAAGACACTAACCACATTCAGAGACATGATGATCATGAAGTTGATGCAGACTCCAGTGCCTGAAGTGGCGAACTGCCAGTTCTTCTTCACAAACTCCCACTGGAAGGAAGCAAACTTCTCCATGGCAATGAGCCGGAACACCACCACGGCAAACACGGCTGTCAGGACCAGAGAGATCTGGAGGAAAGATGACGAGACGTGAACGAGGTGTCACACTGGAATATTGTAAATAGATGGATATATATCAGAATCTTGCAGAAGTTTCCCTTTACAAAGTTAGGTATAGTTTTGATATGCATTGCCTTTTAATTCAAGGCCACCAGAGGGAGACAGTTATTTATGATATAGTGCAGCTTTATGATCTAAAGCTGTTTATTTGTTTTCAATTGAAATATTCTTTAGGGTGACAAATAGGGTTTGTAACTGATGATAGTGATTGATACTTATGGATTTTCATGACATTCAGTTGTGACGTCTGCACTCTTTTGCATGTGTGGATGAAACACCGGCATACGATATGTAACATATGCATCATACCATGTACAAATGCATCTTATGGGGATAATTTTGTCAGCTGTGCTAAAAAAAAAATAATAATCTGCATTTCTACCTTCATGGCCTGATGTGGTGTACATGATTTGGCTTATTGCAGTGTAATTACACAAAAGAGTACCGGGTAATATTAATTATTTCAGTTAAACTTTATTTTAAGGTGTCCTTGTTACAGTGTAATTATACATTTAAGTACTGAGTATAATAATTAACTACATGTGCTTACTATATTGTTAGAGTTTGGCCTACAGTTACTTGCATGTAATTATGCATAAATTATTGTAATTATAATAATAATAACTTTACAATAAAGTGTTCCCCCGAAAACATTACTTATTGAATGTAATGCTCTCAGTTGTAGGGGTAGTTGCATGCAATTATGCAGAATTTACTGATATTACTATAATAAGTACATCATGTAGCACATGAAACAAAGACATTGCAAAATAAAGTGTTAAAATATGTTTTAAATATTTTCCATTCCTTCGTCTTCAAAATTAAATTACTAAAATATTTGTGTAACACTCAGTTTTACAGTAAGCTTGTTACACGATACATGTATTTACTATAGTAATAACAGCAAATTATGAACAATTACAAGCATTTAACCAAAAAACAAACTTTACCCAACAATACAGTAAGTTAAAATGTTAATTAATTACATGCAATATAATTATCTGCCATATGGGCATCAACTTAGTCACCACTGGTAAGCTATTACTAAATATAATGTACACTGTAAAAAAAAAAATAAAAAAAATAAAAAGTTGAGCCAACTTAAAAGTTTAAGGCAACCAGCTTCAGCAGATTTTTGAGTTTTCTCAACTTATTTTTTTAGGAAATTTCTCAACTTTTTGTTGTATGAACTTAAAACAAGACGTTGAGAAAACTCAATCTTCTGTAGCAAGTTGCCTTAATTTTTTTTTTTTTTTTTTACAGTCTAGAAACTTTAATTTTCTGTAAAACTGCTTTGCAACGATTTGCATCGTGAAAAGCGCTATACAAATGAACTTGAATTGAATTGAATATGTATTTCTACAAGGACATGTCAAAATAATAAACATAATTGGAAGTGAAACCAGAATAGTTAAATTCTGTACAATTCTCGTCCCAGCTTTCATGACAGGTGCTGATAATTCTGATCTGCTTGTGGGAGCTTCAGGAAAAATTCGAACACAGAGTCCTACCATGAAGAAGATTCCCGAAACAGACACCATGAGTCGGCTGAGTTTGTCTGTGAAGGGCTGGAAGGGCTCTGGTTTCCCTGAGATGGGGTTTACTCTCTCCTTCCGGGAGTATTTGGCTTCAAACTGGGGCCGGAGTTCCTCCTTTTTTTAAAAAAAAACACATCATGTTACTCTTGAAAGACTTGCTTGAAGATCTTTTCACAGATCTCATGAATGATTCTCATCAAACACAGATGTTCAACATCATCATCTGTTTTGGTTGGGTATGATGATGTCAATCCAGAGGCTGTTTACATGAGCTGAATGAGTTAACATGAGACGCTTCAATGCCTCATCATGAGATATATTTATTAGTACATTCCGCAATATGATAGTTAAATATAGAAGGGATTGTATACAGCAGCAGTTCTCAAACTTTTCAGGCCAATTATCACATCTGATCAAATCACACCGTCCAAGTATCACCTAGTCACCAGCTTACTGTTCAGTGTCCCGCACTGCCAATGTAAGAAGGTGGGCTAAATATTAGAAAAATATAATAGGGTTCACTCAAAAATGAATATTCTGTCATTATTTACTCAACCATTTGTTTTCTTTCATAGAGCACAAAAGAAGATATTTTCAGGACTGTACATGCTGCTCTTTTCCATACAATGATCTGACGCTGTTTTAAAATAAACATGACGCACTCTCAAAATATCATAAAAGTAGTCCATGCAAGTAGTGTGCTACATTTCAAACCTACTGAAGAAATGTTATGTTTATGACCAGGTTTATGACCAAAGTCATTATTTGTTAAAAACAAACAAACAAACAAAAACTTTGTAGTTCTTAAATTTAACCATTTGTGTGCCAAGAAGAAAGACAGACAAGGACAAAGACTATGTTAGTAGGTAAATAAGGGCAGAACTTTTGTCTTTGGGTGAACTGATTAGAAATTAGAAACAAAATATATGGGGGGAGTGAAATAAAAAAAAAAATCTATTTAAATAAATTTGTGTGGCGTACACATGCTGCCCCTTATCCAGCAGCCGTTCTGGTGCTAGTTCCCATTCCATCTCCACCACAGAAATAAAATATGGTTCCACACTGGCCCTAAAATATTGCTGGTCTGGAACCAGGAAAAATTACCAATTAAAACTTAGTTGAAGTCTAAGCACTAAGAAGGAGTTCTTAAATGCACAATAAACCCATAAACATATTTAATAACTATGATATCAGCAATGAAAATGTGTGCTGCTTTTGAAATAGTCTTTGTATCACCCTGCTTCCCTCAACAAAAAACACAAACATTATTTCACACATACCTTTTTCCCAAAAACCCGTTCAATAAACTTAGTGACTTCAGGAAAAGAGGTTTGTGTAGCACTGATGGTGCATGAACCACAGTTTGAGAACCGCTGTTATACAGAAACTAGCAACAGCAGAAATCTACAGGGCAACAAATGCAAACACCAGACGTTCAGCAGGTATCAGCCATCTCTGATCGCTTTGATCTCTGGATTATGTTGAGGTGTTTCCTCAAATGCATTACACATTCACACACATTACTTCACGCACGCACGCGCGCACACACACGCACGCACGCACGCACGCACACACGCACACACAACAAAACAAGAAAAAGAAAAAAGAAGAAAATAAAAACACAGAACATCAATTCACCATCACTCTGCACATGCTAATGATATATGGTTCACGAAGAGCTGTTCACACTGAGATTTTATCACAGGAAGTTGGAAGGTGAATGGACTTCTAGCCGCAGTGTATATTCCCACTACTGGATGGCCAAATGCTATTGGTGTACTGTGCAATGGGCCTTAGCCAGAAAATATATTTTCAAATGTGTTTCGATTTTGACAACAAATACTACATCATATGAATAAAATAAACGATTATCAATTCATGAACTAAGTGCACTCAGAATGCAATTTAAGCCTCTTTCCACCACTGAATAAAAAACAAAAATGGAAATTGCGACTTTTTATATGAATATTCTTACTTTTTTCCTTGCAAATCTGACTTTTTTTCTCGCAATTGTGAGGTACAAAATCAGAATTGCATGATATAAACTCACAATTGCAAGAAAAAGTCAAAGTTGCGAAATTTAAAGAAAACAGCAAGTCTTTTTTTCCCCATCAGAATGGGACTTTATAACTCAATTATTAGAAAAGTAGTCAGAATTGCAAGAAAAAAAAAGTTAAAATCACAAGACATAAATTAGCAATTGTGAGAAAAAAGTCAGAATTTTGAGATGTAAACTCATTAGATAAAAAGTCTGAATAAAAGTTGCAATTACTTTTTTTATTGTTTATGGTGGAAACGTGAAAATTCCATAGAATTCCAATTCATTGAATATAGGCAAAATAAAAATCAAATTTTGCTTACAAAGCAGCAACATAGGCACATTGGAAATTCATGCCTCTACCTTCACCTTTGCAAAATGTCAAAAATGTACCTATACATACTAGGGATGTCCAGATCCGATCACGTGGTTTCAGACACGATCGGAATCGGACGTTACCTCCCGATCAGGACTCGGATATACAGTGGGTACGGAAAGTATTCAGACCCCCTTAAATTTTTCACTCTTTGTTATATTGCAGCCATTTGCTAAAATCATTTAAGTTCATTTTTTTTTCCTCAATGTACACACAGCACCCCATATTGACAGAAAAACACAGAATTGTTTTTGCAGATTTATTAAAAAAGAAAAACTGAAATATCACATGGTCCCAAGTATTCAGACCCTTTGCTCAGTATTTAGTAGAAGCACCCTTTTGATCTAATACAGCCATGAGTCTTTTTGGGAAAGATGCAACAAGTTTTTCACACCTGGATTTGGGGATCCTCTGCCATTCCTCCTTGCAGATCCTCTCCAGTTCTGTCAGGTTGGATGGTAAACGTTGGTGGACAGCCATTTTTAGGTCTCTCCAGAGATTCTCAATTGGGTTTAAGTCAGGGCTCTGGCAGGGCCACTCAAGAACAGTCACAGGGTTGTTGTGAAGCCACTCCTTCGTTATTTTGGATGTGTGCTTAGGGTCATTGTCTTGTTGGAAGGTAAACCTTCGGCCCAGTCTGAGGTCCTGAGCACTCTGGAGAAGTTTTCGTCTAGGATGTCCCTGTACTTGGCCGCATTCGTCTTTCCCTCGATTGCAACCAGTCGTCCTGTCCCTGCAGCTGAAAAACACCCCCACAGCATGATGCGGCCACCACCATGCTTCACTGTTGGGACTGTATTGGACAGGTGATGAGCAGTGCCTGGTTTTCTCCACACATACCGCTTAGAATTAAGGCCAAAAAGTTCTATCTTGGTCTCATCAGACCAGAGAATCTTATTTCTCACCGTCTTGGAGTCCTCCATGCGGGCTTTCATGTGTCTTGCACTGAGGAGAGGCTTCTGTCAGGCCACTCTGCCATAAAGCCCCGACTGGTGGAGGACTGCAGTGGTGGTTAACTTTCTACAACTTTCTCCCATCTCCCGACTGCATCTCTGGAGCTCAGCCACAGTGATCTTTGGGTTCTTCTTTACCTCTCTTACCAAGGCTCTTCTCCCCCGATAGCTCAGTTTGGCCGGACGGCCAGCTCTAGGAAGGGTTCTGGTCGTCCCAAACGTCTTCCATCTAAGGATTATGGAGGCCACTGTGCTCTTAGAAACCTTAAGTGCAGCAGAATTTTTTTTTTTGTAACCTTGGCCAGATCTGTGCCTTGCCACAATTCTGTCTCTGAGCTCTTCAGGCAGTTCCTTTGACCTCATGATTCTCATTTGCTCTGACATGCACTGTGAGCTGTAAGGTCTTATATAGACAGGTGTGTGGCTTTCCTAATCAAGTCCAATCAGTATAATCAAACACAGCTGGACTCAAATGAAGGTGTAGAACCATCTCAAGGATGATCAGAAGAAATGGACAGCACCTGAGTTAAATATATGAGTGTCACAGCAAAGGGTCTGGTTAAATGCCGGCAATGTAGAACACGGAAGCAGCTTGAAGCGGAAAGCGCGAGTATGTCTGCGGTCTGGAGGTAGAGATGCTAGTTTTCATTAAGAAAAACATACATTTCCTTCTGTGAAACTTACTACTGTGATGACAGTAAGAGTTAGGAGTGCATTTCCGAAAAGCACATTACTGGCTTTGCAAACACTGTGGCACTTTTATTTTTTTAATTTGTTTACATGCCTGCCGGTGTCCTGGCATTTTATCCAACCCGTCAGATTTTCCTACCAGGGCTTATTGCGCACATCAATATTGCGTCTTTTTTCTCATGCTGAACAACAATATTTAATGTATCTGCATTACTGTATGGGCAGGTTTAGGGTTGGGCTAGGTGTAGACCTTAATAAATCATAATTTGACAGGTAGCATTTTTCATTGTCGAATTGTACTACCTACTGTTTTAATGGGAGGTAGCAAAATCTGACAGGGTAGCACAAATCAACAGAACACCGGGTATTTTAAGTTGAGGTGCTATTTGTTTTTATATTAGACTTTTTTATATTTACTGTTGCACTAAAGTCCAAAAGTGAAGAATTTATATTATTTATTACTTGATTGTTCAAGCTACCTCACAGAAGTGCTCTGTTTGTTAACAGAGTTGTTGAATGTTAAAATAAGGTGAATTAAATAAAAAATAAGGAACATCCTGGATCTGTTTCTTCGCTCTTCTTTATTCTTTTTTTATGTATTATAGAAGTATCGGATCGGGACTCGGTATTGGTAGATACTCAAAATCAAATGACTCGGACTCAAGGGCAAAAAAACCTGATCGGGACATCCCTAATACATACAATTCACTGTAGTTTTCAGCTGAAATTAACACTAGTGGCAGTAAAACGCCAACAGCTTTTATTCCTTTTCATACAATGTATGATTACAGAGACTTTATTAATTAATAAAGACTTATTTTCATATGGTTATTTGCACAATATAATGTTATAATCTCAAAACACTTTTACCATAGTGCATGACTTGTAAACTAATATGTTTTGATGTTAGTGTCACATAACCAGTTCAACATATAATTTTTCTGACATAGAAAACTTGCTCGATAGCTCACCCGGTGGAGCACTTGGGTGCAAGTCCTATGAAACACCTTTCATAAAAGAGCTCAAAGCCTCAAGCAGATGTGTTTTTCATCCCACATTTACTTTTTGTTAACACTTTACTGTGGGTTAGGCTTAGCGTAAGGTTTAATATAGGTGGTGCGTTTTTTTTCAGTCGTGATTAACCTTTTAGCGCCATTTACGATACAACAACCAATGTAATAAACAAAATGCAAGATTCACGTTCATCTGTTTTGGAAAAACTGACATTTCACTTTGAATATGTTACAAACCGTGCAAAAAGCAATGTAATATCATTCTGTGAACGTTTTTTTTTTCCAATGAGCCTGGGTTGCAGTAAAATTTAACGCCTCTTAGGTCTGTTAAATATCCACAGGAGACGGATATGCATGAACTTGAACTTTTCTCAGCTCAACAATGGCACACATCGACAGATGCTTTGTCAAAACTAATCGCAGTCAGTGTGAACACCCTTGAGCCGTTTTCACATTAGGAGCAAGGCATGCACAACACAACACAACATGATACGGTAGGAGGCACACTCACAGAACACAGCATGACACAGGATTTATACTATAGGAAATACAACAGACAGCACATAGATTGGCCACACACCAGTTACAGTTGCTCATGAACTTAATGGTAATTTTAACAGGTCTCAAAAGTGTATGATATTTCTAAAGAAACATAAAGCATTACAATTTCAGCTCAAAGTGATTTTAAACAGGAAGGCAGGCTCACCTCTTCTTCCTCCCAGTCAATCAAATCCCAGTCATAGGTTAGCTCCGCCCTTCTCCTCTTCCAGAACTCAAGGAATACTGTGGCTGTGACAGCAGAAGAGTAAGTGTTAAGACATCAACACAACAAGAGCTTTGAGATATTTAAAGTTACCAGGTTCAGCTCAGTAAGGTGACTAAAGAAGGTCAACATACTCAATGCACATACATGATAACAAGCATTTTAACTATGCAAGCTCAATTTCAGGCATCATTAGGATCATAAATCTCCTTGCCGAAAGGAACGCCGTTGTGGGCATTTGCATAATCTTTTTCTAGGTCAATTTACTGTCAATAACAACTGGTAAGGATGTTTGTTGAAGGTCAGCATGTTTATAGACCATTTAATCCCATTTGTGTCCAATGTTTCAAAGAGTCTAAAATATGTTGTAGATGTATTTTACATATACTTGTCAACTAAACATTAAAGGGCTGACTGCTTATAAATGCATGTGAAAAATGTGTACATTGTGTAAATAGTCACATGACCAGAGCTGTTTTGTATTTCCCTCTATGAAAGATGATGCTGTGCCAAAGTTAAAAAAATCAGTATGGTTCTCAATAGAGGTTCAGTGGTTCTCAACCAGGGAGTGAGTGAGTGAGTGAGTGAGTGAGTGAGTGAGTCAGTCAGTCAGTCAGTCAGTCACAGATGTACAAATTCAGTAATAAATGCATAATAAATAAACTATAGATGTACAAATAAGTGACATTTTTATTTTATTTATAAATTAGTCATTATACTTATACGAAGGCCTTTAAATGTTGTCTTGAGCATGAGCAACGCAAATTACACATTTTTGACATTCCAAGCACGTTGGAAAATAAAGGATTGACTTTTTCCAGCTTTGTTATTTGACTATTTCATTTCTCCACTCCACAAGTGTTGTTGTTTTACTTTGTTGTTTCAGATACTTTTATCTTTTCCATGCACATTGTTGGTTTCATGAAGTTGCACCAAAATAGCCCCACAAGACTGGATATAATAGTATCTTAATCACAGACATATGTTGATCAACATTTTACACCAGCTTTTAATGTGCAAACAATCTGGATTTTGGATTGGAACTATCCATTTTATAATTTATAATATCTCACTGGTAGACATTGCGATTCTGTGTAGCTTGCAGAATGTTATCAGCTAGCTTATTCAGAAACATTTTTTTTTTTTTCGGAGCATCACAGGAACCGATTTAGGCACTAAAAAGCAATGCTAAATAGATCAAAACTAAAAATAAGAATGGTTCTGTGAGGTTTTCATGTTAAATTTAACTGTTAAAAAAAGAGCAAAAACATCTGGGCTCTCTGAGTTCACATGCCCCTTGTTTCTACAAAAGGACTGTGCGACCCACTTTTGTTGAAAGCGAAAGAGCTGCAAGGGAAGAAATAGAGTGAGAGACCAAGAAGAGAGACAATGTTTAATTTTTAAAGCCCAGTCTTCTTGCTGAAAGCTGTCTTCACATTTGAGCTCTCAGAATTTAGACTTGCAGATCCATCTGGGTCTCTCTGGCAGGAACAGTCCAGTCCCCATCACAGTGTTCTAATAATACACTAATATGACTTTTGTCAACTCTCCCCAAAGTAGTGGACTCTTTGAAGAAAAGCACCAGATTCAACTTTTCAACTTTTCATCCCGTATTTAAAGATGAACTGAGGTGTTCTGTATTTTTCAGCACATTGTTTAATAAACAATCACTTTGCAGTGGGAAAAATTATGAAATATGTAATAAAAAGGAATCGGTTTCACAAGAAGAAATCACATTAGCCAAAAAATGCTAACAGAAATACTAACGGTCAGCTTTCTGCAGGTATTACCACCCTCCTTGAACTGTTTCTAATCATATAGCTTGTCTTTATTTATTTATTAATTTGTTTTCATTATTTACACAACTTCCTGTGTTTTTATTTCTACTTGCAACAGTGCAAATTCCATATCCTTCTGTAACAATACCTACAGTGTATTATGTGCAGGTCAAAGCAGTGCATGGTTATGTTAAGAGCTGAATTGAAGTCTTGACCTCAGAATCATATTGTCTTTGCTCTCTCAGTCATATCATTCTACCTCTCTAAATTATTTACTCTAGACGGCCATTTCTACAGCTAATCGTTTGATCATTTACTGTCTCACAGAATAAAACCCCAACAAGCCACAGAACATATAAAATCCATTAGCCATATAACTTTCTGAATCAATTTTGTAGCTCATCTACAATCATTCAAGAGCTTCTAGCTGTACATCTGTGTAAAAGACCTCAAGACCTCAGAGGCAATAATGCATTAGTACTTATTGCTATTATAATTACAGTACACTGAGCCTATTTATAAATGCATTTCATAAATTGCATATGACAACATCACGATAATGACTGGTTTGTTACCTTTTGTATTATGTAGAAAAAACTACAGTATTTTACTACAGTGTAGCATTTAACTTTTTTTTTTTTGCAAGCAAGCTGTCTGTGTGTGTGCATACTCAATCCACCTCAACATACTCTACAGTGGTTGGTATGTGCAAGAACGATCAGCCTGGGGTGGAAAAGCTATCTCTGCTTAACTGGACTTCAGTGAGGGATTGTCCCTTGAGGCAGTGAAAGAACAGCCGTGTTTAGATAACTTATTCACCAGCTGCTCCAGGCCAGGGCCCAGTGACAGGAGATCAGAGCTGGAGAATAGCATTGCGGCTCCTAACCCTTCTAACCCCCAATACCCCCCCCCCACCCCCTTCAACACAAAGCTTGTTCGGGTGCATTCAAGTTGCCGAACAGGCCAACGCTATTGAAAAAAATGATCCCTTTGTCACATTTTCTGGCAGCGTGGCAGCTTCTGCCAAATGTCTCGTAATGGGTGCTGAATATCATCAGAAAAATGCTACAGGGTTCAGTTTGCCTTCCATCCACCTTGGTTCAACACCACAGTAGGGGCTTTCGGTGGAAGTTCCCGCTTTTTGGCATGTTCGCACTGCAGGAACTAGGAACCTATTTAGTTCAAGGAACTCTGTTTGGAACTAAATTAGCTGCTACTTCAGAGCAGGGTCTAAAACAGTTCTATAGGAACTACAAGTGATGTAAGTGTACGCTGATTGGCCAAACACATACGAAACATGCTTGGGTTTCCCATACAATGATGTATCTCGTTGATTAACCACAGTTTATTAACCATCGTACAATCCATTGTTGTGGAAACAAACTAGCTAGTCACCACTGTTTTCCAAATACGGTAGCATCTCCGTCGTTTGAACCACATTAGTTCAGCAATATAGGACCATTGCTAATGACGTCGCACGCATGTGGTGGAGTAATAACTTCTGCTATTTAATTGATTAGAGATCTCTAAGATGCTGCTGAATTGAACATGGCACCTGATGACTAATTTACTATTTTTTTTTCCCTGTCATTTTGCTTATTTGATTTTTGATTCATCGCAGGTTCCCTCTTAAGGGATACTCCAGGGTCCAGGGCATTTATGCACATGCACACTCTTCAGAAACAGCACTTATTGAGGAGGTGTAAAAATACATAGATAAAAATGCATTTATATTAAGATAGAATGGAAGATATAGATTGTACTGCATATTACCTTGCTTATTGTGCCCAAGAACAGTCGAGTGCTGTAGTTCCAACCACGTAAGTTTGCGACACTGATTGCAAATGTTTATATGAACTATGGTTTCAGGAAACACCAAATTTTTTAACTATGTTGATAACGATGGAACTTGTGACCATAGTTGGCCAACAATGCTTTTGGGAAATGCACCCCTGGCTAGTTCCTAGAACTGAGTTTTTAGAACTACGTGGTGCGAAAGCCCCTAGTAACAACAGTAGTCCGAAATTCACAAAAAATTATTTTTCAACCAGGAACTGCAGTCTCTCCTGGGAAAATAGTGATAGACCATGTACCCCTCCCAAAGAAAGATTCAGGTTTGTACTGTCAGTCGTTTATTGTACCGAAAAAGGATGGAGAGCTGCATCCAATTTTAGATCTGATGGGCCTGAACCGTATTCTTCGGACATACAGTTTCAAGATGCTGACCCTCCAGCTAAGACCATCTGCCTCAAGTGCAGGGGATTGTCTTCCACCATAAGCCAGAGATTTGGATAAGTTGGGTCTAGCCCTTGAGGGGTACGAGCTCATAGATTCTGGTCTCCCAACCAAGGTTGCTGAAACAATTCTGAGTTCCATAGTCCACTAGGAGATCTTAAGTCCTGAGATGGGGACTCTTTGCATCATGGTGCGAGCAGCACCACCTGAACCCAGTCAACTGTCCTATTGGTTCAGTGTTGGAGTTCCTTCAGGATTGCCTGTCAACAGGTTTGACCCCTGGTATGCTAAAAGTCTTTGTGACTTCAATTTCAGCTTCACCTGTAAGGGATTAAGGCCCACTCCACTAGGAGAAGGTAGGCAGGTAGGGATGGGCGATATGGGCTTAAAAATATATCACACTATTTCTAGTATTTATTGCGATGACGATATCAATGACAATAATTCAGGGAATCCTGTTTCTTTAGAGAAAAGTATTATATTTCCTATTTTTACCCAAAATATGGTGTTGTGAGCATTACTGAGTACACACAATGACTGTTTAATTCATACTGGACGCCGGAGGGCGCCCTTGTGCAGAAATTACACATATCCATAGTAGAAGTAATACTACTGACGATGCTCCAGGAAATATGGACGAAGGTATCTAGTTATCGCTAAATAAAATGCACAACAGAGATAAAGAAATTTTAACTGATGAAACTTGAAGACAATAAACATACTATTGCACAATTTTTTTTTTTTTCGCACTGTACAGCCCTGACGTTCCTCAATTTCACGTCCGCCTTCTCTTTGCACACATTCATTATAGTATGGACTCGGATTCATCCCCAGGGTCAAGCCCTTGTGCTATTCACAGCCTTGCTGAACCTAGCCTATTCCGTGACATGGTGCCGTTGGTATTGATGTTCCCATTGCATCAAAACAGTGGCACAGCGTTGAGTTTGATCAAAAGGGAACATCTCAGGTTATGTATGTATCCCAGTTCTCCAAGGGAAGAATGAGATGCCACGTCACACAGCCACAGGGGCGCCACTATGGTTTCTGGGCCCCCTGGACAGCATAATCACTCGGGCCCCCACTTTCCATGGGTGGGTCCCCCTCGGTAGAAATCATGAACGCGGTTCTGATCGCATTCCCCTTTGTAAATCCCACTCTGGGGGTCCCCCCTTGGTAGAAATCATACTTCCCCCTTCGGGGGCCCCCCTCCATCATCTGGCCCTTGGAATCGTCCTAACATCCCCCCCCCAAATGAACAAATATACCTAGCTAGTTTAAACATACAAACACAAAGATGCAAAAAGCTTAGAGCCGCATCTCTCAGCCATTGAAATGAGTTTTGCCTCTTCTTGCTCTTGAACCAACAAATACATACGAAATTATGTTGGAATACCTGTCTTGGCGAGTATCATTGAAAAAAAAATAAAACTGTCAGTTGGGTTATGTCTTAAGTGAACGTAAATAGTTGAGAAAAAATTCCGATGTGTATCATTACATTGGATTTATTGTCTCTTACAGTGACTGCACCTAATTTACTACTTGCTGTCCAAGAAATTAAATGAGAGTTCATAATCCCATGTGATAGATAGCTTTAAAAGTGATTTAACAATTAGACTATCAGAATCCCAATTTACTTGTTTTCACTCTTTACAATTATTTTTTCGATCAATTAAGGGGTTTATTGTAATTAGTAGCCTATAATTTCATGGTATGCCCAATTTAGTTACCCTAACTTATAGTGTCAATAGCATATGTGTCATGCATTGTTTTTTATAGCTATTTTCTAGCAGATAAAAAATGTGGCTGTGACTAATATGTTGCTTATTTAGATCCCACACGTCACCTATAGTTATGCACCTGAAAAAACCTGCACAGTATATGACTATGAAAATAAGTATATCAAGTTTGTTAATGCAAACACTTCTACTGTAGACATTCTATTTCAATTTCCTTCTGGAATGCATCATACAGCACAATTCGCATTGCCACAAAAAGCGTTAGTGTAAACTTTCATAGTTCGGATTTTCTTACAGGTTGGCTGCTGTCATGGTGGAGCAACATTTTTGAAGACAATTTGTCTGAGCTAGTAAAACAGCCAACATATTTGTAGCTAGCTATTGTATTTTGGTTTAATAGCACAACTGAAGCTAAACATCTACAGCCCTGTAAATACCTCAGAGAACCAGCCGTAGAGTCTCCTGCTCACATTACTTTCCTCTAAATTCACTCCAGGAAAGTGTTTCTTTGGCTTCAGCCAGTAAATTAGACTTTATAATGTGCCCACAATTATCAAGCACTTACTCACCTGTGATCGCCGGTAGCGATCCTACAACACTTATCTATTTTTCCCTCTCTTTGTGTTCAGAGCAGTAAACTGAAGTTTAAGCACTTTTGAAATATTTAAATGTTTGGGATGTAAGTGAGGTCTACTGTGACCTGATTGGATCATTTGTTGTTATGTGGGACAAAGCAGTGATTGATTACAGCTGCTTCTCTTGGGCTTTTGAGTCAATCCTATTATAGCAGACCAAAGACTGCTAGATTCTTATTCTGTTCTTGTCCGCTGAAGGAAGCCTCATTTATAATTACTTAATTTGTACTTTAAAGCAAATGCTGACCTGTCTGTCTTTCTGCTGGTGAAAGAGCACTGATTAAATTGAAAAAATTCAGACTCACCCCATATTGCCATGAAGATTGCAAAGAAGACTGTGCCTCCATTATCAAAAAGATGGGTCACCTGGTGGACAGAAAAGAGGCAATGCATTTAAGAATGTATAATTGGAAAATCAGTTAAATCTGCATGAACATACCTTGAATGCAATGTCTTTTTTTTTTTTTTTGATAAAACAATCTGCCAAATATGTAAATGTAAATGTGTTAGTGCAACTACTTCATGATTAGGTTTAGGTGTGTAGTTAGAGGTGCAAGTTCATGCTTTATAAAATTACAAATAGTTTGTTTTTCAACAAATCACAGCATACAAATTTGTAGTAAATTGCAACTTTAAAATTGCAACCAGGGTAATATTCATAACCCAAGATGTTCCCTTCCAAGGGAACTATACGCTGCGTCATGATTTCATGACACCATGGGAATTCCCCCAGCCTGACATGACATCATGATGCACAATCTCGTTCTATTTCAGGGAATCAGGGTTATATTCATAACCCTAAACATTTTCTCCTGAGATTGAGTTGAACACAGGTTGTTGCTACAATAGATTCCACCTGTGTAAACAGCTCCCTCTGACCATTCAGGCAATAGCTGGTGTAAGAGTTGTGTACAATTACAAAGATACCGAGGACAGTCTCTAGTATCAGTCACTAGTGTGCAGGCTTTACTAAAATGAAGCTCATTTTGAGTTTGTTTCAAAAGTTCAAAACAGCTTACCAAAGTGAAATTTCTGAAAAATTAAACACCTTCAAACTATCATTGGTTCATGGCGAATATGTGGTAAGTAGGTGTGCTCTGTGGCCTGACCTTCTTCAACATTCTTCAATTAATTTCTTCTGTTTGGTCAGTATATTGTGTAAAGTGCTATGTAAATACGAGTAATGTGACTTGAATGGAGTGCCAAATTGCAGAGCTTGTGCAAACACATCCATATCAGTATTTTATTTTATTTTTTTTAGTGTGACAGCACATAATTACATATTCACCTAAACGTGCTCCCAGCAGCGTGGGCAGTATCATGATGTTTTCTAAAAGTATACACAGCTCATCTATTTCAAGTTTACTTTTACTCTTAAGCAAAGAAGGGAAAAAAACCTTCACCGTAAGTATATCCAAGCCTTTAAGCCTTAAGGGGGATTCATTCTGATAACAATTTGCAGCAGTGAAGCGGCCAATGTATGCAATTTAATAAGAATTGCCATTTTGTGGCAACAAAAGCAACAGAAAGCATTAGCACAGAAAGACCACCTACTCACATAAGCCTTGAGCCAAAAGACTAACTTTGCCAGCTACATAATTCGGAAAAACCCAAACAGATGCACTCACAAGACTATCTCTACAAAATGACTAACTCACAAAATGCAATTACACAGTGACACAGCAAATAAGTAAACAATGAATGCAAGTACAAAATCAGAGACCTCAGGATGAGATCCCAGTGTTCAGTCAGTGCAAGGAGTTTGCAATAGAGTTTCCCAAGTTCTCTTGAGAAAAACGTAAACAGATTTGGCAAAAAGGCTAATCAGATGGTCTGCTTTCCATGACTGGATGCTCAATCTTGAATTGAGATTGAGCTTTTAGATACCCCCCATTATTTAAGGAATATATAGGACTATAGAGTTATAAATGTGGGCCTAAAGGTGGAGATAGGGAGGAGGTGGGATGCTGAACAAATATCATGGGAGAGAAGTAAACAAAGCTGGAAAAGGTTAATAAGCTTCTTCTGAGCTTGCATTAGGAAGCAGGTGATGAGACAAAAGAAAGAGTTAGCGGTCACCAAAACTCCAGTAGTAGAATGCAGTGAATTTAATTGGCATGTGTCAAATTACTCTCCACTATGATATACCTTTAGAGCTGAAAGCCAAACTGATCCGTTGCTCTGACTTCCCATTGGGAGCTTTGTTTATTGAGGAGGTGGAGGTTTTGGCAGAAGAAATCTGTGCTGTAAGTCGTAAGGAGCATCTGAGGGCTTGGCAGGAGGTTTTATGTACAGCGCATATAATTGTTTATTTAACCTGCGTGGAAAGAGTATTTGACATTTAATCCTTTTGGATATGGGAGGAATGGCAAGACTTGAATAGGGATTTTTTCAGCAGAACTCCTGTTGAGTGAATTTTGAAGCGAGTTTGAAGAACCGTAACAGATGTTTTTGAAAGCAGAAGAGTAGCAGGCAGGTATTAAATCCCTTCTAAACTGAGGAATCAGTGGTGGGCTGTAAAAATAATCCTCAGAGGTAAAGATTTTCCCAACATGTGACACGGTTGTTTCTCTGGATGTGGGTGGGACCAGTGGGAAAGAATTGCTGAAAGGTGTAAGGACTGCTGGCCTAAGTCCAGGCTCATGACAGTAGTAGGTTACCAAGAAATAATTGTGACAACATTGTCTTCTGAGCTATGAAAGAGCAGTCTTCAAGCAATAAAACTCTTCTGGGCAGGAACCAATTATGTGTGTTTTATTAAAATATTAGCCTCTCTCAGGCATGTCACCACCATGTTCCCACGACACAAAACCATCTTTTAGTCCTTGGTACTGGCTACACAGCTTGGGGAATCTGTCTTTGGTTTGCATGTTGAAAATCCAGGACCAAACTCTAATTTAAAACATATGAATATCTTTGACTTTAGACAAAGCAGGCCTTTCTAATGAGACTTCAATAAAAAAAAACAGACATTCTGTAATCAAAGCTGCACTGTAAACCATGTCTTTAGACTAAAACATCGAACAGAAACATCTTTTCAGCAAAACAAATTATATTTGGATTAAAATGTCTACAGGAAAATAAACTTTTATCAATACACAAACAAGATGTATTGTTTTCTTGACTTTCATGTAGTTTGTCTTGGTTTTCTTGACTTTTTCCATGTTCCCAAGGAAAGATGCCAAGATGCAAACAAGCTCAAGTAAACTGAATCAATGACATTATCAGGAACACAAATCAAGGTGGGACACTATGTTTGACGAGGGCCATTTGAGAGACTGGCCAATATTAAAAATCTGTCAGTTTGACTGATCTTCTAAAATTGCCTAAGTGCTCTTATGTTGTTTATGTCAGAAGGTGGATGTATGGTACCTTTGCATAGACACAGCTGTCACTCAGCGCCCAAGAGCTGCAGTTGCCTTCACACATGGGACACATGATGGTTGTGTTGGCCTCACATATCTCTTTACTGAAACACAACAGAAAAACAAATTTGAATCAGTGCTTTATTAGGGAAACAATGAACACTGGTGAATGAAAATGGCATCATTACTGGTAAACTACTGGGACCTGGTCCAGGCATACTGGGGCTTATTCTGAAATAACTAAACATAGCTGCAGGGACTAACCTTACTTGGCTGGAGTCCATGGTGAAAAGCCCATAGAGGAAGACGAAGAGGCCGACTAGAGCAGCAGGGATCAGCATACCTGTATACCAGCCCAACCAGGCAAAATACAGCCCAATCTTCTCCCCAAAGTACCGCCTATGAAACATCAGTAAGAAACAACATTCATTAGGGCTCCATTCATTTCATAGCATTTATTAATGTTGATTAGAACTGTGGCATATTGTTAGAACACTTGGCATATTTAAGAGGTTTCAGTTGTGTTTGTTGCATTGGCTATTACAATACCCATAAAACGAACTATTGCCAGATCTACCTGCGAATGGAATGAATCTGCTGGAACAATGAAAATGATGGACTAGCCCCTCAAAGTCCAGACCTCAATCCCATCGAGCAAATGTGGAGTGAGTTGTAAAATAAACTGGACAGATCTATTGTACGTTCAAAGGAAAGCCTTTGGCTTGATTGGCAGAAGGCATGGGATAACATTTATTGACACTATGCCAGAGAGATGTGCTGCTGTAATTGCTGCAAAAAGTGGACATACCAAATATTAAAGTTAAAAAAACAGTACGAATCACTTAATCTGATTTTTTTTTTTTGTGCTCAGAGCAACCATCTGCATGTTTTTTGAATGTTTTATTAAAAGAAATCATGTTTTGGAGGCAAAAAAGGTCAGTATTTTCAGATCTGTCAGGTGTTCTCAAAATTTTGGCCACCACTGTAAATATACTACTGTCCAATGTCAGTAGTGTCTACATTATGTAATAGTTTAGTAGAAACTATTGTGTATATGTGTTTTTGAGACTACAAAAATTAAATCAATTAGATTTTTCGGTTACACTTTATATTAGGTGGCCTTAACTACTATGTACTTACATCAAAAATTGTGGTCATATTATTTTGCAAAACTCTTTTGCTGCTATTGAGGGGGGATACGAGTAAGGTTAGGGACAGGTTTGGTGGTATGAGTAGGTTTAAGGGTGGGTTAAGGTGTAAGGGATGGGTTGACAGTGTAATTATAAATGTAATTACAGAAATTAATTACAGATGTAAGTACATATAGGTATTTTTTACAATATAAGTACAATGTAAAAACATGTATGTACACAATAAGTGCAACTGAAATAAACCTGGCTTATTTAGTAAACTTGTTTTATGGAACAGGCCCCAGATTATTTTATTTATTTATTTAGTAAAAATCAATGTGTTTTCAAGACTACCAAAAAATAAACTAATTTTATTTGGATATGCTACAGAAATAATAATAATAATAAAATAAATAAAAAATACATACATGCATACATACATACTTACATAAATTTATACTTGCATACATACATAAATAAATAAATAAATAAATAACATTTTTGTTGCCTATAGATAGATAGAAAGATAAAATAGATCTGCTACACTGCTGTTGCACTTACTGAGACTTGCTACTGCCAGTACATCCACAACATGCTGCTGTGAGCATGTAAAAATACTGCTACTGCACATATAATATGTATGAAATAACCCCCATATATCATACATGAATACCCTGTAGCAGATATATACATGTGGAGCTGGGGATGGAGGGGGGGTTCTGAAGTGTGTTGCAACTGCTACAGCAAGCACTACCCAAGTATTTGAGTGTTCAGCAGCAAACTCATTGGCTGCTAATAAAAAAAGAACCAATTGGCTGCACCATGTGTTATTATGTCAGATTGAGTTAGACTCAATCTCTCACGGCGTCATCTAGAGTTTCATGATAGAACTGTGGATATCTTTTCTGCTGATGTCAACTTGTCTGTATGGGCTAAACAGATAGTCTCAGCCAATCCAAGCAAACTTATTTAAATCCTTGCATTGTAAAAGTGTTTTTAATAAATGAATAGATCAGGACAGACTCACACATACACACACACACACACACACACACACACACACACACACACACCCAATATGCCCCAGATAAATAGGATAGATACATACAGATTAACAGCAGGAAAGACTCATTTACTTAAAACATACCAGGTCAGGACGGTTACATCATTCTGAAAATGGAGGGTGACCTCACTCAAACTGATGAACAGCTACCAGCAGAGACATGCTGAGTCTGCATATCACCATCGCAATTATTTTTCTGTCTCCACTGTAAGAGCTGAGTGATCTAATTCAGCTTCAATTTACGATTGTTATGAGCCTAGGACTGCATTTTCTTGCGCTCTATTTGACTACAGCTGAGATTTACACTAGAAAGCCTTGGTCAGCCACCCCAACACAGTCCTGCATATATGAATGAGTTAGTGAGATTAAAGCTGTTCTCACACAACAAATATTTCCTTTCAGGATTTGATTGCCTTTCTAGTGACCAAGAGCTTTTCAGAAACAAACACTTTTGAGAAAGGCTCAAACAAACAGACTGAAAGCCGCTGTGAAGACTAGGCTTTCTGGGCTTTATTCATAAGGCACTTAATTATGTTTTCAAAATTAATAAAACATAATATGCATAGTAAAGCATAGTAAATATTGAATCAAATATTTCTTTCTAAAGCTACTTTTGTAATGTTTTTCAATGCTTTCTTATCTAACACAATTAATCACGTTAAATGATATTTTTGAGGGATAATTTTTCTACTGCCAAATAGATTTTAGTGAGTAACTGAATATGAATAGATGTGTCCAAAAGTGTCCAGATACTTCTATATTATATATACTCTGCTGTGTGTGTGTTTCTTACCGTATGAGGTCTAGAGGCTGGTATTTGTACCAGATCCCCCAGCGTGCCCATCTCTCGTACAGAAGGTGTCTGTGGTTTTGAGCCCCATGGGTTTTAATCGGATGTCTGCTTTTATAACTTCCCTAGAAATACAATGGCAGCATTTTCCATATCGCACACGACCACTTCAACAGCAAAAAAAATAAAAAAAAATTGTGGTAAAAAAACCCAAAAGACAACAACTTTGTGACTGGTAATAAATTTCACACATTTTACCTCATGTGGAGGAAACGCTGCCTCATATGTACTGTTGCCAAGTAACCGATTAATACCTGCAAAATAGATAGAAACAGAATAAAACAAGCATTTTTCTAACCTTCTTTTTTTTTTTTTCTCTCGATCTTGGCATCTTTTTGCCATCTTAGTGCCCAGAATGACAATAACAGTTGTGATGTCTGACTGTCTGATGATTCTATATTCCCAGAAAACTATTTAATGATTTGATGATTAATCTAGAGAAACACACACACACACACACACACACACGAGAAACTTTCATAACCACAACATATAATTTCACATTAAACATTGACTAACATCAGAGACACCACAAATGGGAGGAAATAACAGACAATAAAGAAAAAAAAAACTGCAAAACATAAATACACAACAAAATCCATAAAGATACATCATGGGATGTTTCAACTTTTAAAACTGTACACAACACATTTTGATTCCAGAAACAGATGGTTTAGTTAGGGTGAGGTTGGGAAATTAATTTTGCCCACCAACCAGAGCGACTAGTGAATGCCCAATTTTACCTTTTAACCAGCCAAGGTACTTATGTATTGAATATAAATAAAGCACCCTACATATTTATAGGAAGGGCCTCAGTTAACTTTCTATTACCCATATATATATATATATATATATATATATATATATATATATATATATATATAGTTTACACAGTTCATATATTCTGATATACTGTATGCTGTATGTCTGAAGTATTGCAAATGCAGCACAAAAAAAAAAAAAGTTCCAAAATGATGTGATACCATTCATGTTATTGCACAGTTAATATATGTTAAGAAATAACACCACACTGCTTTTCAATTAATTATAGCAGGGTGAATCTGACTGCACTCATTTTGTGATTTTACTGCTTGATTAACTTGCAGCTCACATGACATCCATCCCCTGCATGTTTGGCTTCTGGCAGGAGACTCATTTACAGACAGATAACAGCAGAAGTGAAATTGGCCTGCTGACGGCAGAGAGACGAAAGTACAGCAAAGGGAGATGCTCGGGGAAAAAATACTGACTGAGAACACAAATCATTTTCAATAAAATGGAACTGAGTGCAGGCACAATCCTGTAAATTGTGGCGGAGCTTGCCTTTTCAATATGTGGGTACAAGTGAGCGCCTGGCTTGGGTGTGAGCTTCAGTAATTGGATTAAGCCTATATCAAACAGCTGCGGGAGGAAACTGATGGAAAATGGCTCAAAATTGTCATGATAAATTTATTTAGCTAAAGGTATTTTTATGAGGAATATGCAAAATACCAAGTTCGTCCCAAGTGGACAATAAAATAGCAATAAAAAAGTAACAAGACCTCTCCAGTATTTCTGTAGCTTCTGTAACAGTGACGAACACTGAGATTGTATGTTGTTGACTGAAGACAACAGTTCAAAAGAAAATAGTTCATGAATTGTTGTCTTTCAATAGTCATCAATATGGAATTATAAAATATATCTGTCACTTAAATCTTTTCCCTAGTCCGTGAATGAAAGAATAGTTCAAAATGAAACTTTAATCACCTTCAGGCCATCTAAGACACTCTAAGTTTATAGAAGAGGAGTTTGTTTTTTCACAAGAACAGATTTGGAGAAATGCAGCATTATATCGCTTGCTCACCAATGAACTAGTTTGAAATTAAAAACGTCTCAGTGATGGATTTGTTTCTTAAAAGCACACAGCTTTTGTCTTCACAAGACGTTAATTGACGCACTGGAGTGGTGTGGATGTTTTTATTAGGGCTGGGTTTTGACACAACTTTCACAATTTGATTCAATTCTGATTCACAAGCTTGCGATTCGTTTCGATTCAATTACAAGTTCGATTCGTTTCGATTCAATATCGATTATTTTGGATATATATATATCAGGTACAGTGCATGCCAAATTTTCTCAAGGTAAAAAAATCTCTCAACTAATGCTGTAAAATATACATGAGAGTCAGTTGGTACTACATTACTATAACAGTGAAGGTTAAAATTGACTGATTTGATAAAATTACACTTAATGAAGTTTTTAAAATAATAAAGTTACAATTAGCCTACATAATATTTCTACTTCAATTAGTTTTTTTGAAATACAAACATAATGGTGGCAGTCATAAAAACTTGATGGATTTATTTAAACATAAATTAAACATTGAAGAACAGTAAATGAATATGTTATATGATTCATACATTTAGCAAAATGCCCCCCGCTACAGTTTATTTTTCTTTATTTTTTTATTTTATCTGACTAAAGCGTTTGTGATCACAGAATATGTTTTTCTGAGGTAAATGTGACATTACGTGACATTGTTTACAAGCCATTATATTGACGTTTTTGTGTGGCTGAAACACTGATTGAGCGATTACAGGAGACAGGATGCGGATTGTAAAGTTGTACTCTTTCTTTTACCTTACCTTCGGATGTTTAGTCATGTTTATTTCGTGCTGAAACTGGTATTAATGTGGAGGAGATGATCGGTTCACGTGCGCTACGCGCTGCCCCTTCAGTTGAATTGAGGCGCTACAGCGATCTGTCACTCCACATTAAACAGCGCCAAAACGGCATTTATTGTTTCAATACTGCAATACAATGGACAGCATTAGAAATCTGAGACTTTGTTTCATATTAAACGTACCAAAGCACAATGCTTATTGCGATATATTGGATGGGAGGTGCCCTTCAACGTTCCTTCCATTAACTGAAAACAAGCTAGAATAATCTATTCTTAGGATTTAAGAATCGATATTGTTCCGTAAAAATGAGAATCAATTAATATTGAGATATCGATATTTTTTACCCAGCCCTAGTTTTTATCAGCTGTTTGGACTCTCGTTCTGATGGTACCCATTCACTGCAAAGGATCCATTGGTGAGCAAGTGATGCAATCTTATTCTGGTTAATCTTATTCTGTTCAAGATATAATCAAATAAGATACTAAGCAATAGTTTTTTTGTCAAAGGCCAGTCTAGGCACTACAGTGGCTGGCATATATGGCAAAATAACCTCTTTGGTAGGTTGCAGGTGTTAATTTCCCAGTTTGGTTAAAGTGCAAAAAAACATACATATGAAAACTGAAGAAAAAACCTTGCTGTAATATCAATGTAATATTTAGCATTTATCTCATATTGCCTATTTCTGTTTCTATACTGTATGTCATTATTAAAACATTTACAACACGCTAAATGGATGAATCTCACAAAACAGCCCAGAGCACTTCTTGGTCTTATTCAGATGAAAGAAAGAAAGAAAGAAAGTCAATTGCACCATTCTTTCTAGTTTTGTTTATTCGTATAAAAGCCTTGAAACTGCATAAAATTGCATACAAATCATTCATGTAAATATTTATTTTAGGCTTAGGAGATATTTAAACAAACAAACTAACATCCAGCTGCTTTGTGGTCTTAAGAATTTGCGGGAATGTGTTTAAATCTTGATGGACCAAAAAAGTACATATATACTTTTTTAGTCATAAAATTTTATTCAGAAAGGACAATGCATGAAATTGACCAACAGTGACTGTAAATACTTGCTATTTAAAAATGTATATATGTAATAAACAATGTTCTTTTGAAAATTAATCAAGAATCCATATAATCAATGTTTCTACAAAAATATTAAGCAGCATATTAAGTATTTCATAAATTACATATTAAATTAAAGAAATTTACCAGATAGAAAAGTAATTTAAAATTGGTCACACTTTATATTAGGTGGCCTTAACTACTATGTACTTACATTAAAAAAAATAAGTACAATGTACTTATTGTGGTCATAATGTATTGAAAACACTTTTGCCACTATTGAGGTGGGATACGGGTAAGGTTAGGGACAGGTTTGGTGGTCTGGGTAGGTTTAAGGGAGGGTTTAGGTGTAACGGATTGGTCAACAGTGTAATTATAAATATGTAATTACAGAAATTAATTACAGATGTAATTACATATAGATATTTTAAAAATATAAGTACAATGTAAAAACATGTATGCACACAGTAAGTGCATTGTACCAAATTATTAATTTAAATGTAAGTACATAGTAGTTAAGGCCACCTAATATAAAGTGGGACCTTAAAATTCATTTGCATAGTGGTGCAAAAAAAAAAAAAAAAAAAAAAAAAACATTGGAGATTTCAAATTTGTGAGATCCAACCAAAAACACAGTTAAAAAGCACACTCTGTCTTGCTGATGCTACTTTGAGAGGTGTGATGATATTTGGGCATCCCTGTGTGCCCGTACAACAGAGACTGTACAGCACTGTACGCACCTTCCCATGAACTCCCTGACTGGCCCATGAGGAGCCGCTCGTGATGCCCATAATAATTAAGCAGATACAGACAACACAACGGTGGAGCTGCAGAAAGACGGAGACTGTGTGACCAGCAGAGACATGCAAATATAAGCTCACACATGGGACCACGAGGGACACTGACAGACGGGGGCCCGTTTCAGTTCTGTGATGTTTATAATGCGATTACTGCTGGTCCTAATAATGCAGTTTCAATGCTTAATGGTTGTGTTATGAAGGACTGGAATACTGAAAAGGAAAAAGGAAAACAAAAACAAAAAACAAAAAACAAAAAAACCCTAGTGAGGAAAAAAAAACTAAAATATATTTGAAAAATATTTATTTTTTTCATTTACATATTCATATGCTTAATAAAAATACCCTGCAGTTGTACTTTTGGTACTAGTATACCTCTGCTAATTTGGAACAACTAATGTTGTGCTTAATGCACTTTAATTGTGTGGAAGTAGTGCTAAAGTCCAACTACAGATATACTAAAGTGTATTTGATTGTGCTAAAGTGGAACTATTGCGAGTATACTTCAGGTACTGGTACACTTTAAATTTCTTGCATTTAAAGACTGGTATTATACAGAGAATATACATAATATTTCAGTTGTTGTCTTACATGTTTTGATGTGGAAGTAGCTTTTCTCACTAGGCATCACGCACTGGTTACTAACGCAACCACGGTTCCCTGAGATAAGTCAGCTTTTGTCAATTATGGGAAACTCCTGTTTACTTTGTTACCGAAGCCTGCTTTGTTAAAGTTTGTGTAGCTGCACAAACCAATGGCACTTGAGCCCGCCAGAAAGGTCGGAGTCAACTGCTATATAAGTCTGCCCCGGAGCTCTCATCAGAATCATTTGACTGAAGCGACAGCCACGCAAACGCCACGCAAAGCTCGTTCCCTTATCTCAGGGAACTGAGGTTACGTTAGTAACCGGAGCATTCTCTATCGAAAGATAACTCTTGTTGCCTCAGTTTTTGACACTTATGGGGAACACATCCAGTAGCGCCGTGCTAAGAGAAGAAACAGAACTTAGCCTGTTCTATAAGCCCAACTCGGGAGCACTTGCCAGAGGGCTCCATAAGCCTGAGCTATAGTCAAGTCACCTTTATTTATATAGCGCTTTTAACAATACAGATTGTGTCAAAGCACTTAACAGTATCAAATTGGAGGATAGTGTGTCAGTAATGTATGATGATAAGATTAAACACTCAGTTTTCAGTTAAAGGCATTTCATTATTGCTATAGAAGAGACCCGAGTCAATAATCTGAGGTCTACTTAAGATAGCCCTTCCACTCAAGGGGGAATGAGGTAGAATTAGGCAGAAAGGATCTGTGCCTGCATAGCGGAGACATCCATGTTGTAATATCTAATGAAGGTAGATGGCACAAATCTCCCCGATAGAAATTCCACTGGACCACGCCCAGGAGGAGGCCGTTCCTCTGGTGGAATGGGCCCTCACACCTATAGGGCATTGCAAGCCAACTGCAACATAAGCCAGGGTTATAGCATCTACTTTCCAGCGAGGTCTCTGTTTTATGACTGGCAGCCTCTTAGAGCGGCCTCCAAAGCACACAAAGAACTGTTCTGATTGTCTGAACAACCCAGAGCGTTCAATGTACACTATGAGTGTCCAAACAGGACACAGCAAGTTGGAACCCTGCCCACTGCCCTGCCCGTAGGAAGAGCTAACAGGGAAATAACCTGGACTCTGAACAGAGTTGAGAGAACCTTAGGTACGTAACCGATTCGTGGTTGTAGAACGACTTTACAATCGTTAGGCCCAAACTCAAGACAGGAAGTGCTGACCTACACATTTCACTGAAGCCAAGGCCGAGAGCAGAGTGGTTTTGAGCGCCATTTGAAACAGCTCAAAGGACTATTGACAAGACCACTGGAACTAATTGACTCCTCTGCACAATCTAACTTTACTGCAGCATGGGACAACCTGCTGGCCAGAGGAGAACTGGCCCTCTGACTGAGCCTAGTTTCTCCCAAGGTTTTTTTCTCCATTCTGTCATTGATGGAGTTTTGGTTCCTTGCTGCTGTCGCCTATGGCTTGCTCAGTTGAGGACACTTAATTTCCAGTGATATCGTCGACTTGATTGCACAGATACTATTTAAACTGAACTGAGCTGGACGATGACATCACTGAATTCCATGATGAACTGCCTTTAACTGAAAATTGAGTGTTTACTATTGTCCTTTTGCATTATTGACACACTATTTTCTTATTTAATACTGTAAAACTGCTTTGACACAATTTGTATTGTTAAAAGTGCTATATAAAAAAGGTGACTAGACTAGACTAGACAAGTCCCATGTCAGCACAGTTCTAGGGTGAGGTGGGTTCAGTCTCCGAGCCCCCTTTAGAAACTATCGACCAGGTAGTTTCTGCCGATTGAGCGGCCAGCCACAAGAGAATGATGAGTGCCACATAAACCTTGAGTGTGAAAGGGGTACAACCCTTGTCCAACAACTCCCTAGCTGGAGGCGTCCGTTGAGAATACTTTCCATTTGGAGGCCACTCCCAACTGCACGCCTGACAGGAATAGGCGAGGAGTTGTCCAGGGGGCCACTTCTCTGACAGCGATGGGTTACCCTGATATAAAACTGGCCCAGGCACCATAAAAATGTGCAATAACCTTATATTTATTTGTTACCACCTCCATCCTAGCATATCCCTGTGTCTCATTCTATTCCACACGATCATCTATAGCACAACTGTACATACAATTTATTTACTTTTAAATTTTTATCTATTTATATTTACATATGTATATTTTTTATTCTCATCTTATTTTTATTGTCTGTGTGTTCTTGTCTCTGTGTACTGGAGGCTCATGTCACAAAACAAATTCCTTGTATGCGCAAGCATACTTGGCAATAAAGCTCTTTCTGATTCTGATTCTGATTCTGATATTGGAGGGGCCACATGTGTCTGGGAGTCATTAGGCTGAATTGATTTTCAGCCTAAGACACTCCAGATGGTTGAGCAACAATGACCTGTGAGCAATAAGTTCCCGTTCTGATCAAACCGGCAACCAGGTAATTCAAGATGCGGATTCCCATTTGTCTTAGAGGCGAAAGAGATGTGTCCCTACACTTCGTAAAAGTAGCGGCTGTAGAAACCTGTGTTCGCTAAAGGGACCATTTCTACGGCACCTTTTGCAAGCAATGTTAGCAAAGTGGATCGAGTAACCTCTGTGACATCGGTGACAGCATTCTACTCCGATCCGCCTAGAAGAATTGAGCTGCTTGAAGTAATGAAGGTCACTGGTCCTTACGTGTAAATACACTGGCCAATCAAAGTGCTCCGGGGAGAGTGAGCATGCGGGACCTCTGCCAGCATGGGATCACTCAAACACGGTTTCTCAGCTCCGTGATTGCAGAGTCGGCAAAGATATGGTCTCGAAGAGTCTGATGAGATGGCGCTCCGGGGCAGACTTATATAGCAGTCGGCTCTGCACTTTCTGGCAGGCTCGAGCGCCATTGGTTTGTGCAGCTACAAAAACGTTAACAAATCGGGATTCAGTAACATAGTAAACAGGAATTTTCTCATAAGCTTAAAAAGTTTACGCAACGAGAGTTAACTTTCGATAGGGAACTAGGAATAGTTCTTCCAAAATTCTATTTTCATTCACTATGTTGTTCCAAACCCATATTATTTCACTTATATAATGGAGACAGACAGTGATGTTATTTATTTATGCCAACTGTGTATTTGTCTCTTTGCAGAGTAGAAGTGTTCTTGATTTAATTATTTTGAAATGTGAAAAATAAGTTAAATTAACCACATGTTTGATACTTTCATGGGGGTTTGTGCCTTTTTTATGCTTTTTTAAAGGTTTTGTTCTTTGTAAAAGCTTCAGTTCCCATTCTTTGTGTGGTGCATGAAAAAGAGCAATCTCATTTGAGAATGAGAAAATGACTTCATCTTTGGTTGAAATATTCATAAGCTTTTCAACTGTCAGTTGCTGTTGGTCTTCAGAAGTCTGAAATAAACAGCTGTGCTTGGTTTAATGGGACAGTTCACTTAGAAAATAAATCTATAGCCACATTTGTTCACACTTTATATTAGGTGGCCTTAACTATTATGTACTTACATAAAAAAAAATAAGTACAATGTACTTATTGTGTTCATATTGTATTGCAACTATTGCGGTGGGATACGGGTAAGGTTAGGGGCAAGTTTGGTGGTCTGGGTAGGTTTAAGGGTGGGTTAAGGTGTAAGGGATGGGTCAACAGTGTAATTATAAATATGTAATTACAGAAATCAATTACAGATGTAATTACATATAGGTATTTTTAAAAATAAAAGTACAATGTAAAAACATGTATGTACACAATAAGTGCATTGTACCAAATGATTAATTTAAATGTAAGTACATAGTAGTTAAGGCCACCTAATATAAAGTGGGACCCCACATTTTATTTTAAGGTCCAATTCTCACAATTAACTAACTATTAACTATGACTTCTGCCTAAATAAACTCACAATTTGCTGGTTATAAATGGTAAGTTAGTTGTTGAGTTTAGGTATGGAGTAGGATTAGGGGATCTAAAATATGATCATGCAGAATAAGGAATTAACATGTGCTTTATAAGTACTAATAAACAACCAATATGCTGGTTATATGCATTCTAGTTAATAGTGAGGATTGGTACTTTGAATAAAGTGTTAACAAAAATCCTGTCATCATTTATTCACCCTCATGTCATTTCAAACCTTTATAACTTTCATTTATATATATATATATATATATATATATATATATATATATATATATATATATATATATATATGCAGCTTCATATGTATGGATTTTCTATAACAGTAGAATATAAAAATTGAATATAAAAGCGTTTTTTAATTTATTTTTTTAATTATTAAAATTATTTTAAATGTAAAAGCTAAAGTTTATAAATTTCTTTGTTCTAATTTTCTAGAAAAAAAATGGAAATACATGACTTTGCCCACATTTCTGCAAAAATGCAAAAAGTGCCTACAGTATACATACATTTCACTGCAGTTTCCAGTTGAAATAGACATTTCACTTTAAAACTTGCTGTGAAACATGCTACGTACTACAAACACAGAAATTAAATTTTGCAACCATTTTGTACACACAGGCACATGTATGTATTTATTTATTTGTTTGTTTGTTTTCATAAAACTGGGTTGTTTAGTAAATCTGCATCTGCAACGGAGAAAAAAAGATATGGCTTATAGTGTTTCTTGTTTTTGTGTCACCTGAAAAGTACAGCAAAATGTACCCAGAGCAACATATTTCAGGTTTTGCAGAAACGTAGAGACAGAGTCACATATTTCGAATGAGCGTGGATTGGGATTTACACAGAAAAAGGTTACTTTCATTGCAAATTTTACGTAAAAACACACTGAGGGACAAGTGTTTTATTAGTGTGCATTATTGACTGTTACCGAAGAGCTATTTGATAAAAACTCCCAGTTTAATAGTCAGGTTTGTAAACTATGTCTCATTTTCTGCAGATGTTTTGAGTTCATTAGTAGGACATTGAGCTGAGCTGCAGTGGCACGATTGTGTGCAGGGATTTATGAGGGATTTAGAGTTCTTTTCCCAATCTGATCTGGTCTGAGCGAGTGGGCGGTCACTGGTATTAATTTATTAACATGAAAATCCCAAATGCAAGGCCAGCTTTAATCAGCAGAAAACCTCAATAGCAGGCAGACAAGAAAGCCAAATAAGAAGGGCACGAGTGTGACATTAAAATACGAGGACTAACAGAGAGATTAGCGAAAAAGGCGGCATTCAATTAAAAAGTTCAGAGGGATATTGTAGGTCGTTGCAGATAAAACTATATCACATCTCTTCAAATACTTTACTGTATTGACTATTGGTGAATTTCATGAAAACAGCGGTGTTTGTTATTTACATACATTGTGAATAAGCTTTAAGTAATATCTTCAGTTTTCTTTTTAATTTTAATTTGTTTTAGTAGTTTTGTCATGTGCTTTTGTCCTTGTTCTTTTTAATATTTCTATATGGATTTAATTTTATTTTCATTTCAGTTTTATTTTCTGTAATTTTTGTGCATCATTTGATTTATTTCAGTTCTAGTTTGTATTTTTGTCATCTAATGTTAATATTTTATCCGGCTTTATTTCAATTAACCAAAATTATTTTTTGAATAGTTTGAATTTGAGTTAAAATAACGACCCTGAAACATTTGATTTTGGGGTAATTTTTGGATATTTTTAGATTCAACTAATTTTGTAAACTTCTTAATAAACATTACTGAAAAAAAAAGGAAAAAAAAAACAAAGATCATATATGAGAGAATGGTATGAACAAGAGAAATAGTATATTAATAATGAGTGAGAGAAATGGTATATCATTGTGTAGATGATAAAGACTGCGGAGTGAGAAAGGAGTGTGTGTAACACGTTTGATGAAGAAGTTTGGAGGGGTTTAGCTGTCTTCTTACCCATCTTAGACTTCCCGTCCTCGTACTTTGTGCGCTGTAGTACATGATGTACTATCCTGCTTCTGGTTGAGTTGGAGAAAAATGTCTGTCTGTTGTTGATGGTAAAACTTCAAGAAAACAAAGTACATTGTTTTAATACACAAATTTGTTGTAAGTTGCATGTATTAAAGCATGTACTAAACTGAATACAGTAAATGTAAATATACCACAGCAGCCTAGAGATCAGTACTCATAGCTTTAGTATGTCAGTGTAAATATTAAATTAGAGAGGCTCACAGCTGACACAACACATAAAGCTCAGAGCAGATTGTGTGGCTTACAGCCATCTCAGCATACAGGCATATTCATACATTAAAGAAGGGCTTCCTTCCTGGATGAAATGAATCTCATAGAACCCATCAAGAACATGCTGCAGGTCATATTTCACCTAAAATCAAAATAATTACAATTTTCCTTTTAGAATTTGCCTATAGAATATATTTTGCACTGTGACACTGCTTTCATGAGAGATGATTCTAATTAGATTGTCATTACTGTAATACGATCTGTTATTTAAAAACAAATTAAATCTAATTTGAACTATTTTAATTTTAATTTTATGTTAACAAATTAAGTAAATTAAAGTTTAAATTATTATTTTTTTATTTCTTTTGAAATAAATTTGGAAATTAGTAAATTTAGATTTTTGAAAATGACCTTTCATGCAGTGTGTAACGTAGCTGTATGTAAATGTATACAGTCTGCAAAGTTATAAAGCTGAAAGTGCAAAGGAAGGGTTTGGAAAGATTAATCTTCGAACAAATCATTTGAGTCATTGAGAAATAATGTACAATAGGGCTGCCCCCTAATAGTCGACTAATTGTTAGTCGACCTGAAGAGGCTTGGTCAACCAACATTTTATTAGTTGCTTAGTCGGAGAAAGAAAGCATTAGTTTATCAAATTATTAAAATGTTAATGCCTTACTGTCTCCTTACTGGTTTTCACTGACACATTCATAAATATTATTTCTGCCGGTGTGCTGTGGCAAGCTTATGCATTCACTTGAGTGCTTATTAGGCTATGCAGGCAATTATTAAACGTGCGATGAGTCGACTAATGCTTAAAATGAACGACTACTAGTCGACCAGAAAAATCCTTAGTCGAGGGCAGCCCTAATGTACAATTAAATGCATATTATAAGAAAATGAAAGTGTTTTTTAACCTTGCATGCAAGTGAACCTGTTGTTGGGGACTCCCAAAACCAAATTATGAACCTTTGAAATATACAATTGGGACACTTTAATTCATAAATTAATGGCAGTTCTACAAAAACAGCAGTAAATGCTTCATTTAAATAACATTTTTAATTACACAACAAATAACTCATTTGGGCTGTGCCCAAATGACGACACCTGTGCGACATGCCTCAGAAGCTATATAGCACAGATGGAACAAAGCAGCACTAGCTTCTGCTCTTCAGCAAGTGCTCTATGTCAAACTGTTTGTCCTTTTTGGTGTTGTTGTAAAAGTGCAAAAATAAAAAAATAAAAGTACAGAAAGTGGAACAGGCAATGGAAAAGGCAAGTGATGAGCAGTTTAGATTATATGTGCCACCCTGCCCACCCTACATCACAGATCCGTGCGTTAGCCGCTTGGGAGCAGAGCATGCATGGTCAGGTCTCGAGAGGGCTATGCACACTGTGAACAGCTGCTGCTCGGAATGCTCTGCTCCCAACTTCCTTTGCAGGCTGGTGAGCGATCCTGGATGGTCGCTTGACTCAAGGTCTGTGGTCCCAGCCTGGGATCTGACCGTGGTTTTAGGGGGGTTGTCTCTGGCACTCCTTGAATCCTTATATTCTGTCTCTGCATTTTGTTCCTCATAACGCTATCATTTGGACACAGTGCGAGGTCCCTCAAAAGGGAACGCCTTGGGTTATGACTGTAACAATGGTTCTCCGAGAACGTAACAAGATGCTGTGTCCTCTTGCCATACTTACTGCATGCCTGAGAGCGACTTGCTTTAACCTATCAGAAGCTTGCTTTTCTGTGGGCAGTGTTGGCGAAAGCTACTAAAATTAACGCATTACAATATTGTGTTACTCCACAAAAAGTAACTAATTGCATTACTTGCAGGAAGCAATGCATTTTGTTACTTTTGCATTACTTTTTTCCGCCTGAGCTGAGTTATTTATTAACAAAAAGTAAATCATATGTTTTCTTGTAAATCTAAAAGTAATAATTACTACAACAGTATAAATAATACTATTATAGACAGGTCTCGTGAGATAAACCCTTCTGTTACTGTAAGAAAAAAAAAATACAAAAACATTATCTGTATCACTCAGTTGTCTTTGACACTACAGTGCATTGGAAATATATCTGCAGACAGTGTTTCAAGTTGTTTGTCAGGTTAAACCTTACTTGCCCTCTTTTCTGTGCATTCAAAACCTCTGGCCAGCCTCAAATAAACCCTTACTAACATCACCCACTTAACAAAAACTAACTCTTCTGCCCCAGGACACAGTTCTTTGTGAGGTTATGCATTTCCACTGATCTGTAAAGTGGACGTCAGCAACCAATGACTCAAACATTTACAAATAGTCATCAGGTTCAAGTACGTAGTCTGAAAGTGCTTCCATCATAAAATCTGCTCTAAAAGGGTCAGCTGAGGCTAAAATCTGTGGTGGACACTATAAGTCCCTTGAGCTCATGGGTGGATGAAGGTTGCAGGATTGTGGTTTCAGCTTCAGTTAGCAAACCATGGCTGAAATGTATATGAGGCCAAAGCTATTTAATTGCAGTATCATATTTCCAGAAAGCAAAAGGTGCCTTGCAATGACTTTTTTTTTCTGTATACATAAAGTATATGAGTCCAACTCAGCCAGTATATGTTTTTTTTCTGAGAAGACATGGGATTTGGTTATAACAAGGTCATGGATGAGGGACGTACTGGTGCATTCTGGCCCTGCTGAAGGGGGCGGTGTAGCAGTCAGTTTCCTCCAGGTCTGGTAACGCCTCTTTATCCAGTTTCATGGGGTTTCTGGGCAGCCAGCTCTTCAACTGACGAAATCTCAAATGAAATCGACTGTAGACATACCTTTGCATTAGCATTTCTCAAAAGTACAATATTATCTCCAACGAGCAGACTAAAAAAATGACAGAGCAGAGTTATTAATGGTAGTTTCTGCATTTCACACTCACAGTCACTTCTAGAATTGAATTCTTTTCTGATGCAAATTAAATCAAGCTTGATTAACTCAGAGCTGATTTCATCCCCTGAGACGCACAACAAATATTGGGCTAATTAACTCTATAAAATCTTTATCCCTACAGCTAAAGTCTGACTCAAAAATTTAATTTCAAGAAAATTAACAAAATTGAGGTACTGAAGAGGCTTTTGACTTTAATTCAGATAAAATGAAATCATTGAATACCAGCCAAATATGTGTAAACACAGAACAGTAAGAACTTTGTAATATCCTACCTGCCCATAGTTTTTTTCTTCCAGTCTGTGAAGTAACACTTTTTCCTATAAAAATGTAAATCACGCAGTCACAATGCATTCACATACAGTACAGTATGAAGTGTAGTACAGTATGGGGACAGTGATCTCTACCTGAAGGGCATTCTAATGTTCATCTGCTCGGCATATTTACACAGCGTGTCCCACGGCGCATGGATCTTCACAAACATGATATCACCGTTTGTTAATGAGGGCTGTAAAAGTGAAAAACAAATCAATATCGGCATATAACAGACATACTGTATAATCAGTTGTAATGATTTTATAATATTGGAAATTGAGGTTTTTGAGCAGACTGTTTTCAAAAATAATAACATTTATAAGAAATCTAAATACATTTTTTAAATGTATCCGTATAAATTTTTGTTCATTTTATAAGGTTTGTCATTTTTACAACTCTAAATGTCTAAATATATTTCAGATTTTTTTTAGCAATAAATATTTAGATTAAAAAGTAATACAATTATAATTAAAAATGTTTGTGAGTTACTGGCTATAGACTTTTCATAGAAGTCTGATCTCATGTTCTTTAGAATGAGAACTATTAAATTTGTGATCTAAAATGTTAAAGATAAAATAAAATAAAATTAGCATCATATGAAAAGTAGCTAGTTTTGTGTGCAACCTTGTTACAACATGATTTCTCCTATTAAAACAGATGCAAGATACAAAGGAATGATCTCATTTGGGCTCATTCTACATAGCAGGAATTCAATTTGTATTATATTGTCACGAATCCGGTTTATGAACTTCCGTTCATTCACCACAAGAGGTCGCTCTTCCATTAAATTGACTCTTGCACTACACTAACTGTTGCACTTCACCCTGGACTACATGACACACACACAGCTGAATGCACTGATTACACAGCTGATTCCCATCAGACATGCTACATAAACCATGGACTTCCTCTTTCTCACTGCCGAGTATTGTTTAGCGTTTATCGCAGTCATAGCTGATAGCGATTTCACGGAGCCACTCCTAGTTTCATAGTCTTAGTCTCGCCTCGCCTGTTTACCTGCGTTTTGAATCTTGCTTTTGTATTTTTGGATTGCCCTATTGTCTTGCCGTTTGGACTCTGTTTGCCCCTGCCTGGACTATTGCTCATGTACTTGGATTACCCCTCTTGTCAAGCCCTTTGGATATTGTTTGCCGATCGACGACCCACGCATGCTCTTGGAATACTCTTGTGTCTTGCCCTCAACATATCTGTTTACTGATGTTTGACCCTGCCTGTGTTTGACTATGTTTCTAAATGAAAGCTTGCACATGGATCCGCACACCTCACGTCTCGTCGCGGCTCCATCACATATATAATGTATTAGAAATATGACTCAAACTAAAATATGATTCGGTCCCACTTTATATTAGGTGGCCTTAACTACTATGTACTTACATTTGAATTCATTGGTACAATGCACTTATTGTGTACATACATGTTTTTACATTGTACTTACATTTTTAAAAATACCTATATGTAATTACATCTGTAATTAATTTCTGTAATTACATTTATAATTACATTGTTGACCCATCCCTTACACCTTAACCCACCCTTAAACCTACCCAGACCACCAAACCTGTCCCTAACCTTACCCGTATCCCCCCTCAATAGCAGCAATAGTGTTTTCAATACATTAATAAGTACATTGTACTTATTTTTTGATGTAAGTACATAGTAGTTAAGGCCACCTAATATAATGTGTGACCTTTGATTATAATTAAAAATCCACATATGGTTCTAAACTAGCCCCAACTAAATGATCATTCAGTCTACAACCACTTGTTATCCAATTAAGTGTAACTAGTGGGAACAACGTTCTGAGCCTTTTTTAAAAGAGAACATCAATGTTAATGTAATATAAACTTAATAAATTAATAAACAAACAAATAAAAGCATGTGTTATTTAGTTTGAGATTGATTGGTTAAGCATCTAATTTCATTGATACCATATTATTAACCCTTAAGCTGTCCTTGGGGTCCAGCTGACCCCACTGGACTTTTCCTTCATTTTTTAAAAATGTTCCCTTCATCTCAAGGGCATGAGACTCTGTGACCTTTCCTAAATAATCTAAAAACACACAAACAATCTGGACTTGATTTGGTTGTTATAAAGGTGTGTAAATCTCATACACACACACACACACACACACACACACACACACACACACAAAAACACACACACACACACACACACACACACACACACACACACACACACACACACACACGCACGCACGCACAACACTACACAAACCCACCATCCCAAAAATACAATTTTTAATTTATTTTAGAATGTTCAAATATATATTCACAAAATATATATCATAAAGTTGTGAGGAGAAGTTGAAGTATCAAGAAAAATGAAGGGAAAATGAAATGAGTCCCTATGGACCGCTACTGGATATATGTGGTCATTGCATTTTCTTTCTTTAACTGTAATTCCTAAAGTTTTTCCACTAACCTGCAGATGGCAGTATTCTATCCCTAACACATAGAACACTGTCCAAAAACTATTTAGATTTAATTTAGAACATCATTAAAGTGATTTTTTCATTAAAACAAAACAAAACAAAACAAAAAAATCATTTGCCAATTGATGGTGTAGTTGAGTAATTATGCAGTAAATAGTTAAAAAAAAGTACCAAATATCCACCAATACACAGCATGAATTTAAAGTTGAGAAGTAAACGAAAAAAAAAAAAAAAGATATATAGTTTGTAATATTAAAAATGTATATTTCTTTATGCAATCGCTCTCTAAAAGTCTGGGGTCTATATGACCCCAAGGAAGAAAATCGTAAACCCGACTAAAGGAAAGCTTAAGGGTTAAAAAACTGTTTTGTTCATCTTTTTAAGTATCAAAACTTATTTGGATCTGTGTAAAGTAGCAGAACTAGGAAAAGCTGATGTTGTTACCAAGCTTGAAAAAAGGTGAAACTTATTGTACTGTGTGTTTTGACATGACAAACACACCTCCAGAAGAGCTGTTTAGGTAAAAAATAGTACAACTAATGCTGGAGTTGTGCTACAGTAAAAAATGGTATGACAGATCTGGGAGAAGAAATGTAGGTTTGATAAAGTAGAGTTCAGGTGTTCAGCGACCAATATAGAACATTAAGAGTTACCTAAGAAAACCACATAAGACACATAAAAAATTTTTTTTATGAAGAGTTTTAGACTCTTAACTGACATTAGGTATGTTTTAAAACTCATCAGCATAAGCCGTGACATATCAAATACTGTTTCTGGGCCACTACTTGTTTCAGTTGAGAATACATTTTTGTCTGTATTTTTACATTTAGTACAATATTAAGTAGTAGCACGAATTGTGAGTGAAGTCTCCTGACTTTCCGTCACATTAGAAGTGCTATTTGTGTGCTGTGCAGAGTTGACTATGAAGACTTTTACTTCTGAGGTTTCGTTTCAGACAGGATGCATTAGAAGGCCTGTAGACAGCAGACAGCAAGTCAGCTCACTTTGGAACAGAGCTAGTGTCTATTTTCTGCTGGCATTCAAAAGCTGCCAAAATAACCCTGATCGTTCTATTCTGTGATCTTTTCTTAAGGGCAAAATAATCAATCCAAACAAATGTCCATTAAAATACCACTGTCATCTAGTGAAAGATTTTGTTCTGTACCTCCTTCTCCAGCATTAGCCCTTCAGCCCGCAGGTTCCTCTCAAATGTGCACCTCTTCTCCACCTGAGGGCTGGATTTCTTATAAACTAATATATAGTCAATGCGCTTCTTCCCATCTCTAAACATCAATCCTGAGGGGTTTTCTAGATTGTTCCCCTGAAAACGAATCAGAGCATTTCATTAGATTTTATTAGAAAATATGAAACAATAATTCTGTTAAGTTTTAGTCCTTAAATATTTAAGCCGTGGGTTTACTCAGGTATGTCAAAATCCACTTTTGAGGTATGATTGCGATTTATGTTGTCGAACGAAACTTAGTTTCGTTTAGTACTTTTCTTAAGTCCCATTAGAATTTCCTGAGGGAATTTTTCAGTGTTGGCTTGCAAATTGACATCATTGAACATCTTGATATGTTGTTGTAACATTTAATTGCGAGAAAGAAAAAGAAAAAAAACAAGGCACTTTTAAAAGGGAGCTACTCAAGATCTGATTTAATTCATCATCAAACATAGACCTTGAAGCTGGGTTGGCAGTACTCAGCAGGTAAGAGGACAGATGTTGTACCTTTATGGAGTCTGTGCGGGCCTCTAGCTTTGCTCTGGACACAGGCTTCTGCTGGACGAGGAAGGTTTCATCTGTTTTAGGCTCAGACTTCCCCACCTCCTTCTCTTCCATGTAGACATCCTGACTAGTGTCTGTCCAAGAGAGAAACACTGAGTTTTATGAGGTTAACTCTTTAAAATTAAATGCTGATGAATATGGATGTGCAAATTATCAGATGTTTTCTAATTTATTCCTAGTCTAAAGGTCATTGCACACTGACTCCGAAATTTTTGTATGCGTTTTTTTTTCATATTCGTAATCCTAAAAATTTGTCACGCACAGAAACCTTGCACACTGAGTCCGATGCGTATTAATTAATCCGCTGTGAAAAAATTCACAAAACAGAAGCCTAAATGGAGTCTTCAAGCATTGAGGATGATTTTGTTGTTATAGAGAGGACGGAGAGTTCCCCCTCCTTATTATCACAAGCGATTCAAAGTTCACTTCAGGATGTTAGTGGCTCAGTTTGATGCTTTGTTAGCGATACTAGAGCCACATATTAAAAAGAAGGCCACCAATTTCTGTGAACTCAGTGTGCAAGGATCTATATACAGTGCTTTGTGCTGCGAGACGAAGTGGATGAACTTAACAATCGCCATTCTGGATTTTGGCATTCACTTGTACGGTGGCTCTGAACTGCCAAACTCTCAAAATGCTTGCTACTGATGCGAAAAACGCAAAAAATCGAAACCGATCCGAATTTTTTTTATTTTTATGACGGATAAAAATTTTGGAGTCAGTGTGTAAACGAGACTGACATAACGTGAGGTCGTATTTATTTTTCAGTGTGCGAAAATTTCGAAAATTTCAGTGTGCAATGACCTTAAAGGCATGAAGGTATGAAGTACCTTAAAGGTCATTGCACACTGACTCCGAAATTTTCGCATGCATTTTTCCGTATGCTACGGATGCAAAAACGTAGAAAATCGAACCTGATACAATTTATTTATTTATTTATTTTTTTTGCTGGACGAAAGTTTTGGAGGCAGTGTGCAAACGTGATTGACTCAACGTGAGGTTTTATTTATTTTTTAACGTGAGAAAAATTTGGATATTTCACACTCAGTGTGCAATGACCTTTAGTCTTGTGTACAATGCCTGCTATAGTTTTTATCATGTTTACTTAACCATAAATAGTCTCATGGGACTCATAGCCTCATACTTCTAGAGGCATACAGTGCTTGTCAGTGAGACTGGGAATAACTTTCTTCGGGTATTATAGACTTAATTGGATTTGACAGATTGGATTTCGCTTGACAAAAGGCTTTGAATTCAAGCAACGAGCCTTTAAATTTCTGCTAACACAAAGTTAGTGCTTTCATCACCAATATTTGTCCACTTTTATCTTCTGTGTTCTGAGATTACTGCTGACTGCTGCAGCCAGTAACCCTCATTAGCTCTACAGGTGTTTAGACAAGACAGCTTGTTCCAAGTGCTGCACAAGGTTCTTAGTGAAGATGCTGGAAGCATTTCCAAGTGCTGACATTGCCGGACTCCTCTAAGAAAAGCATTACATTTTCCCTTGAGTTTAGTACCACCCACTAATGGCCATCATTTTGATACAACGCTCCTGCCAGGAGATCTTTTAGCAAAAGCACCTGACCTGATGAGGTCAACACAATTGTAGAATGAATAATGGATAATGAGATGGTCCTTTTTAAGCCAGCTGATTTTCATAGTTATTCTGTGGCTTACATAGAGAGAAAATTGCATACAGAGAAAATTAAGGTCAAGTCACCTTTATTTACCTATATCTCACCTCAGTTGTAGTATTGAGGGTGGAAGAGAGTGCTGGTCATTCACTCCCCCACCTACAATCCCTGCTGGACCTGAGACTCGAACCCACAGCCTTTGGGTTACAAGCCCAACTCTCTAACCATTAAGCCATGACTGCCCCTGTACCAGAGTACAAGAGGCTTTTAGGGCAAGTTGCCCCGACTAAGGACTGTTGGACACCACTTTTCCAATCAGTTCCGTGGTTCCAAAGTTTGGCTGTTCTCTGCTATTAAGTTACCCACCCCGCATATCTCAAGCTCTGCCTCATATCAGTCAGATGAGAGCAAGCCTTTGGTACCTTTGATCATTCGACAGCATGGTGACTAGGAAGACATTTCAACCTCTTGTGCCCCAGTACCCTCCGAGGAGGGGGCAGACACTACGCTCCAGCATCAGTGCTGTGCAGAGAACTCATTGGGAACTGCTGCCTCCCCAAAACACAGAATGTGGCGGGTTTAACAAGATAGCCCCTTGAGGGCATTGGGGAAGAAAGAGCACACAATGTTGCAATAGGGTCTGGCTACAGACATGCACTTGCATTTTCAGACTTGCACTCTCAGACACCTGCACTTCCGCAAGTGCCATCACTTGCAGTCTTTTATTTTTTATTGCCTGTGTTGCCAAGACGCTGTGGTGGTTAAACGATTAAAACTAATGTAGTACTATAAATTACAGGGTCTTGCAAGTCATCTGTAGGAGAAAAAGACCCGCAAATCCATGGCCACAGAACAGCAGGATATGAACCAAATTTGCAAAGTCTCTCATTAAGCGCTTTTAAACCTCCCGTAGAAAACCATAAATACTTAATATGGCTTAATGTGCGAATATGTGCTTTAAAAAGATCAAATTCAATATACAGTTTATTAATATGATGTATATGTAGCCTACATAGTGTTTTCCTCCTATACCGTAAAACGTGGCATAAGACCAAACTCAATATGTTCCTCTTCATAATGAAAACATAATTAATATGTACAGATAAGCAGGTGAGCCCACAATAAATGCTACGCGCAAGCTCTAGAGTTTTCCCATTTAGAATAAACTGTCAGTACACGTAGCAAGGATTTTAAAATTATATAATACATAAAAAGAAAACATTTAGAATAGAAAAATAATAGGACTAGAGCAAGCTAGTTTTAGAGACTTTTTTTGTATTTGCTTTTTGTTAATTGTAATAAAATAAAAAGAAAACAAATAGATTGAATACAAAAAGAATAGAGAAGCTAGTTGAGACAGATTTAACCACAGGTGCAGCTTCATGGCAGCCATGCCAGCCACCCGAATGGTCAGTCGTGCAGGCCATTTGCTTGGAGGTCAGCGGCCCGACAGAGTTCAGATGGACTGTTAGTGTACTGTGATGCCCCAGCCAATCATAATAGATTTAACTTTACATGCTCTGTCTGGAGGGTAATGATGGTCCTCTCCAGGACGAGCCAATTCCCATGCTCTGTCAGCCCCATGATAGATGAGCAATTAGTCATCATGGGTTGACAAAGCGAGTCGAATAAGGCTGCTCCCAGGACCTCAATAAATTGTTGTGGAGATCCTGGAAGAAAGAAAGCCGCCTACGAGGAGGATGTGTGCTTTGACTGGATAGAAAACATTTGTCGAAAATAATGTAGGACACTTTCAGTTCTTCCTCAGGCCAATTCTAACTGAGTTTGTCTACAGCACGAGTTAACACATCAGTTAACTCCTCATAGGCAGTGGAGGGAGGGACTGTGTGTGGAAACATCACTCCGTTCAACATTTAACTCCACAGAACAAGTTGAAGTCAGTATCATGTCCTCATGCAGACCGACAGAAATTGCAGAGTGAGCTTTCGGGTCTGTCAGTATGTAAAATACTTATGCATAATCATGGGATTGTGTTGGTATTACCTTATCTCACAATGAAAGCCCAAAGAGTTGATTACTGCATTTCATGAGGCAAGCTTTCTTATCAGGTTAATAGGTCAGTTTGCTAACTACAAGCATACTAAAACACAAAGACAAAAGTTGGCTAGTGCTTACCTGTGGAAGGAGGTGTGATTTGTGTGCAGGAGGCACTGACGCTGTGAGGGTATGTTTTGGGTTTAGGACTCAGAGGCACAGAGAGGAAGTGATTGAGGTTCTGAGGATGTGTCTGACTCTGAGCCAGACATGGCAAACTGCGGCGAGATGATTTTAGCGTTTTCTCCTTCAAAATCTCACTGATACTGTTGTGCATACCTGCTGAGAGAGAAACGGAGAAAGACATAAATGAGACAACATATTAAAAATATGAACATTTCCACTTTGAAAATACAAAAATATGACATTGGATTATCTTTAAAAAGGCATTTTCAGCTCTGTTGACCATGTCTCAAGAGTCAGTGTCATCTGTATTTGAGACAAATACCCTGTAATGCAATATAGAACCGGTGAAACTCATTTACGTTATCAAATGCAACGCTATAACGATCACATCATGGATAACCAGAGTATTACATTTACTTAATTAAATAACTCCTGGAAGCACAGTCAGTCTTTACTGGCTCACAAGGTCATCTAAGGATAAAGGATTTACTAACTACGTTTCAAAACCACGTGGGCCAGATGCTGTTGGTTTTGCAATAGTCACAGAAAGCAGATTCAGAAGAAGCAGTTTTGGTATAATGCTTTCCATTGAAGAGTCCATAAACTAGCTGATACGGAAAAAAAATAAATTGATAAAACTTTATAATAAGGTTTAATTTGTAACATAAAATGTAACAGTTTAGTATTATTAATGTTAGTTAATAAAAATGCAATTGTTTATTCGTTAATTGTTCATTCACAGTGCATTAAATAATGAAAGAATGAATGAATGAATAAGAATCAGCAATGAGATTTAAAAATGTGGTAATAAAAGTTCTGTCCTGACAACTCTCAGAGGGATTGGGATGTTAATGTACATGGCAATGGTAATGTATTTGGTCTTGGTGGAACAGATCTGCTACGCTGCTGCTGCAGAGCAAGTACTGAGATTTGCTACTGCCAACACATCCACAACATGCTGTTGTGATAAATACTACATCTATACAGGTGGAGCTGGGGATGGAGGGGGGGTTTCTGAAGTGCACTGCGACTGCTACAGCAAGCACTAGCCAAGTATTTGAATGTTGAGCAGCGAGCTCATTGGCTACCGATACAGGAGAGAACCAATCAGCTGTGCCACGTGATAATGATGTCATCGTGTCAGATTGAGTTAGACCTATTGGACTGCGCCATCTAGAGTTTCATGCCAGAACTTTGGATTTATTTATTGCTAGTTAAAATTTTGTCTATTGATAATTAATTCATTAACTATAATGAAAAAAAAAAAAAAAAAAAAAATTAAAGTGTTTCTGAAAATCCACGTTTTAACTCATTTTAAACCTAAAAATATAATTTTTAAAAGCATAAAAACACATTTTAAAAACATACAACATCATTTTAAAATCTATGTCTCATTTTAATATACATAAGTATGGTGAATTCATTTGAAATACTCTATATTCGTTTTGCAGCTGCATTTTATATACTAATATGCCTGGAATTAATGATAATGTGGCATAGTAGGGTGAAGTCATTTCTTATACATTACTTGTATGTAAAACATGTTAGACATATTGAAACTATTGATGTTATGACATTGTACTTATTCAGTTGTTGACATATTGAACCTAACAAGAAGCCTAAAGGTCTTTGCACACTGAGTCTGAAATTTTCGTCTGAAATTTTCGCACCTTAAAAAATAAATGCGACCTCACGTTGTGTCAATCACGTTTACACACTGCCTCCAAAACTTTCGTCCATCATAAAAAAAAAAAATCAGATCAGGTTTGATTTTCTGTGTTTTCGCATCTGTAACATGCATTTTGATAGTAAAGGATGACGAATAAGAAAAAAACGGAAAAACGCACACAAAAATTTCGGACTCAGTGTGCAAGGACCTTAACTCTGTAAACATATCGAACCTCTATTCAGTACTCAATTATGTAATAATTCAAAGTCACATAAACTAAATGTTTGAAATGCAATTGCATTCACATGCTAAGTTGAAAATGTGGATGGGACGAGCAGGCTAAGTTGATAAAATATTTAAGGTATTTACCTTAAAGTGAATTTTACATCAGAGAAGTAATGTCAAGGTTTGATTGCTAATGTTTTACAGCTGCCATTATACTAACAGTGGACAGCAATGCTGATGAAGGCAACATGATCCTCTTGGGAGCAATTTACAGTCGATGAATGTAGTAATATGAGAGGGCTATTCTCAGTGTATACACTGAATGACCCATATGGCCCCTTTAATAAGCCTTTAACAAACCTAGTCTCATGCATAACAGATTCAAAAGTAGAAATTAATTTACATTCAGATAAAATCTATACATCTTTGTTAATGCTAAGTTAATATACCCTCTGCTGGTTCCCATTAAGATATCTACTGTATAGCATGAATGAATTGAAATAACAATGTGCCGAAACCCACCATAAAAAAAACAAAACCCTTGAATACAAGAACACCAGAAGCTGCTGTCAAATCTGGATAAATGACTCCACATAACCATTTAATTGAAAATCATCCCACAATGTGATGACAGCATGAACGTCCGATTCAAGGTCACACTGACACACATCCAGTGACAAAAGCTAATTTGTGAGCCGGTGCCGGAGAGATCACAGGCTGGGAAAATGTCTGGTCTTCCCCACATGACTGCACAGAGATAGAGCTGATGTGGAATTCCTCTCATAGTGACCTTGTCCATGACGGCTGCATCAATCTAACCCACTCATAACCCACAGCTGGCCTTTTAAATAGAGCTAACATGAAACATGAAGCCATGATTCAGAGTGTAAAACCCAAAGCGCACAGAGAGAGACACACAGAAAGTTCAAACACATGCAGGACTGAATTAATTAAGATTCTCTCACATCTTAAGTACTCAAAATTCAAGGCTCTTGACTCTCAAATGCTCAGCCCTAAAATATCTTCTTCCTGTAGCATCTTGGGATCGAGACTCAAGAGAGAAATACTTTGGGAAAAAAATCTGCTTGTAACCCATTTTGCTGCATAAAAAAGTAGATATTTACTTTCATTTGAAGATGATGTGAATGCTGCTTGCATGTGAACAACTCTCAACCACCAAGATAGGGTGTTATCAGTGGTTATTTTCCATGTTTTGTTATGCGGTTCCTAGAGTGTTGTGTTTGTTTTCTGTATAAGATGCTTAACCACCATTGCACGATGCTTTATTAGAGAAATTAGCTAGCTTGTCATGGCTGTTTCTCAAAACTAATGTAACATGTTCGCACTGCCATCGTTTCAACCACATTGATACAGAACTGTCATTGAAGACATCATGCACAGGTGCTGCAGTAATAACGTCAGGGTTTATAATTCATTTACATGAAACAATAGAAATCCCTTCATTTTTTAATCACTTTGACACATATTGTTTTCAGTCAGCAGCTTTCTCCAATACACCCAGAACTCCGAAACACTGCTGTAACAAGACTGGAATCTGAGGACTGCCTCACTATTTTTGATCCTTGTTGTTTTGTTGAACTATGTGGGGAATGACAGAACTTGCAACCATGACTGGCTCACCGTTTAGGTCCCTCCTCCTGTAAATCTATGGACTTCTTTCTTATTTTACTGTTCATAAGTCAAAAGCGTACGGAGCCCCTTAAAGGACATTGTGGTGGGAAAAATTCGGGGTGAGTGGAAAAAAATCAGGGTGGGAAGAAAAAATATTTTTCAAATGTTTTGCGTTCTCTCGCAAAACTTTTGCATTCCCTTGAGAAACTTTGCATTACCTCGCAAAACTTTTGCGTTCTCTCACAAATTTGGTCCTAATGTCACTGTTTTAATACATTTAAGCCACATTAAGTGTTTTAGAATGTCCCAAAACCGTGCCTCGAAATAAGCACTGACTGTATTACTCTGAGTCTAAGTTCAAAATAAAACTCTATGAACCGCTCCATTGTGAACATACAGAGCTGTAACCACTGCAAGCTGCAAAGTAAACAGGAAGAGTTTGTCCGAACTCAAATGGTTTTGCGAGAGAACGCAAAAGTTTTGCGAGGGAACGCAAAGTTTCTCGAGAGAACGCAAAACATTTGAAAATTATTTTTTCCTCCCACCCTGATTTTTTTCCACTCACCCCAATGTCCTTTAAGGGGCTCCGTAAAAGCGCACTGCATGATATGAGGCATCATTCACGTTTGTATTGCAAATTGTGTAGGTAAAATAATTACACACATGTACAGTATAAGGCAAAAAGGGCAAAAAACAAAACAAAAAAAAAGACAGAAATACGCATAGATATTAACACAATACGATGCCCCTTTTCAAGACACATCTGACTCACCTTTTTCCTATGAGAGATAGGGAGCTTGTTGAATTTTTTTAAACACTGCTATTACCACAAAAAAAAAAAAAAAAAAAAAAAAACTCAAAATGTAATTAATCCTGGGTTGCCAGATTTTGACATTTCACACTGAACATAAACTGAACACAGCATGAAAGTTTCTGAGATTGTACAAAACACATGAATATTTAATGAGGTGAGAACTGAAGCAGTTTATGATTGATTGTCTGTTGCAAAACAACAACATAACATTCTAGCACTGCATTGTTTCCCACTGCATACATTTTGCACATTAAAATCAGTTTTAACCCTGCTTTCTACCAGAGTTAAACAGTGCTAATCCCCTTTTAAAACGAGTCTACAGTGTGAAATTCTAACGTGTAAAACTGAACGTTTACAACGTGTAAAACTGAACTTACGGGGAAGCGTTTATGACCCGTAAAGACTTTTCTAAAAGATACCTTATCTAAAATAATTGTATGTATCCTTTGACAGTTCCAAAATTTAATGAACACAGATAAATCCAAGATGATGGATGATTCAAATGAAAGGTCAATATGTGATAAATAAGCTTTCATTCAATATTAAATTGTACCTATAATTAAATAACAACATGCTATGTCTAACCATAAATTAATTAGTCATGTGGAGCGCTATTTATGTGACTCTGTACAGCTTTTCAAACTGGCAATTTATGAATCTATGCTTGAATACACTGTAAATTATTTATGGATGTAAGTGATCAGTTTTTGGGACAGTTACTTTTGAAAGTGTTGCACTACAATATTGCATTACTCGCTAAAAAAGTAACTAATTGCTTTTCTTTACTTTAAAATAATGCATTATGTTACTTTTGCATTACTTTTTTTCTCATCTGACCTGGAATTGTTTGTTTTCGATATAAAAAGTTATATTTTAGGCCCTTTCACACCAAAAGCGAAATAAATATGCCTCAGGCTGAAGGAAATGTAAATTTACATCTTTACTATAGAGAACGCATGCTCAAACAAACCCTGTGCTGCCATTCTGGATTACATGAAAAACAGGACGCAAGAGAAAAACGTTCCACACTCCTCACCAATAAAAATGAAATACAAATATTATGTTAATCTGAATTTAGTCTAGAACTAGCATTTAGTCTAGAACTACAATAAGCATCGTGTTCACACAAGCGCACACAACGTCTCTGCACTTACCCCAATTCCTCTCAACATGGCAACACGACAGCCGTCAGTCAATACATAGGAAAACAAAGTAACTGTTGTTACTTATTTAAAAAAGTAACTTTCTTGTAAATTAAAAATGAATGTGTTACTTTACTAGTTACTTAGAAAAGTAATCTGAACTCACGTTACTAGTAATGCGTTACCCCCAACGTAATATACCAAATCAATAACAAAGTAAATGTAAAGTTTGAGGCCTCTAAGGCTCAACTATTTTTAGACATATTCACAACACATCTGCATACTTCATAACTGAAGGTTTTAATCAGACAGGCTTGAGTGGATGCACATTTCCTTTATAAATGCCTGGTGGGCACAGGTGTTGTGTAGTAAAATTTAGATTTCTCGTTTACACACACGTTCTGCTGAAATGGCTAAGATGACGAGTGTGTCTCTCTCTCATTAAAATCTATGTAATATCTCCATATTGTCTGTAGAGATGCATCACCACTGCCCAGATTCATTACGCTCCACAGTAACCGCAGCTCCCCACAGGCAGAGAGAATAAGACATAGCCTACCATTAGCTAAACCCAGACTAATTATCTCCTCCACTTTATCTCGGTTTGGAGATTTCTGTGCAAGAGAAGAGCAGATGGTGCTATGGGCAACATGTGATGATATCACATAAAAAAAACATTAAACAGTAGTACTCTTTCTGTGATGCTCTCATTCTCAATGTTATAGTGTAGATCATTTCTTAATATTCCGGACTAATAAGGATTTCTCAAACTCTGCTGCTCAGTGTTTCACAGAAACTTGGCTGACCGATGCCATTCCAGACAGCGCGCTTCATCTGCCGGGCTTCTAGCTGATCACAGCAGATTGCGACGTAGAATCAACGGGGAAATGCTTCTACATGGTGGCGGGACATGCTTCTACATCAGTGAGAGGTGGTGTACAGATGTAACAGTGTTAAAGAAGATGTGCTGTTCAGATCTAGAAGCTCTCTTCATTAACTGTAGGCCTTTCTACTTGCCGCGGGAGTTTTGCTCCTTCATTCTCGTGAGTATTTACATTCCTCCGCAAGCGCATGTGATCTGATCACAGACACAGAACAACAACACCCAGACTCTGTTTTAATCATTCTTGGGGACTTTAATCAAGCAAATCTCTCACGTGAACTGCCAAAACACAGACAGCATGTTACACTGTTACACCACAATAAAGAATGCATATCACTCTGTTCCACGGGCAGCTTTGGGGCTCTCTGATCACTGCCTGGTTCATCTTATACCAAACTACAGGCAAAAACTTAAATCTGCTAAACCTGTGGTGAAGACTGTAAATACATGGACCAATGAGACAGAGTGGGTTTTACAAGCCTGTCTCGACCTTACTGATTGGAGTGTTTTTGAAGCTGCTGCCCCCAATCTGGACGAGCTCACAGAGACTGTAACTTCATATATCAGTTACTGTGAGGATATATGCATTCCCACCAGGACTTATGTAACATTCATCAATAATAAGCCATGGTTTATAGCAAAACTCAGACACCTTCATTAGGCCAAAGATAATGCCTACAGAAAGGGGGACAGAGTCTTGTACAATCAAGCCAGGAACACACTGAATAAAGAGATTAGAGCGGCTAAAAGGACCTACGCTAAAAAGCTGACCATCTCTCTACACAACCGTTAACATCTCCAGCAACCCCCCTCTCCCCCACTCCTGTACTTCAGATCAGTGAAGAAGATGTGCACCAGGTCTTCAGGAAGAACAAGAGAAGGAAGGCACCATGCCCAGATGGTGTGACACCAGCCTGCTTGAAAACCTGTGCTGACCAGCTGGCCCCCATCTTCACACAGATCTTCAGCAGAGCTCTGGAGTTGTGTGAAGTCCCTTCCTGCTTCAAACGCTCCACCATCATCCCTGTTCCAAAGAAACCCAAGATAACAGGACTTAATGACTACAGACCTGTGGCTCTAACGTCTGTCGTCATGAAGTAATTTGAAAAATTGGTTCTGGCTTATATGAAGGACATCACTGGACCCCCTGCAGTTTGCTTACTGAGCAAACAGGTCGGTGGATGATGCAGTCAACATGGGACTGCATTACATCCTGCAACACCTGGAAAAATCAGGGACTTATGTGAGGATCCTGTTTGTGGACTTTAGTTCGGCCTTCAACACCATCATCCCTACACTCCTCCAGACCAAACTAACCCAGCTCTCTGTCCCTAGCTCTATCTGTCAGTGGATCACCAGATTTCTGACAGATAGGCAGCAACTAGTAAGACTGGGGAAATTCATGTCAAACAGCCGCTCCACCAACACTGGTGCCCCACAGGGATGTGTCCTCTCCCCACTGCTCTTCTCTCTGGACACCAACGACTGCACCTCTAAAGACCTCTCTGTCAAGCTCCTGAAGTTTGCAGACGAGACCACACGCATCGGCCTCATCCAGGACGGTGACAATTCTGCCTAAAGACAGGAGGTTAAAGAGCTGGCTGTCTGGTACAGTCTAAACAACCTGGAGCTCAACACGTTCAAAACAGTGGAGATGATCGTGGACTTCAGGAGAAACACCCCTGCTCTTCCCACTCACCATCATGAACAGCACTATGACTGCAGTGGAGACATTCAAGTTCCTGGGATCCATCATCTCTCATGACCTGAATTGGGACACTCAAATCAACTCTATTGTAAAAAAAAGCCCAACAAAGGTTGCACTTCCTTTGCCAGCGGAGGAAGTTTAACCTGCCACAGGAGCTGCTGAAACAGTTTTACTCAGCCGTCATTGAGTCTGTCCTGTTCACTTCAATAACTGTCGGGTTTGGCTCAGCTACAAAATCAGGGATCAGAAGACTGCAGAGAACGGTTCGGACTGCTGAACAGATTATCGGTGGCCCCCTGCCCACCCTTCAAGAACTGTATACATCCAGAGTGAGGAAAAGGGCTCAGAAAATCACTCTGGATCCCTCACATCCAAGTCATCCCCTTTTTGAACTTTTGCCATCTGGCCAGTGCTACAGAGCCCCAATTACCAGGACAGCCAGGCACAAGAACAGTTTCTTCCCCCAGGCAATCCACCTTATGAACAGTTAAATGGAAGCTTATGATACTAAAACAAATTCCTTGTGTGCGCAAGCATACTTGGCAATAAAATCTCTTTCTGATTCTGATTCTGATATTGAACTTGTGAGAATAAAGGTGCTTTTTATAGATGCCAATGAATGACAAGTGACAAGTTAATACATTTAGAATATTATTTAGAATAACATCAGGCACTGAATAATTGTCCACAAAATCAATAATAAAAAAAAAAAGAAAAAGTTTTGATTGTCATGCTGGCATATAACTGAGCCAGACATCCTACATGTCTGCACATGCTGTTGTAGGAGCAGGTTCTTCTGGTGAACTCATTGTGTAGGTTTATATAAATATATAAAGGCCGTTTTGATCCAGATTTTAATCTAGCTCTGAGCTCATACTGGTTTGTCAGGAAGAGAAACATAATCCTATGCTTCATATGAAAGTTAAAGTGAAGAATTAAATAAAAATGAGAGTGCAACACAACAATTTCAGTGTGCAACACTATACAAAAATCTTCCAGAAAGGCAGTAATGCAGAGGAACGGAGGAAGAGAGACAGACTGCAAAGTGTATTTTGGTTGGATTCAGTCCAGTCTGTTAGCGCTGCAGTTCTGTGTAATCTTATCAAGCACATCTCCACCACCAATTGAAAACGTGAGAAAAAGAAGTGACATAATAAATGTTCCCATAGAAAACAAACACTGCAGTGTTCATGCAGTGCCATGCTTGCTGTGCCAGGGGCAAAAATCTGCAATCCTGGATTTATCCAGGGAGGCAAAGCCAATAGGACCTTGTGATTGAGTAAGATTATCTGTCTCTCTCTCTCTCTGTGTGTGTGTGTGTGTATGTGTGTGCTCCTGCTGCACGCTCACACACGTGCCCCACCTGGACAGTTCGATCCTCAAACCTGCAATTCACCACAATAATAAAGATAAAGTGGTACTCTAAACAGATCAAGAGTCTCGTTGCATGTAATCCAAGTACAGCTGTGTGCTGTTCACGTTTTTATACAACACGCTGTGAAATGCTACATAGTGTATTCCTGCAGCTATGTATGTGTTAAAAAAAAAAAAAAAAAATCACCATTTGCCAAAAAAAAACAAAAAAAAAAACATGCATTTAACATTTTTGATGTTGGCTTACTTTTCATTTTACCATTATACATTTCAAAATAGTTTCTACTCAGGCAAGTCATGGCCCTAGATAATTATACTGCATATCAATATCTCAAGATGACTCACAGTTTAACTTTTAGGTGTTTTGCATTTGCTGCATTTTAAACAGATCCACTGACTGCAATAAATACCTCAGCTGCACTATTGAATATTATAAGAAACGACTGGCAGAAAACCGACTATATTTAACAAAATGTGTGGAGAATACTGCATGAATACTGTGTCACATAATGTGAATACTGTATCCCACAATGCAATGTGCTTCCATTTCAAATTATGACTAATGAACTGGAACTAATGTCAACCTTGACTGAGATCAGTATCTCCTTCATAGCAGTGTGATCTGTAGAATAGTGTATACTGTGCGGTGCTCACTCAGTACACTAGTCTTTTATTCTGAATGTGTAAAAAAAAAAAGTACTTTAGTACCTAAAGTCTATGTAGCATATGCATATATAGAATATGTTGTACTGCCTTCAATACATACTGATTATAAAATTGGGTCCCTTATATTAAGTGGCCTTAACTACTACGTACTTACATACATAGTACAATGTACTTATTGTGTCCATATTGTATTGCAAAACACTTTTGCTGCTATTGATTTGGATATGGGTAAGGTTAGGGACTTGTGGGTTAATTTGTAAGAGATGGGTCCACTTTAGACATTCTATTAATAGTAAGTAACTTTCTGGGTGTTCAGCTACAAGGGTGGGTTAAGTTGTAAGAGATGGGTCAACAGTGTAATTATAAATGTAATTACATAAATTAATTGCAGCTGTAAACATGCAGCTTTTTAAATTTGTTTTATATAAGTACACTGTAAAAACATGCATGTACACAATAAGTGCATTGTACCACATGATTAATTTTAATGTAAGCACATAGTAGTTAAGGCCACCTAATATAAAGTAGGACCTAAACTTGTGACACAACACACACACACACACACACACACACACACACACACACACACACACACACACACACACACACACACACACACACACACACACACATTGTGTGTTATTGACAGGCTTCGTGAAACACAGCCAAATGCCATGTGAGGACATCTGTTGAACAAATTGACGAATGCAGCTGGATTAGTGTTGATATAATGCATGTAGAGCTGAGCTAAGATCTAGAATATGGCTAGACTGTGTTTGAAGGCATTATTTTTATTCTACTGTAACCAGAAAAGGAAAAGAAAGATGCACTGCTATCTGAAAAGCAGATGAGAGCTACAGAACAAAATAAGTATTTAGGAAAAAAGTTAAAAAAAAAAAAAAAATACAAGTTGAAATAAAGAGCTTTTCTTGCTTGAGGGAAACAAGAGAGTGAACAGAGTGAAGGAAATGAGGTCAGTGGGTTTGCCCGTCTTCCCTATCTGAAAACCTTGCATAATTCATCTTTGGTTCCCCACCGCTCTCGGCACACAGGAGTTTTGCATCGCCCTGCCCCACTAACATATGCTTTTTATAGATCAGCGAGGCAGAGTGGGCTGGGTAACTCTACACCCCTCTCAGAGCCTGTCTTTACGGGACGTTAAGGGGCTGCTGGCTGACGATCAGATGCGGCTGGATTTAGAGGAGCTCAACTGAGGTTTTTTCAAACGCACGTGATTTACAGCTGCTAGACTGATTCTGGGATATTGTTAGCAAAGTGCAACGCAGCCTAAATGAATTATTTGTGAGTTTAATCAATTCGATTTCCATCAGTCTGGACTGTAACTTTGGTCTCAACACAATGCAAAATCACTAGCTTAAAAATATGAGTGGGTGGCATGAGCAAATTTATATCTTTGTAATGGTAAATCACAATATAAAGTTATTTATATGGTTTACATTGTGATAATAAATAAATACATACATGCATAAATAATAATATTAAAATAATAAATGAATCTTTTTGATCATACTGTGAACTCCTTATGTATCGTAATGTAACTCCTGTGAATAACCTTATGTACATGTCATGAGCTATATCTTCTAGTACTTAATGAATTTCATTAATTAAGTAACGGAATAATAGTTCACCTAAAAATTTAAATTTGCTGAGAATTTACTCACCTTCAGGCCATCCTAGATGCAGATGAGTATCATTGCAATGTAGCATTACATCACTTGCTTGCCAATGGATGCTCTGCAGTGAATGGGTGCCGTCAGAATAAGAGTCCAAACAGCTGATGAAAAACATCACAATAATCCACAAGTAAGTGAATTACTTGAGGATTATTGTGATGTTTTTATCAGCTGTTTGGACTCTCATTCTGACGGCACCCATTCACTGCAGAGCATCCATTGGTGAGCAAGTAATGGAATGACACATTTCTCCAAATCTGATAAAGAAACAAACTAATCTACATCTTGGATGGCCTGAGGGTGAGTATGTTTTCGATAAATTTTAATTTCTGGGTTAATTATTCCTTTAAAAATTGTGACAAACTACCAAAATATGATTTTTCATGTGAGTATTTTTTTTTTTTTTTTTATCGTCTCCAGAATTGAAATCCCTCAATCACACTGGGCCTTAAGTTAGTGTGTAGTTAGGAGCAGATGGCACGTTTCCAGAGCTTAACTGTGTTCAGCACAGAATTACACAAGCCAGTCAGTGATGTGCTGAAACATAAAGACAGGAGATTACAGAATCCATCACTCTCCTCTATTTCTTTCAGTCCTATCAAACAATGTCACAGTCTCCCCTGTACATAGACATATACAAACCTAAAGTCTACTCATGTGTATTCCCTTGCCATCATATACAAATATTTTACTGTCTTGCTAAACCTTAGATATAGTCAATAATTAAAATTTATTTAACGTGGAATAAGTGGTTTTATTTTATTACAAATGCTGTCAAAGTGTGTGGCTGTTTGTTGGTTCTCTGAAATACTGAATCTTAGATATAGCCCAGCCTAAGGTTTTCTGGTCTGCAAAGTGTAAAAAGTGGTAACCAACACTTATTACTCTTAAAGAGCTTTTTCTTCCTGATTAATCCATAGAAATATGTTTTGCTGGTATAAATTAATTTACTTAGGTGAACAATAAGGGATTTTTTTTTTATATTGAGATTTACACATCATCTGAAAGCTGAATAAATCAATTTAATTGATGTATGGTTTGTTAGGATAGGACAATATTTGTCTGAGATACAATTTGAAAATCTGGAATCTGAGTCCTTAGCAATATTACTAATCAAAAAATAAAATTTTGATATATTTACGGAAGGAAATTTACCAAATATCTTTGTGAACATGATCTTTACCTAATATCCACTTAAACAAATTGATAATTTTGACCCATACTATGTATTGTTGGCTATTGCTACAAATATACCCGTATTATGACTGGTCCTGGGTCACATATAAAATATTTCCAAAAGAAAAAAAAAAGTGTTAAAGCTTTAATAAAAAGTAAAATACTTTTAAATGCCCTGGATACACATATTTATTATTTCTTTTTTTTTTTTTTTTGCAGAAACAATTTACACTTTTTATCACAAAGAAACATGTTAACAAGGTCAGATAATCAATGTTTGTATTAATCTTGACATTCCCAAGCAAATGGCTTTTATAGTGGACTGAGTTCACAAAGAGCAATTCCATAATTTTTCCATTTTAATAATTTCCATTAATTTGTTTTGGTAACACTTTATTTCGATAGTCCACTTTAGATATTTTACTAACAGTGAGTAACTTTGCAACTACATGTCAACTAGCAGTCATTAGAGTATTAGTAGACTGTCTGCTTAATATCTTCTAACACTTTATTTTGATGGGTCCACAACATACAACATACTGACTATCAGAAACTTTGCAAGTATGTGTCAACTTATTCTACTAACCCTAAACCTACCCTACTGAGAGTTAGTAGACATGCAGTTACAAATGAATGAGAATTAGTTGACATGTAGTTGCAAAGTTATTTATAAAGTGTAACCTTTTTTTTTTTTGAAGAATGAAAATGAGAACTATGAGAACTAATTAGGATATGTATTCATTAATTCATACATTAATTTATAAAAGCCCTTGCTATAACACATTTTTGACAATTACAGGTCACAGGTTGTTGTTTTATAAAATCAATCTATTGGTCTGTCTGGTGTCCGTGATCTACGGCGAAACTCTTCCCCATCTGTGCGTTATGTAACATGACAGGTGGCAAGTCTGTGGCTCATGGGATGTTGTGCAATCCTCACACACCCTTGCTTTGACACAAAAAAGAGATAATTCACAGCTCCCCTGTGGAGAGAGCCATGTCTGTCTGAAAGTGGGCCCTCTCTTTTTAGCAACCTATACCTATAAAAATGCACCTGTCCTATCTATTACAGCATATAGCTTGAGCATATATACAGTCACGAGAGCCAGAGCTGAAAGTGGTAACAAGCACCGAGACGTTGATATCGTCAGCCTCCTACTAACTCACAGTTGCTGGAGAGTGGCCCATGTGGCAGGAAGTCCTTGTGTCTGGCCAATCTGTTTGTGCTACACTGCAATAGATTCTAACAGCCAGAGCCCCGTGTTAACTAACCGCTTGCTTTTCGATCACAAAATTCTGGACCGAAATCATCTAGGAGTTTATCCATATGGCGTGGTTTCTTTAACAGTGCAATCTTTATTATGACTTCCAGTTTTTGTGTCCTAAGAGTATTCTGATGCTTGCTGCTCGTCTTCTGTAGTGAGGCGTATAAATTATCACCGCCGCGGAGGCATACATCAGTTTATTGCTTTGGGTTATTGTGCTGGTTGTAATTGATTTTTGGTGCTCCACTGTGTCTTCAGTGTTTAGTATTAAGCATCTCACGGCAGCAGCTGAGAAATGTTGGTTATTTGGCACGGGTTGGTATTCGATCTTATTTCTTCTTCCTATCCCATTCCTCATGTCTCTGCCACATGTGGCTCTTCTTGAATGAAAATGTGTTGGTCTCTAGTTCTGGCTGTTTTTTGGTTTGGTTTTCAGATCCCATCCATTTGGGTTTCAATAATCCAGTTTTCATCAGATTGTACATAATGTAACCCAGAGACGGCACATCCACATTTTGTGATGTACAATCACATACATATACATATATATATATATACCGCCAGGTATGAGACATAATCCTTATTATTCTTTTATCATTATTCTTTTGTTTTTATTCAGCCATTATCAGCCTTTATACTGGCAATAAAACGTTTACCAAGCCACATCACTTCAATCCCAGTATACATTTACCCAACTTTTATCAAAAGTATTTCTAAATAAATACAACAAAACATTTTCTTGCGACCTTACGTGAAGTATTATGACAAAATGCATTATGAAGAAGAATTGGACCTGTTCTGCAGGTGCATGAGAGCTAATATTAGCATCATGCTTCATAAGACAATTTATGAGATTAATAGTACGCTTTTACTCAGAACTCACTTCAAACCACCATCAAGTGTTTGTAATAACTTCCTTTTGTGATCACATGTCGAATTTGTTCGTTTACTGTTGTTAAAATATGCTATTTAAAGCCTTTTATATCGCTGCACAAATTGGCCTTAACATGTATGCTCTGCTGAAACTCACGTTGTTTGTGATGTTACAACCACCTCTCCGTTCTTAAGTCACCAGGGATACATTCAAAGTATAATACACATTAGTAAAAGGATCTATTTTAATTTTTATTTGTCTATATACACTTTGGGCGGCCGCGGTAAATTATAAAAGTAGCCCAAAAAAATGCAACCCACGGCTCTATCATTTTTCCCGCGACTGTATTTTCAAAATAGCCCACTTGTGCCGTTACCCTGGCAACACTGGTTCGCTGTACCCTCATCACACAATGATAAATAATCTTCCACGCTGCAATGACGGGAAGAAGTTGGGGTCGAACCTTATCAAATGATTAATCTGCGTTAAAAAATATTAACGCGTTAAAACTTTTAGATTAATCGCATGCGTTAACGCGTTAACGTTGACACCCCTAATATATATATATATATATATATATAGCTCCTAAAAATAGCAAAAGTTGTCTGAAATTGCCAGTCCCTATCAAAGAGGCTCACTGCTGTGCAACACATCTGGGTTATACTTTATTTCTATAGTCTACTTTAGACATTCTACTAACTATAAATAACTTAGCAACTACATGTCAAGTATTTCTCATTAATTTGCAACTATATGTCTACTAACTCTCAGTAGGGTAGGTTTAGGGTTAGTAGAATAAGTTGACACATACTTGCAAAGTTTTTCATAGTCAGTATGTTGTATGTTGTGGACCCATCAAAATAAAGTGTTAGAAGATATTAAGTAGACAGTCTACTAATACTCTAATGACTGCTAGTTAACATGTAGATACAAAGTTACTTACTGTTAGTAGAATATCTAAAGTGGACTATCAAAATAAAGTGTTAACCACGTCAACTGGGGAACTAAGGGCGTTTGCACCAGTAGATTGATCACTTTGTTCCAAAACAAGGATATTAAAATGTTACAATCAGTGTTGGGGATAAAGCATTACAAGTAATGTGAGTTATGTAATCAGATTACTTTTTTCAAGTAACTAGTAAAGTAATACATTATTTCTTCATTCACAAGATTAATATGTGGGCTACTTTTTCAAATAAGTAACAATTGCTCTCCTGTCTGCATGTGGAGTAAGTGCAGAGGTGTTGAGTGCTGAGTGAACATGATGTTACTGTAGTTCTAGACTAAATGTGAACATGTATTTACAGAATCCCTCAAAATCAATAAAAACAGTGAAATATAAACTCAGAATATGACGCACACCTGCAATTGTGAAGTATAAATACAGTGTTAAATAACACAAATATCCTTGGTGTATTTAAACCCATTTTAATAACCAATGTCTTTGCTGCTGACCTTCGATGATCCAATTCAACCATACTACTAGGCAAAAATGAGTGTCCTATTCTTCATGCAATCCTGAATGGCAGCACAGCTGTGAATTTACATTTCATTCAGCCTGAGGCTTATTCATTTCACTTTTGGTGTGAAAGGTCTTTTACATTTGCTAAAAATAGAACCTTTTTTTATAAAAAAAAAAAAAAAAAAACCCAGCCTAGCCCAGAGAAAACGCAAAAGTAACATAACCCTTTACTTTCCATTAAAAGTAACACAATTAGTTACTTTTTAGGGAGTAACGCAATATTGCAATGCATTACAAATTATTTCATTAACGTCATTAACGTCAGCTGCCTCCGTAATAATTATCTGATACATACAAGTGAAAATCAAGGCATGGCATAAATTATAAATGAATTATTATTAATTATTTGGCAGAATATTAGCAAAAGTGGTTTTCTCCGTTATCTCGTACATGACGTAAGCGTGCTCCGGCCCAGAAAGCTTATTGCAAGTGTGAGTGCAGGAAAGTGGGGGAGTGGGGAGGAGGGATAATCGTGCTCTGGCTCGGTTAAAGGCCTGGTGTGAGTACACCCTAAAGAGGAAAATGCGCCAGGTTCTGAAACAAATGCTCCGAATGAGCCAGGTCAGTTTATACAGTATGAGTGCTACCGAGGAGGAACTAGACACTGGATTTGACAAAGTTTACAAGGTCTGTGGCTGTGGCAGTCAGTAGCTGGTATTACACAAAAATGACCGTGAATTTAACGGTAAAAGTCTGTCAAAATGCTACAGTAAAAACCTGTTAAATGGTTAACAGTAAGTTCCCCTACTGTATACGGTGAAAAACTGTATTGGACATTACATGTAATTTTACGGTAGTATACCGTTTTTGGAAGTGAAAAAGAACCAATTTGATTTTTTCTTTGTTTGTTTGTTTTTTTAATAACTGTTTCTTAGTTTTTCTTATCAGTTTTGTACAATAGGGTTGTATGTTACATCTAATTGTAATGTGGGGCTTGGGTTTTGTTTAGGTTTTTTTGGTCTTATATTTTGATATTTTGCCTTGTTTCATGTTCCTGTCATGTGTTCCTTGCCCCTCATGTGATCATGTGATACTCTTGTCTGTGTGTAATGTTGTGATTGGTTGTCTTAGTCATATGCCTTGCTTCCCATTGGTTGTTTTGTGTCATGTGACCCTTATTGTTTGGTATGTATAGCCCTTAGGTGTGTTCGACTTGAAGCGGCGCTGTGCAGAATGATCAGTGTATGACATCAAAGTACTGTGAGAGCGATAAGAGAGCAGACGGATCCTTATGGTTTTGAATCGCTCTTGAGGTACTTTGATGTCATACACTGATCATTTTGCACAGCGCCGCTTCAAGTCGAACCCACCTATTGTCTCTTGTCGAGTATTATCTGTGTAATCTGCTGTTGGTGAGTTGTGTTTCTGTTCATACCAAGTCAAGTCTGTTTCTGGTCAATTTTTGACTTGATTTTGGATTTCACTTAGTTAAATAAAAGCTGCACATGGCTTCTTAAACTCGCCTTCAGTGGACCATTTGTTACACTAATCTTGTTAAATTCATGTTTTTGCATTATATACTGTAAGTTGCATGTGTGTTACCATGATGGTGTTTAGTGTTTGTTTGAATGACACTGTGCACCTTCTATATTAATATTTAAAAGCTGCTTTTGATGGGCTTTGGTTAACACACAACTGATCTCATGTTATGCCACGGGATATCAGTTGTGAATACATTTTCGATCAGAATGTAATATAAAGATTGTACAATGTAACATTTGTCTTTAACAACTCTACAAAACTGGATAGCAGACACAACAGGGCATCATCATTTTCAAATACTTTCATTTTTCATTGTCTACACTACAACACGAAAACAGCAATTTGGGAGAGCATTTTCAAAAAAAACCCAGTTTTTTCTGAGCAAAAATGTTTCAAATTTAAGATAAAAACATGTGTTTTTAAATGTATCCAGATTAAAGTGGATGTAGCCTTAGTCCAATCCGGCCCTGAACCTCAAATGAATTAGAGAGCGTATTTTCAAGTCCACTTCAATTCTATGTGGTAAATAAAAATAAAAAAACATCCTAAGCCGTCTGTCACACTTCCTACAATTATCATTAGCCGAGAATTCATCTCACACTTTCATGATTAAACGCTAAATTACAGATTTTCATTAATTATGGAATTGTATTATGAGAGCATTAATTAGTGTAATATCCATTATCAACACTCAAATGGTACAATTTGCATAGAACATTATACTCAAAATGCATTATCCTGGCACTGCATATTTCTGTAATAATGTGATAAGATACACTGCAAGCCAGTCAAGGAGTCTGCGGCCAAACATGCTTTGATGTGGACATACCTGAATATAAAATCCACTCTTCTGCAGAGGCCTAAACATCAAAGAGTCTCTTTCTCTCTATTCCCATCACATCTCACCTTCACTGAATGGGACATTTATTCCTCTGCAGTCTCCACACATCACTCTTATGTCAAGGGCATGCACTGTTTGGGCAAAATCCTGTTTTCATTTAACTGCACAGATGTGTCAAAATGAAAAGGAAAAAAAAAAACAGGAGAAACCCTCAAAACACAAACAAGAGCACAACAAGAAAGAGAAACACAGGAAGAGGTCGAATGCCAGCTTCCTGCTGTAGTTATTTCATCATTAAGCACTTGAGACAGGCGAGGTTCTGGGGTCAGTGGATATTTGGATTTTAGTCAGGCATCTGTGGAAGCTTCAGGGCCGTTCTTTGATGCAGAACTGGAATATCACTGCTGACAGCAATAACAGTTGAACAGTTTAAATGAGCCAGCACTAGTTTGCTGGTATCTCAGGTCGGTCAGTTTGGTCTGTTGGCTGTTTTCTCTGCTTGGCCATGCAGGCTAAAGACCAAGTTGTTGTTGCTTTTCCAACATCTCGGTTTGTTTGGAATGAAAATGTATCATTAAGACTGACTCAAGCCTCATTTAGATCATTTATTTAGCACATCAAATTTGCTCTTCCGCAAGTCACACAGTAAGTTTTACATAATTTTGGAAAACCAAACACCCCAAATCTCAACTGACCTGCAAAACGTCCACCAACATCTGTGTTTACTTATAAGAGCACAGACAAGCTGCAACCACACGGGCATTGATGCATTTCCCAAAAAGCACTATTAACAAACTAAGATTGCACGTTTTCTGAAAACCACAGTTCCAACAAACATTCGTCTCACAAGCTTTTGCAGCTGGAACTACAGCTCTCGACCTAGTTTCTTGTTAGTATGGACTTTAATAGATCATGCTCCTGAGCAAAATGCATCAACATCTTTTAGATATTCAGTTGAATGAGAGCGTTCATGTTTGTATGTGCTCTATAATCTTAAGAGGGGAACTGCGATTGAATCAAGGCAGTGGCGATTCTATTTACACCATGTAAAAATAGCAGTAGTTTCTGCTATTTACTGTATACTACTTATTACAAATAATGGAAAATATCTGCACCTCAGTATCGTAGTACATTGTAAAACAGTATGCAATAATAACGTATTAAGTGCTGCCTTATTGGGACAACCTAACCCTAACCCTACCTGACCCTAACCCTACCTGACCCTAACCCTAATTTTCAACATTTCAATTATTTCCTTAATTTTTATAGAAAATAAATGCCTTTCCAATGTGATAAGAGATGTGAAAAGGGAGATGAATGAGTTCGGCAAAAAGCAAAAGTCGCTCGTGTCATAAAGAATACATCAAGCGTTTTATCATCTACGCCACTGAAGCCATTGATTGATGTCCGTTTTTGTAATGCGGTCCAGCCCAATCACACGATGGTGAACAGAGTTAAGTGTAAATAGCTTCTGCCAACAAGGCGGGCTAATTGCCTTTAGTGTAAGTAGACACTCTGTTAAATAAAACACCTGAATGTAAGAACAGAGAACAAAATAGCTAAGTAGTCCCCAGATGCCATGTTTATTATTTACAGCAATAATTTGGCATTTATTCAATCTTAAACTAGTTAATTAGCTTATGTTATTACTCAACCACGCATGTCGACGTCAATAACAACTCGGATTCTATACTGCAACAAAATTACTAATGATTCCGAACACAGTCACGACTATCTAGTTGATGGCAGTTAAGCAGTGAGTTATGCTGTTATACGGGAAATGTATCCTAGATCAGTGTTTCAGTGCATTAATCTAAACAAATTCCCATGTAATCATACAGGACAAAAATCATATCAAAATCTCATCTCTGCAGTGAGCCTTGAAGTGCAAATGCAGCCTATCAGTCCATTTTTTGGTACCATTAAAGTCCAACTTCCACATTATCACTCTATGTACTCTTATAATATTCTCATAGGGCTGTGTAACGGTGGAAGGTCACTAGTTGAATGGGCCATAAGCTACCAGCTTCCCAACGGCTCGATCCATTCCTAGCCCTGCACTGCACATATTAACTGAAACCCAGTTTAGCTTTCTAGAGACCTTCACGGATTGCGAGCCATTGTTCCAGAGGGACTGCCAGTGTAATAAATGCACTGGAAGTCACTTTGAATAAAAGCATCTGTTGAATGACAACTTACTTTAATAACCTGAAATTGCACATGAATGTGCTCTAGTCTCCTGTGAAAACCTAAGAAACAGCGTTCGGTGGCTTTACCTCAGTCCTGGCATGCTGCATGAATCCTAAATAATTAACTGTGAGTCATTAAAGAGCTTCTAATGCTTGGAATAATCTGTATATCCGCTCTTAGATCGATAGCTAATGACCGTGACAGAGTCGTGTCTAGGTAGTGAGGATGCAAAGTGGCACTATAAATACACGCAACTATCATTATACGCTTAAAGGGGAAATGTGTAATTTACTGTGGCACAAGGAACGGCATCACACTGGAGCCATTCATTCTAATCACTACATTCAGAGATAAAATGAGGAAGGGTTTGTTAATAAAGTGTGTCCTCACAGGTGTGGTTCTGCCCTCCTTAGTTACTATTACTGTCCCTGTAAAGCTTTCCCGGTGGCAATAGCAATTTGGTATCAGCAAATCTGCAGAAAAGTAATCAGGCTGAGTGAATTAACTCAGGAACTACTGCATAATATCAGGATTATCCGTGCTTGTATATGTAATTATATATTTAATTATGAAATAAAATAACTTAAAATAAAATAAAAAATAATAAATTAAATTAAATTAAATTAAATTAAATTAAATTCAGAACAGTAATAATAATAATAATAATAATAATAATAATAATAAAATATTATTTATTATGATAAATTACTGTCCTTGTTTTTTATTATTATTATTATTATTATTATTATTATTATTATTATTATTATTATTATTATTATTTGAATAAACTAAAAGATAATAAACAAATAATAATAATAATAATAATAATAATAATAATAATAATAATAATAATAATATTAACAGCAATAATACTAATACTAATACTAATACTAATAATAATAAAAATAATAATTATTATTATTATTATTATTGTTGCTGTTGCTGTTGTTGTTGTATTTTCATGATTATTATTTAATTTTACATAAAACAAACATGCTCTTATAATATTCTGAGACTGAAACAAGACAATGTTCTGGATGGATTTCGGTTCTCTAAGCTAAACTGCTGCAGAAGAATGATGCAAAAATAGGCTAGATCTGCTTAATGAGACGGGAGTGCTGTGAATATGCTATGCTCAAACACAGACTGCTCGTTACTAAGTGACAATGCAGTCTTTTATGCTCTTCTATCTCTCAGTTCAATCTCCGTAATAGCATGCTGTAATAATGAGATTTTATAGGGATATTTCCTCAAGTGCTTTTGTTTACACTGACCACATCCCGAGAAGTGTAATCATATCTGTTTGTGTTACTGCATCTCATATCTTCAATACAAGGAACAAATGCACTTTATCAAAACAGAGTGTAACATATGCCTCTAATGTCACAACAGTGCACCAAAGTTGCTGTTCTTTTCAGCCCATAAAAACTACTAAAACCTGCAAAAGTGGCCCTTCTTTTCCATTTCACTGTAATCAAATCATCAATTCGGTCAGAATCACCCTGAGAGCAGCGATTCTCAGAACAATGTGATTTAATAGGCAGATGAACACTTAGTGTGTGTGGCGACCCCATTAAACAAGATGAAGGAAGATCAATGGAAAGTGTTTTCCCATAAGCCTGAGTCAAGATCTACCAGTAACATTATTTTGTCTATGGTTCATGTTACTGATCACCAAAACTGCAGAAATAAGAACAAGAGCGAATCAATGTCCAGCGCAATGCAAAACTCAAACGCCAAAAATAAATCCAGTGAAGTTACATTAGAGCTTGCTGTTGTTGAACTTCACAGATGAGTAGCTTTAATATAAAAATAGAGCGATATCAGAGAGATATCCCTGATCAAAACATATTTAAGGACTGTTAATAGAATTTCTGTCCTTGCAGACTTAAATAAGAGATCGAGTAAGACAATAAAATGTACTAAAACAGTTAGAATATATATATATATATATACACTGAAATATAATGGTTAATGTTAATGTATTAACTAATTTGCACAATTTTTAAAATCTTTGTTAATGTTAGTTAATTAAAATACAGTCATTCATTGTTTGTTCATGTTAGTCACAGTGCACTAACTAATGTTAACAAACTTTAGTTTTTGACTTTAACAATGCATTTGTAAATGCTGAAATTAGCATTAAATAAAATTAACAAATGCTGTAAACTATTGTTCATTCTTAGCTTGTGATAACTAATGCACCTTATTGTAAAGTGTTACCAAAAAAATATTATAAATAATATACATTTCTTAAGCGAACAAACAAACAAATTCCATTTTTTCCACTATGAACACATTAGTACCAAATTATGATATAAATTCCATTAGCATTCCTTTAAGGATTTTTAACATTTGAATTAAATAAAGATATATTTAAATGTGTTATTAAAGCCTTGCAAATAAATCCAATGAAGTAACATTAGAGCTTGTTGTTGTTGTTGTTGAACTTCACAGATGTGTAGCTTTAATATAAAAATAGAGAGATATCAGATAGACATCCCTGATCAAAAAAAAATAAAATAAAAAATAAGAACTGCTAATAGAATTTCAGTGCTTACATATTTAAATATGGGATCAAGCATAGACAATACAATGTACTAAAATAAAACAATCATATAGTAAATAAAAGTAGAATACATTTAGAATATATATACATATAAAATGAATAGTTCTTCAAAAATAAATAAATAAATAAATAGTTAATCCAGTACCAAATTATGATATGAATTCCATTAACATTCCTTCTAGGTTTTCTAAAAAGGGAATCAAATAAATATATATTTACATGTTTTTTGAAAGCCTTGAAAACTTCTCCTATGCCATAATCATTCAGATTCGTGAGATCTAAACGCGAATAAGCAAAACAACTGTTTGACTCGTGATCTATTCATTAGAGCGATGTTATATTCCAATGTCATCCAGCAGCAAACCAATATGCGCCAAACACTTGATCGTGAAGTTGAGCATATCATGACAGCATCTCCAAACCGGGACATGAGCTACAGCTGCCCAGAGCCGCACTTTCCCCCAAAACGCGTTATATCACACGCAAACCCCCGCAAAAACAGCTCTCACTGACCCTTCTGCTGCTTGAAGGACTGTATGGATCCAGAGTGATGCACCATGGTGGTTCCCGACAGAGATCCTCGCGTGCAGAAGATGAAGGCAGGATACATGGGAAAGTATGGAGCGATCGCGTAGGTGTCTCTCCTCTGCGCAACCCAACACCTGTCTACCCTCGCGCTCCACCATCAGGGGCTGTTGTCATGGTTACGTACTGTAAGAGGACGGATGGACACCCTTCAGTGGCTCGATGAATGACCCGCGTTCTGGGGGGCGTTCACACCGAATAGAGCAGGCGTTCACACGTCTGCTCTGTTTTGAATTGTTAGACACATACACATGCGTCAGACGGACGTCTCTGACCGTTACGTCGCGTCCTGCGTTAATTCCTAACGCGTTGCGTTTAAAGACGCGCTGTAAAGTTAAAAACAGCACAACTTTAAACAAAAAAAAACACGTCTCCCATGCGTTTTGTCCCATTCCGTTTTTACACCATGTCGAATTGTTTTTAAACGCAAGAACGCTCTGCGCGAGGAGATTAAATAATACAAATATACATAAAAAGAAGAAATATAACCGGATAGGTGCGTGATGAAACTCAGAGGGAATCGTGTCAAAGCCATTATATACCTTCAGGAAATAATGCACCAATAATAGGCCTATTTATCATTTTCCTACTCTTCACTCCATTTTATTAAAGAATTTCGTCCATCAATTTAAACAATATTGTCAACAATTGTCTCACAGCAATGTTGCATGGTATGGTAAATTATTTTAACCTATGTCAAAATAAAGTGAAATCTTTCTAAAAGTGTAAGGAATCGTCCATAATTCACGCGTTCTCAAATAAGATAAGAACCCAGGTGAGGTTATGAAAACGTTGTGGGAACATTGTTTTGAAATGGTTCTAAAACGTCCAGTTTCCTTGTCGTGATTAGAACGTTAACGGTTGCAAAACAACGTTCGAAATTTTTTTAACCCCAATACAACTTTATTTGAATGTATATTTTTAATATTCTAAGATTGTTCATATGTCCAGTTTTCTTGTTGCGACTTTAATGTTATTTAAAGGTTACAAAAAATTCCTAGAACGTTCGTCGAGAACAAACAACATCATAAGAACGTTCCGAGAATGTTCTAAGAACATCTTTCAATGCTATGACAATGTATGGGTCAGTATCACTGTAGGGTGCCTTTTGGTGTCCTGTACATAAACAACTAATTTGCCATGATAACTTAACATAAAAAATGACTATGAATGGGTGTGTTATATTAGGCTAAGTTTTATATTCATAACAAAAGCATTACTTGGCTCTTTAGATTCATTTTCTAGATTTTTTTTTTTTTTTAGTTTTGTGTAAGAGGATGCACAGTATTTTGCTTTGTCACATGCACTGCTCATTAAATTTAAATGATAGTAGAATATTGTCAAATCATATAATTTAAAAATTTTGTTCTCCTATTAATATTTTGTTAAATAAGAGATTACTCAATTTGAGTTTATTGATCCTTTGGTAATAAAAACTATATTTTTATTTAATAATAAAAAAAGAAGAGTTTGTCCATGTCCCTTGAATGGTTGTCCACTCTGTCATATTGGGGAGTCCGCCCCTTTAAGAAAAGGCCATCCCCTTTAGTGACATCAGGTCAAAATATTTTCAAAATATGTAAGTTTAAATATACCAAATTCTCTTCAACAACCGAACTATTGAGCTAGTAACAGTTTGTTGTTAGATAATATGCTAATTGCAGCTCAAAATGTCCACCCTGTCCTAGTTCCAAAATGTCCACCCTGCCGGCCGCTTAGACTCATGGCACATACATGATACATGATAGGGTGGATATAGCATTCACTTGTGGTTAATATTGCTAAAAACTAAAAAGAAGGGGGGGGGGGGGGGTATAAGTGTGATTGAGGATGTGATTATATTATTTATTATTATTATATATTTTTTTAATAACCCTGTTTAGGAAAGGGATATGACACCCTTAATAATATATAATTAATTAATAATATAATTTGCATATTAATTTTTCAATGAAAACGTATTTAACAGTAATATATATGTCCATGACAGGGTGGACATATCATATGGTTTATGCTTCAAATAATGGCCCATAATAATTATCTAAAACAACAACAACAACAACAAAAAAATGTAACAATGACAATGTATTGCGATTTGTTTCCTTTGTGTTGTGACTTTTTTATGTTGTGCTGTGCTAATTTTGTTGTGTTGTGGTTATTGCTGTCAATCAATCGCATCCAAAATAAAAGTTTTTGTTTACATAATATATGTGTGTATACTGTGTATATTTATTATGTATATATAAATACACACACATGCATGTATATATTTAAGAAAATATGATATTTTTATATATTACATATATAATATATAATATAAAATAAGAATATAAATGTATATACATGTAAATATTTTCAAAATATATGCTGTTTGTGTGTATATACATAATACATATACACAGTACACACACATATATATATATATATATATATATATATATATATATATATATATATATATATATATATATATATATATATATATATATATATATATATATATATATATATATATATATATATATATGTTATGTAAACAAAAACTTTTATTTTGGATGCGATTAATCACGATTAATCGTTTGACAGCACTAGTTGTAACTTGTTTCCGTTGTGTTGCAGCTTGTTTTCTTCGTGTTACGCTAAAATCATTATTTTGCAACATGTTTCCATTGTGTTTGTTTCTGTTGTGTTGTGCACTGCTGGGCCACCGTAGGTTAGTGATGTTTGCTACACCGCTAGTTTTCACTGAAAAAAATAAAAATTAAAATAGGGTTAAGCTGATTAGAGGAGGTAACGATTTGTTTTCAGCAACTCTCTTGTAGGCTCTTTCTCAACAATTTTACATTGTGTCAACTAATTTATATAACTGTCTCGAGTCCCATTTAGCCACTTGTTAGCAAATGCCTTTTTCAGGATAAGTAAAAGCTTCAATCACAAGCCGGTATTAGTGATGCATTTTACGTCCTAGAATAAAGCGTAATAATATGTTGAGATTCTTTTAACAACAGACCTTTTTCAGACATTTAACCAGAATGATGAAACCTGAAGTGCTTAAATGCTAACTCTTTTCCAGGTTTTAGCCTACAAAAATACAGACACTCTGCAGCACACAATTAGTTAGACTATGTTAGCTACCTTAGTCCTGTTGAGTGCTTTAAAGGCTATTAGGATTGCAGTTGTTAGACACTAATGATTTTAACTTCCTGCACTCATTTTAGCATCAGCAAAGCAGTGTTTCAGTAATGGTCAGTCCAGACAACCAAATAACAGCTGGTCTCATTAAAAGTCATTCATTCACTCTGCTGCTGTCACAAACCCCATGGCTACTGTGAACACAGCAAAGCTGTTTGAAATACCATGGTGCCGTGTGATTCTGAGTCCATGTTATTTCAGATCCAAGTTTGGGTTTAGCAGTGACTGCATATGATCCACAGACAGTGATGGGCAAACCTTTGAGACGCTGTCTTTACATGTCATGGCTAGACAGGTGAAATTCAATGCAGCCTATCTCATCCTGACTGAAATGTCACATATCCTATGCAGGTTTCCACACTGAAAAGGAGTCTGACTGCGCTGGGAAAAAGTGTAAGAAATCAATATCCATTCAGGTTTGTGCTGACACCTCAACCATGAGTGACAAATGACAGAGACATCTGCTCAGACCAGCAAAAAACAATCAATCATACAATATATCGCACCCACACATGAAAACATATCAACTGCGGTAGCATGAATATAAATTAAATCTGCACTGCACTGATGCATACTGACACATGTTAATTAGTCAAGCATCACTATTACTATTGCTCATATGTAGGGTTGGTGATTTTAACAACCCCTAATGCTAATACTGAAACTTCAGCACGACTTTTCCAATAACATTTGTGGTACAGTGCAATTTAAAAAAAATGAATTGGTCATGCCAATGACATTGCTGATTGCCCAACACTGAAACAAATACTAACCCCCAAACATTACCTACATCCGGACTATCATAACAGTGTTGTTAGCTCATCTCTTCATTCTTAACATTACTGTGAACTGTGTGTGAACAGGTGATTGCGTGATAAAGTTGACTAATGAAATTGGCTAGGCGAGGTTTGGAACTGATTTGCAAAGAGCACATCCGTATAGCTAGCAACTGCATGGCAATACACTAAAAGTGCGGTCACATTACTGAAATTTTGGCAAAATTTGGCAGGCAAAAAAGTCCATTGTCCGCGTGAAGCACAACTCACACAGAAGTCACTTAGAACTGAGTCATTTTCTGTTGGACAGCATGGTGGCCAACTTGAATCAGTTGTGAAGTCCGCATGGAAAAAATCTTTCTTCCTCACATGAAATTCCCAAACCTGTGGCTTCCAGAAAAAATGTGACCGCAACTTAACAAACATGTTAGCATAGCATCGCATAGCAAACCCTTTGAATGGGGAAGCATTAGTAACAGTCTCTTCAGAAAATGTAAAGACCTAGTTTATGTACTTAACAGACTCTTTCTTGACAAGTAAGTGGTAATTATCAGAGCAGTTTGCCATGAATTAGTGATAGGAATTCCGGTTCCTTTTAGAGAGCTCAGCTCAGCAATAAGAACGGGCTCTTTTGCATCACAAATAGCTCTTTATTTAGCACCACTTCCAGCTATCATTTAAATTATTCAAAGTAATTACACTAAATCTTTCCAAAATCCCACAATTGTACATTATTTGTGGTATAAAACCTTGAATTATGTAAAAAAATTATAGAACTATTACAGAACGTTGCAGTGAAATATCAAAACCATTCCAAATGAATCATACTCAAAATGGAATATGGTTTGCCATATTAATACAACTCACAGAGTCAAATCATTCATGAGCTAAATATCACTTTGACAAAAACAAGAATTTAGGGTGTCCTCAAGACCTAAAGGAAACAGCACATAATCAATGCCAGAATACAACAGCGTGATAAATGCAGCAACTTAAAGTGCTTGTTTAGTATGGAGTTCCGTTTGTGCCAAAAGACTGCTTGACTGCTTTGTACAATACGTAAGGGATAATCAACGGCTAGCTGTGCATTAACGATTTGAATGCACGACGTGGAGGCGAAGAACCACCCGACGTGCAGTTATCCCGTTTATGCCATGGTCATTTCCCAGCATTCACATATTAAAGATGTATTTGCACTGCAATATTTGACTGGAACGATAAAAATGAGGGTTATTTTCGTCTGTATTACTATTCAACTGTAACTGTATGTTACTATGGTTACCAATGTTTATAGGAAGTGCATTGATATAGAACGTGATTAAACTGACCTGGAACTACCTGTGCGGTTAAACAAATTTAATCAACACCTGCCAACCAATCAGAATCGAGTATTTAGACAGACCATGGCATAATTTTGTATACTGTACAGAATGAGTTTTCTAGAACTTTGAGATGCATTTATCCTTGTGTTTTATACGCCATATGTAGCTCAGTCCCTTTTCAGCACTGCACTGATTGTCTTCTGTCTGCCGGTTTGTATTTCCACAGCATGAAAATAAGATCTTTATGAAGGAATTTATGAATTAACTACTCATTTTAAAATCTTCCTGGTCTACTGACATTTGTTACGACATCTGCTTCTAACATTACAATGCACATGATAACTTTCATTAACTCTACAATAAGTAAATAGACTTCACCAGCTAATAGACTCTTCTCAGGGAGCTTGACTGACAGTCTATTTAACCAGTCATAACACTGAATCCACCATTTTGACTGACAAACAGACCAGAAAGGAGCATAGACTAAATTCAGTGGATTTAAACTTGAAAAATTATGTGTATGGATGTCTTTCTGTGGTTGAAACAAAATAACTTCTTATGTTCATTCATGTTTATTTCATGGTTGGTTCACATGCTGCTTGAACAGAGACGCTACAGTGATTTATCACGACACATTAAAGAGCCACAAAACACTATTTATTGTTTGAATTTCTTAGGAAATGACAATTTGAAAGTCAGTAAACTGCTCTGTATTATTTGTAGGCATGTTGTCAGTTTCCTCTTTGCTCCGTGATGTATTTTTCACTGCATGAGAACATAATGTGTGGTGTGAGAGCGGCATGGCTTGCCAGACATAGCAACAGTAACTAAGGGGGACGGGCCTTGTGAAGGGTCACTTACACTTCGACAGCAATGTCATAGAAATATACAAAGCTACTGCGAGATGGCTGTGCACTTGTTTCTCTGATGCATAAGGTCTATACACTTGAATGAATCTGTAGTCCTTAGGTTTCATCTTACGTTTCAACCAAGATGGTGAGAAAAATCTAAATGTTCTGTTGTTTACCATGATATCTAAAATGTGTTGCAGAATGATCATTGAAAGCAGGAACTTATAAAGCATCAAACTGAGCTGAACACACAACAAAGAGAATAACATAAGCAACAACAAAATTTTTGGCACTAATGGGACCCCATAGTTTATGTGCTGAAGGCACCTAAGCCTCTTTAAATGATTATTCATGACACTGTAAATCTGAAAGCGCTATTGTGAAATACATTGGACTCAAAATGAGCCCTTTTGCACTTGGCAGAGTTTTTCCCTTTTCATTGCTTCCTAGACAACTGCAATCAATTACAATAAATTAAACAATGAGCATCTCTTCTCATCCTGGATTACTCATCTCTCTTCCGCCCTTTTTGATGTTTTATTTTCTTTAGCACCCGATGTTCGGGTGGTCTGATTTATAATCGAGATGGGCATGTGCAGTGGGTTGCGTCACATTCGTCCACACACAGTAATGTCAGATGCGTGATAAACAACACGTAAACACAGATGCATCCCAGAACATGACTGTTGGAAAGCCAGAATATGTGAGATTGTTTCCATGTATTACTGAGCTTCTCTATCCTCATTTTCATCCCCAGCCTGTTTGTGTTTTCACTTCTGCAATCGCATGTACCATCTGCCTACCCTGCAAACAGCAGGCAACCTCCACTACCTACTGTCCCCACACAGTCTCTGTAGTGTCCTGCTTAGAGCACATGTTTGTCCTCTCAACAACACACCGACTGCAAACCCCTCCTGCACATTCATAGTGTGATTTGTCACCATAATGGAGGTGTTTTTGCTGTTTTGCTGATTAGCACTGGTCTTGTTTAGATATCCTGGTCAAATGACTTTGCTGCAGTGTGCCGCATGTAATTTCCTGAGATCTGATGCTGCCCCCTACTGGAGAAATGAAAATGTATTCATGTGCCCGAGGGAACTGCACATTACTGTCATTCTGTAGTAGCAGTCATTTGGCTTGCCAGTCAAGTCTGATTATATTAGTCTGTTATATCACAGCATGCATGTGATGTCATACACAGCTTGACAGCAGTGAGATATTTAAATGAAGATTTCAAGAAATGTTTAGTTTTCAAAAAAAAAAAAAAAAAACTTTTACATAAACCATAATGTATGAGATTGTCTTTATAATGAAATGCAGTTATTATCATTTACTAAAAGTAAAATAAATAATAATAATAACAACAATAATAATAATTATTATTAAATAAATAAATAAATAACAATAAAATAATAAATGTTAATAAAATAAAATAAATGTTAACTGAAATTAAAAATAAATATAAAATGTGTTATTTTTGTATTTAACATTTAGTTCACTTACTGTATATATTTTAGAGCTTAAATAATATAAATGATAATAATAAAGAGCTTATATGCATGTGTGTAATATAATATATTTTTAATGAGAATATTCCATAAAAAAGTACAAAATAACAAGAATGTTCGAATGAATGAATAAACGAACGAACAAACAAACAAACAAACAAACAAACAAATAACTAAATAAATATATAAATTGTTTCAAATGTACAACTCTGAGAATCAAAAAAAAAAAAAAAAATGTGGTATTGGTCTCATTTTTCGGTGGTTCTGGTTTTATTCTGCATCTTAGAGGCTCTTGTTTTAAATGATGTCCCTGCTAGACTGTCCTAGAATCATTGTTGTGTAGGTCTGCACAAATCAGGACACTTGGGATGGGACAGTATGTCACAGCAAATTCCCCTCTTGTTCCATTACATTTCATTCTGAAGGTTCAGCTTCGCTGATACATAATATTACTAGAAAAACAGGATTGGAATAGAACAGAAGGGTTCAAATGAACTGAGCTCTGCAGTCACTAAGGTAACTGAAAGTGGCAAATGATTTTCCAAAGCAACAAGATTCCAGCAAACTTCATTTATCTTTAAGCTTCTGGGCGATTTGTGCTTCTGTGAAGAATTAAAGTAGAGCATCGCAGTCTCTTTCACTGATTAAATATTTATCAGCGGGTAAATCAATGACGCAAGAAGAAAACAACAGACAGAGAGCATGTTCTTATTAGAGTTCATTTTGAGCTGATCACTTCATCAATTCAGACTGAATGAATGTGTGCCGGATACTTCAGACAGTTAGTGCTATTGATTTCACTCGTTTATAGACACATTCTCTCATTTGGCAGTCAATCATTTCATGGCTTTCACCACAGCAACACAAACCTGTGGAAAAACACTCAAGTCAACCATATAATGAAGGCAGATTTTAACTGAAAGTTGAAGACAGCGGTATTTTCTCCTTCTGTTTTTAAATTGGCATTGGTTTCATAATTGCTTTACTGTGTAAATCTTGCTGAAAAACTATTAAATACAGTTTAATATACTCCCCAAAACTCCCTGGGGTGTATATATATATATATATATATATTTTTTTTTTTACAATTTCACAGTGCATTTTACAAGAAAATACTATTTCAGTTTTTCTATTCATTCATTCATACTGAAGTGCATCATTCAGGGCTGAGAGACTAGAACTATATATATAACCAGCAATATTATATAATAAAGTGGAAGTGTGTTAATCTCAAGCCACAAGCCCTGTATTCATTTCCTATATTTGGCATATTTGCCTATTTTAGTCACATTAATATCAACAGGATTCACATTTATGCATTTCCAAAAACAAATCTACACACACTCCATGAACAGATAAATGCAAACAGCATAACAGAAGCATGTTAACATGAAGATCCCATTAATTTCTCTATATTAATGACAGCCTGCGGTCTGAGACATCAAATTTGAAAACAGTGGACATGAACATGCCTGTCGGACAGGCTGCAAGTGAACAGCATGTTACAGACCATCATTCCCAGAATTCAGTGCTCATCCATCAGGGCTCAGCACTCTCTGCCTGTCTTGAGTCTCAGTTGATGAGTTTTTTGTCTGGATTCACTGCTGTTGGGAATAGATGCTGCTGTTCTTGACCCTCTTCTTTCTTTCTTATCCTTCATATTATATATACCCAGTGAAACTTAATCTTACAAAACATTCATAACTTATCATTTTTAATTAACATTGTCATATTGTATCTGGTTAATAGCTTCTTTTTTTGCATGTTACCATGTTATTATCATGCTATTACCACATTTATATTACTTTGTTTATATTGTGACAGAATGTTAACTATATTATCGCACAGCTCTCTATAAATAGCAAATCTCAGCTGATTGGTTATATCATTGCATATTATCATCCATCTCTAATTTGCTAAATGCAAATATAATGCATTTAGATATTAAAGATATTATAAGTAATAACATCATGATTTTCTGTAAAGCTGCAACAATGTATATTGCACTACAATTTCCCCCGTTTTAATTATTAAAAATTGGAAAGGTACTTTGAAATTTAAAATTATACATGAACAACAGCAAAATTAGTGTGTTGGAAGAGACAAATAATATTATATATATATATATATATATATATATATATATATATATATATATATATATATATATATATATATATATATATATATATATTTTTTTTTTTTTTTTATATGATATATAATATGAGGAATATAACCACATATAATATAATAATTCCCGGTATCAACTGAATTCAGTTTAAAAGGACTAGTTTCATACAGCTTTAACAGCAGTGAACTCAAAGTAGTGCTTCTGCATCCTCCACATTTGCATGATCGATAGTCTCAGACTTCCTGTCATATTGATTATTTAGTGTAACAAGTAACTCTCTTAAATGCTCTTGAGTCAGAACCTCTTTAGATAAACACACTTCCACTTCCCCATTTAAAAAGACAGTGTGACACTTCTGTCTGGTAGAAATTTATGAATACAAAATGCGAATTTTGCAATATAAAACTCACCTCAAACTAATCAGAAAAAGAAAATAAATTATATTTGCGTTAATAATGAAATTACTGCATAAAGAAATGTATTTTTAGCTATAATGTATAAACTTTTCAAGACAGAACTATGAGTTTGATAATACGAAATTATCAAAATCTAATCAATAAAATGCTGCAAACTGGTAGACGACCAATTGAAACAAGTTAGTTGCAACCCTAAAATAGCTGTACAAAATTATGCAAATGATACAATAAAATATGAAAAAATCTGTTCAAATATAATATAATCACAAGCGCAATTTACCTGTTAAAATTCAGTATAAATAAAGATGAATACAGCTAATTACCAGAGTCCTGTGATGACGAAGGTCCTGGCCATTTCCCCAGCTCAAAGCTTTCTGCCTCACTGCGAGCATCCCAGCGCTCTGACGGGATTGGCTGAAACTGCATCTCTATTGCAAACAAATTTCAAGTCCCTTACCACTGATGTTTGTCCATTGTGACATTTTGAACTAGTGTAATGAAGTTATATTCAGCAGAAACGCTGACAGCAGTTCTGAGCCCACAGTGATGTATATTTGTGCTCAGCAACCAGATGGGGTGGAGTTTTACATACTGGACATTTGCGAACAAATTTACAAGCACAGATAATGCAACGGTATTCCGGATCTGATGCCGCTAACAACAGTCTCCCATCAATAATGTATTTGTCCTGTGTTATAGTTTACTGTGCCATAAGTGTTGTATTTTGAGTGCAGTGTGCAGTGATTATGACCCTAACAGGTTCTACTGAAAGATTCATAGAATAGAAGGTGAACAAACAGAAACATCGTTAAAGGCCAGTGAATGAAGGGCTCTTTGCAAATTCGAAGTGTGTTTCCATGTGTCTTCACTGAGGAGTGGATTGAGTTTGGCCCTAAAGCACAGATCAGTGGAGTGTTGCAGTGAAGTTTGATCTGCTGTAGGTTTCTCCTATCTCCACATGTGATCATGGATCTCAACTAGAGTGAAACATCAGGTTCTTGGTCACCACACTAAACAAAGCCCTTCTCCATCAGTTGCTCAGTTTGGCCAGGAGGCCAGCTCTAGGAAGAGTCCTGGTTGTTTCAAACTTATTCCGTTAAGGATAACAGAGACATGCTTCTGTGAATCTTCAATGCTGCAAAAGTTTTTTCTGAACGCTTCCCCAGATGTGTGGCTTGATGCAAACCTGCTCTACAGACAGTTATTTTGACCTCAGGGCTTGGTTTTTGCTCTGATATGCATTTAGAGCTTTTATTAAGACGTGTGTGCTTTTCCAAATCATACCCATTCAATTGAATGTGCCACAGGTTAAGTTCACTCAAAGTGTAGTAACATCTATAAGGGTTTGAATACTTATGCAACGGAATCTTTTAAGTTTGTTTTATTTGTAATAAATTTGCAAAGCTGTTATAAAACCCTGTTTTTTTGCTTTGCCATTATGGTGTATGGAGTGTAGGAAAAAAAAGTAATTTAACAAGCAACATAACAAAATCTGAAAAAAAAACAATAAAATAAAAAATAAAAAACAATGAAAGAGGTGAATACTTTCACAAGGTGCTGTTATCTACTTTTCTTCCATGGGGTCTGATGTTGTGTCAACATAACCTACTGAAAGAAAGTGAATTTGATTGGTTAAATATGCCATAATAAAATAATAAATGCAATTGTGTTTTTAGCTTTGAAAATGTATACCACATTCTTTGTAAATTCATAGCTTAACTGATCAATCATGTTCATTTATTTATTTGTTTGTGTGTTTGTTTGTAGATTCTTGCCTAAAATGCTGCAGCTACACTACAGTACAATTTTGTTAGTAATGTCCAGGCTATTAGGCTCAGATTCACAATATATCCACAAAATATATCCACTATATCCACAAACATCTAGCAGTTACTAGCCACAAACATACTTTTGAACATGTTGCTATGGTATTCCCATGGTGTTCTTTGGTGATCATTCAGTACCGTGGTACAGTTTCAAAGTACAATGGGACTAGTGGGCTACGGTCGCTACAGTAGTGGCAGTAATTTGACTCCATACGGCAGCATGGCGCTGTTGAGCTCACTTCCCTCGACTACCGGAGCTGCTGTAATACTGTCATCCTGACAGCTACACTTTCAGCTGAAGTAATACATCATACAGCAAACCAAAAACAAATGTCGGGAGGCGTGAGAAAGAGGTTCGCTGAAGGTTACATTAGTCTGTTAGTGTGGTAAAGGTTATTTAGCGGTAGCGGTAGCTGGCTAAAGTAGCTCAGCACAGCTTTGTTTACATTGCTAGTTCGGTACAAGCAGCTTTCATAGAGGCTTTATAGCAGCATATAACCGCTGTTAGACTGTTAGAGATTTCATCATCTCAGCAGTCTGGCTCATCATAGGTGCTCAAGGTTACTCTGATTTGGCTGAAAAGGGTTTTATTTGTGCCTGTGCTTCATTAAACATCAGTATGGGGATGTGTTTACCCTGTCTGAGTGGAGCTGAGGATGTGGTGGTCACACCAGACCCTGTGAGTACTGTAATACATGTATCTATGCTTTCATCTGCTTTACATCGTTAACTGTTAGACTTCCCTGATATGGCATGTCCAATCATGTTTGAGAACTAACATTACTGTATGTTCATTCTACAGTCAAACACAACGCCAGGATGGCTTTCCGTGACATTATGAATGAAAACATAATGATGAAATGTTAATACTGTTTATTGCGGAAAAAATCAGAAATGTTGGTGTAATTTAAACCCACTTGGCCTAATTTTTGCCAAATCTTTATTTAAAATATATTATTTGCTATTAGGGTAAACTAACTCTTCCAACATGGAATATATCATATTTTTTTTATTCTAATTGTTTAACTGGTAATAATAACAATAAATAAATAAATATTTCTTAGATAGTATGACTATTAGTCCACTTTCCCTGGCTGGTCAATGTTTTCCATTTTATTTTATTTAGTTAATTATTACTTTTTTTTTAATTAATATATTTTTAAATCATTATTTTTAATATATACATTTTAGTTTATTCATTCATTTGTTTATTTTGCTTTATTTAACACAAGCAAAATAAACATGTTTTTTTGTTTTTGTTTATTTTGCTTGTGTTAGTGTGTTCTTGTTTATGTTTTTTTTTTTTTTTTTTTTGGAAACTTTAAAGTTCTCCTGAAAACAAAAGGAGAGAGAGAATGCAAACATAATGGTTCGTCATTACCAAAGTCATCAAAATTATGAAAACACAGAGATTAAAGTATAGAATTACCAACTTCATGAGGTTTAAACAATATTGATTACTTTTTCTTTAATGTCTGCTACAGTTCATTAATTTACAATCAATTATAATAATTCTAAGAAGAAATTTTATTAATTGTTTTAAATTGATTATTACTTTAAAATGAATAAAATGCCAGTTTAATATATGTGTATATATGTGTGTATATATATATATATATATATATATATATATATATATATATATGTATATATGTGTATATGTATGCATATCTGTATATATATGCATATACGTATATATATATATATATATATATATATATATATATATATATATATATATATATATATATATATATATATATATATATATATATATATATATATATATATATATATATATATATATACATACATGTATATATTATACATATATATTTGTCAAGACTTGGGTCTATACTTTTGTCTGTTTTTGATTTCTCTTTTTTCCACAGGACACAAGGAGAAGACAGCTAGCAGAGGCTGCAGAGAAGAGACAGAAAGAGGTGATGTAACACTGATGTCTGACAGCATTACACACAGAAATGGGTAGTAACCATGCTGTGACCATTTTACTTGCTGTTTAGTTTAGTTTCTATATTGTGAAATAGACATTTACAAGTACAAATAAGTTTTGCAAGCACCTTAGAAAAGAGCTGCTGTTAGATCAACACTTTATTTAACTGAAGCTGAAAATGACCACAACATGAACTTGAAATCCCCTGTTTATAAAATATCGGTGGAGATCTGAGCCATTATTATTTCTGGATCAGGACAAAGTCAGGATTTGAGCGATTATGATGACCTGAGTTGGTGGTCACTGAAGCTTTACGCATTCTCCTCTTCCACAAATGATCAAATTTATAGCATTGATTATGTAACTGGCACCACAGAACATATATTCATTACTGTAATCTATAGGTATCACTTTATAATAACTGTTATACTCATTATATCTACATTTTAGTGCTTTTATTCATTCATCAGTTTTTTTCAAGGCAACAAATACATGATTCTTTTAAAATAACCAAGTGTTTTATGGAGTAGTGCTTTTAATTTGGCCACATGTGATTGCTGGGCTATTTTACTGTCTCTTAGAGGTTTAAGGCAAAGCACAGAGGTGCTAAAGCGGCACGGTAAGTACACGTCCTCATTCTGCTGTCTCCTCAAACACTGTACGGCTGAAACACCACCACAGACATCTGTGAGATCTCAGGATGAGCTCGATTCTTGCTGCTGCTGCTGTAATGTCACAGTGCTTGTTGCCATACAGTTTGATAAAATATGATCGGCTAGTTGGTCAGGGCAGTTATGTTTCAGTGTCCAGTATTATTGTAGATGGGAGTTTTAGTTTTTGCACACCGTGTACTCACATTTCCAGCTTGTTTATGGCGCACTATGATTCGGCACGTGAACACTGAATAATATCACACACAGCAAATACTGGACAGATTTATCTCTGAAATGTACTGTTGCTCTCGCTGAATATGGAGCATGTATGGTGTGGTAGCTGCATTTTGTCTGATCTGTGTGTAGACCACCTACAGAGGTATCAAAAACCCAGAAGCCTTGGAGAGGAAAAAGAAGAAACAAGAAGATACGGAGAAACAGACCATGAACTCTGTACCTGCTGGAGGCGGCGGGCTAAAGGTACATGCATTGTTTACATTTTTATTATTTGCACAAATAGAGGACAAATTTGTGTCCCATTAATATTATTTGATATGTATTATGTAATAAAGATATTTAGAGTATGTTAAACTTTCATCTAGCATGACAATAGGTATTTTTTATCAAAAAGTCTGTATCAGATGTCCCACGTTAGAGGTCCTCTGAATTGTTTTTTTTTTTTTTTAATACAAAATATAGTTATAATTCAATTTTAATGCATGAATCAGTATCACTTCAAAAAAAAAATTTTAATAATCAGTATTTTTATTTATTTTTATTTTTTTATTCAGCATGAAATTTATCAAAAGTGACTGTAAAGATGTTTACGTTACAGAATATTTTAAATAAATGCAATTTATTAATCAAAGAATCCTGAACAAAATGATTAGTTTCCAAAAAAATGTTATGCAGCACATCAACATCATTCAACATATAAGATATGGATAATAATAATAATGTAATATATAACATAATAAATGTTTATTGAGCACTTAATCAGCATATTAGAATGACTTCTGAGGGATCATGTGACACTGAAGACCGGAGCAATGATGCTGAAAATTCAGCTTTGCATTGCATAAATATGTAATAGTATTTGATCAAACTAACACTTGAATTATATTTATCAAACAAATGCAGCCTTGTTAAACAAAACATTTTTAAAAATCTTACTTATTGCGTAAAGTAATTAATTGCTTTTATCTAAACATATAGCAATTAAAAAAGAAGAACAGAACATGCATTTTATAGGAGTTGAATCTAGATACAGATGACAAATTGCAAAACTGCAAACCTCATATAAAATAAATAGAAGTTATTTCATATAATATTTGGTTTGACCCTCTGAGCTGGACAACATTTCCTAAAGGTTAGGTATCGTCTTTCATTGATATTTGATGTGAGTTCCTCAAACTCATGAAGACTATTATGATTATTTTTCTGTTGCACATGATAGATCCAGATTGTTTCTCTCTCTCCTTCTCTCCAGTGGCAGGTTGGCTAACACAGGCTGAAGGGAAGATCGCTGGTGTGTCTACATCGGGGTTCAACCTTCATCTGCAGTATTTCCCGCTGACTTGAGAGATTCTTAAAACTCTTCTTTCTTTCGGTTCTTATTTTGAAGTGTACACTAGCCAGGGGAGTTTGCATAGAGACTAGAATTTTTGCCAAGCTCCTGCACAAAACTCCTCACCCTCCAGGCCTTCTGATTGGCCAGAGTGCATTCAGGCCACACCCCTTTAAATGGGCTAGACAGTGGGTTTACGGGACTTTAGCAATTCATGTTTTTTTTTTCTTTCTTTTCTTTTTTCCCACAACCTGTTCAAGTTTGTATTCATGCATCTTTTCACACACGCAGCTTTTGTACCGATGTGCTTTCTATTTTTAACATTGATTAATAGAATCCTCAAATCTGAGATCTGAATGTTATTTTAATACACATTTATACAACTGAAAAACAGCTTTTATATTGGATTTTGGATAATTTAATATATATTTAGCCATTTATATTTATGCATCAGTTACCAGCGTGTTTTGGTTGTAAGCTCAGAGTGCATTTTGCGATTGGTCAGGACTTGACGTATAATAATAATGGATATTATGTCAGTTAGCACTTTCACTGCCTGTTGATTGTACGACTTGCTGTTCTTATGAACCGAATTGAATGTGCATCACTTTATCTTATCAGACGCAGGGCTTCGTTTGTCTTCAGTTAAGGAAATCTTAACTTACCGCATTTAAGTTGGTGTGGAATATATTGTATATATATATATATTGAAACTCATCATATTGCCTTTAATGCATTTCTTTTATGTTATGCTCATGAGTTGTTTCGTCTGCCTACAGCTACTCACTCAACGCTCGTGGCAGGGAAACAGATTTGAACCAAGTAATCAACTGATATATCTTTCCAGGTTTCATTCAGTATGGGTTATCAACATACAGACACTGTATAACAATAATACAATAAATCAGAAAAAGTATTGCAATGTTCATGTTTACCAGTAGAGGGCAGCAGAACACTTTCGGAATCAGGAATCAGGAACTGTTTTAGAAGCACATCTGCAAAGAGTCATTGCTTAAATAAAGATCGTGTTTGATTGAACAACCAAGCATTTGTTACAAAACTGATACATTTCCTTTGCTTTGTAACTGATGAACTCTGGCCTCTTCAGTGCACTATTATTATACTGCAAATAACACACGCAGTGCTCACTTTGTTAGTTACACCTCGGTTCAGCAAGGTGCTTGAAAAGATCCTTACAAATTCTGGAGATTACACTGAAGTGATGTTACGAGTTTTCTTTTCTTCCGGTGATTGATGTGATGTTCATCCAGACATGTTCTTCTGCTTTACACTGTTGTGATCCAAGGTCTGGCCATTCTCCCTTGACCTTATACAGAACTGTCGCTCACTGAATGATCCCAGGAGATCAGCAGTTTCTCATATTCCAACCACTGTTCTACTGTCATAGTCACTTCCATCACATTTCTTCCTGCTCTGATGTTTGGGATGGACAGTGTTGGGAAAAGTTACTTTTAAAACTAATGCATTACAATGTTGCGTCACTTAGTTACTTTTAATGGAAAGTAATGCACTACTTTTTGTAGCCTGGGCCTGGGCTTGCTTCTTAACCCAAACGTTAGATTTTTGCCAACTGTAATGGCCTTTCACACCGAAAATCAAATTAAAGAAAGTGCCTCTGCCTCTTACTCACAATTTCTCTCAACACGAGACAGGAGATGTCAATGAATAAATACGAAATTACGCAACTTGCACTACTTATCTGAAAAAGTAACTTCTAAAGTAATGCATTACCTTACTAGTTATGTGAAAAAGTAATCTGATTATGTAACTTGGTTTACTTGTAATGCGTCACCCCCAACACTGCATGAACATATTACATTCTCCAACACAGCAAGGTCAGCACAGTATAATACAATACATGTCAGAAAGGATATCATGACATCAACAGAACATAATAATACTCCCATAAAAAGTCATTAATATTGTTAGTATATACTTGAATTCATCCAGCGATTTCATTCCATATAGACACTATTGAATGTAAAAGGTTATTATGCAATTTATATTTAATCAATTAAACAATAAGAAGTTAAAAAGAAATGTAAGAAATAAAACAGCCTTGTGTCTGGATTCCAGTTCCAGTTCAGTATCTTTGTTATGCACAAACTAACTGATCTACACTGTTATTTATGTATTATGATTTGTTTTTCTGTTTTAAATTTTTAGTTCTAGAAGCCATTAGAAGTCCATGTGTCCTTGTGTCATCTACAAAGGCTAGCCAGTGAGCTGTGCTTCAAAGCTACGTTAAAAGTCATTGTTTCTTTAGGATATTTCTTCTTTACTTCTTGCTTTTGTAGTGGGCCGCCACTACCAGGTAGCTGTCGGGCGCGAGGTCTTTAATGTTGGGAGATTTGCCGGAGATAGGCGAGATCTTGCCTTCTACACGAGAGATCTGGAGCATGCGACACGGGTCATGCTTCAGCAGGTAGCTCTCGAACGTCTCCCAGCCACCACCAACTCGCACCATCACATGTTTATTATGCAGCATCTAGAGAGACAGAGACAACGACTTTACTGATAGACATTTACAGTTCAAGAAAGATAAACATTCGCAAGTATGTGAAAGTAGACACTTTCAGCTTCCCAAGCTTTATTTTGAGTATCTCTTGCTGGATTGCAATCCTTGAGAGGTGAGATGCGTGGTATTTGAACACTCTGACCCCCTTAAAAAAATTGACGTTTTTTAGCGTCGCAGGAATACGATGTTAACGTAGTTGAATGGCACTTGCCCCCTTTGCATCCGGATTAATGCATACATAACTGTATATCACAAATAGGTTGACAAAGTCTGGCATAATGGAGGCCTGTGGCCTAGAAAATTACGTTAGCAACACTTCCAAGTACATCCAACTTCAAAGCCAGTAACTGGGCTAAAACCGGTATGCGTAGAACTGATTAAATAAAGTGGTGCCATGACCCGGATGGATATGAGTGTAACAGAGGCCAGCTGGTTTGAGATAGCTGTGCGGGTAAACATCAATCCCTTGGTAAACTTCAGTCCCATTAGCATCCTCATTAGTGTGCCCAACTCACATCCCAGTTATCGCCAATTTGAGCTCTGCTGGAAAAGGACCATGTGGAACCAATTACAGTGGTGCCGTGACCCAGATGGGCGAGGCCAGCTGGTACGATACAGGTGTGCAGGTAAATCTCTCTTTCCTGGCTACAAGAGGCATGCTATTGGCTGTGGTCTTTAACATCTTCGTTAGTACTCTAGACTCCCTGGCTACCGCCAGTTCAAACTCCCTCAGAGCGAGCCAAGAGGAAACGATTACATATGCAAGTACATGAACTCACAGTCTTTTACTAAGGCTCAATTTTCAGTATGTCAGAACATGTTAAGTAAGACTGTGCGCTTGCAATGCATTGGCCAAGCATTTGCATCTGCAAAGAGTGTTTTAGGCCTAATCCTGGCATTCTTGAAAGCTCATTTGGAGAAAAAAGCCTCTGCTATCAAACCACTTTAACAGCTCCAGCGCCATAATCACACCCTTTTATTGGCGATCTGTCACCTGCGGTTCCCACTGTGGAACTCCCTCTAGGCAGAGAGCTGTGAGTCGCTGAGATGAGAGGCTGTATTTCCTGTAAATTATTTTTTCAGGTGTCTACATTCCCCAGAGGTCTAAATCCACAAGCTTGTCACAACATCTATTATTACCTCAGATTATCCGATCAAGATGGTTTCTACAAGGAAAGAATTATCCAGAAGAATTTATACAGTAAATAAGCCAATTATGTTTATGTTTATTAGTCTCAGAGGTTGTCCTCATGGACCACCAGTCTGTTCACTGACCATCTGATGCATTATGGACACAAAATGGTGGTCCAAAATGGTGGAGTTGACTGAAAACCAGTACAATATTGTAATTTATCGTATCGTTGTCTATAATTCAAATTATGAAAGCAAAAAAAAATCCCTTTGTGTTTTTTTTTATTTTTTAATATGTAGAAGATATGATATAATATCACACAAGCAAGAGTTACATTTCCCTAAATATTGGCACATGAGTGTGGTTGCCAATGTAATATAAATTTTATACAATAGTTCAAAACAAGTTTATATCGAGAGTGTTACCTATTGTATGAACATTTGTGCATCTAAAAGCAACACCATGGTGTTTTGTTCCAACGATATCAATGTCAAGTCAATGATTCAATAATCCATTCATAAAGACAGACACTGGAGGAAACCAAAATGGTTCTGGTGGTTATGGCACTTCCACAAAATCCTAACAGTGTAGTATAAAACTTAGTATCAAATGTCTTTACTAACCCATAGTCAAATTGAGATATCTTTAGTAAATATTAAGTTGTGTGTGTGCTTATGAGGGAAATTGAGGATGATGAGACCTACTTGAAAATGTGCATAAAACAGGGTGATGGAAACATAGCTAACGTTATTATTCTCATGCAGTTCTATTGAAAACGAGTGAAATTTAATTATACTCTTAATCACCCTAAAATAGGCTTAATTTAATGGATACAAAACATTTTGAGGTGAAATTTGAGCTTGACATTTCTTTGTGAGTTTAATGTTGAATCTTTGGTTTGGATTTACATTTACAACAGAATTTTAATGCACAAATGCATTATTAATGAATTAATAACAATCAATCTGAGCTCAATTCACTCAAAGTGCACACACATAGAGCTTTAAAGAATACACCATACACAAAACCCCCGTAACATGATAATAGTTAATCACAGTTCTAATAAAAAAGTGGCACTGGAGTAATTCAGCTGTGATTCATCCCTCCATTACAGCCTCCGTCCCTGCGGCCTTGAACGGGCTGCTAAAGAATCTTTCATAAAGGGTGAGAAATGACAAAATGTCACTCTGATAACACACCGTAACCCACTCCTGTGGGATAAAGAGCTGAACAAGCCATAGCCTACAGACACACTCTCAAAAACAGATCCGCGAGGAGGACAGCAAAAATGAATGAACACTATACGATAAACAACGACAGAGAAATCTCCTACTGTGAGCTGCAGCTCATATTAACCCTGCGGGGGAATGATATTAAAGATTCATAAGGCTCTTAGCAGGCTGACAGAGGGACATTCACAGGTCAGCCTCTCCAGATGGGTGTCTGTGTGGCCCTCAGGCACCGGAGCCACAAATATATTAGCAATCAGACTCTACAAGTCACCGCAGGACCCCTATATAAGCACCGTAGACACACATATGTTATATAAAGCAGCTCAGGCCTGTGATGTTGAAGGTTAACGCAAAAAAAAAAAAAAAAACCTCCCTTAATAGGGAACACACACAATCAATTTCTTTCAGGAGCACCAAAGTTCAACGGGCCAAACGACACACACTGAAGCACACAGTGTATTTAAATGAAAACGAAATGAAAACACAGCTTTCTGATAACTCTCTACTAAACCATCTGGGGAATCTGAGGGGTATTTCAACAGGAAGGCCTTTCAAAGACAAACACAAAAGGAATGTGTCCTTGAGACAAATTCATTCGCTCATTTGACTGGAAAACGAACAAGAGAACGCCGATGATTTGCTTGACTTGGCCTTGGTTGCTGGGCAACACGTTTTAAGGATTCGTTCTTTCAAAAAATACGCTAAGAAAAGGATTTTAGTCATAAGATGGATAGAGCGGGAATAAAAAACAAAAAACGGATCTCTGTGTGATGTAGCCTGCTTTACTTCTCAACCAGAGAGCAATTAAAACCAGCACTGACTAATGTGATTCTCCTCAGGCGGCTGAATTAATATCAGCTGCAGTGGTTTAACATGATAAATCTCTGCAGTCAGTGTTTTAAATGAAAGCTGAGCTCTGACATCTAAACTTGAAAAAGAGGAATAATATTAATCTTGTAATTATGAGGTCTAGACAGCTAACGCTGATCGAATCAAATTACTGAGTTCATGGAGAGAGAGCAAAAGCGAGAGCATGTTTAATTTGTCTACTATGAATGTCAAACAATGGACAGGGCAATTCTGTCATTTCAAATGTCATTTCATTGTCATCTCAAATCAGCTTTAAAATTCGAAACATTTACTCAGGCCATGCAAGATGCAGATGAGTTTATTTCTTCATCACATTTGGAGAAATGTAGCATTGCATCACTTGCTCAGCAAGTGTGTGATCACTGTGATCCTCTGCAGTGAATGGGTGCCGTCAGAATGAGAGTCCAAACAGCTGATAAAAATATCCACAAGTAATCCACACCACTCCAGTCCATCAGTTAACATCTTGAGAAGTGAAAAGCTGTGTTTGTAAAAAAACAAATCCACCATTAAGATGTTCCAAACTGTTGCTTTCTGCTAAAATATGAGTTGTCTATCTATAACATTGCTTCCCCCAGTTAAAAAAAAGAAAAAAAAAAAAGAAAAATGAATCAGGAGAGAAATCTGCACAGATCAAACACAGTTTACAAGCAAAAACAGTAAAAAAAAACAGCTCTAAACAAATATGTGGATTGATTGTGTGGACCAGAAGTGAAAAACAGCCTTTTACTTCACAAGACATTAACTGATGGACTGGAGGGGTGTGGATTACTTGTGGATTATTGTGACTCTCATTCTGACGGCACCCATTCACTGCTGATGATCCATTGGTGAGCAAGTGATGCAATGCTAAATTTTTCAAATATATTTTGATAAAGAAACAAATTAATCTACATGGGCTGATGGACTGAGGGTGAGTACATTTTCATTAAAAAAAAAAAAAAAAAAAAACATTGAGTGAACTATTCCTTTAATGCATCAGTTCAGACTAACACAAACTGTTAATAGGGAAAAAAAAGTGTCATGTTGGTCTAGTTAATGTACAGCGAATGACTGTAGTGCAGGAATTTTTATCTTTATAGCCACCATATTGAGTATTGCGATTTTTCCATTCATTTTCCTTCCAGTAGCACTTTTTCATCTCTAGATAAGTTAGCTTAACTAGACGCCAGCACATCATTATCCAAAAAACATAATTGTAGTGAGCTGTTATAAACAAAGATGTCAGAATTATTAACATGATTTTTTTCCCCTTTCAATTAAAAAAAAAAGAAAATAATTTCATAAAGGATTTACCAGCCAACTAGGTGTTTCCAAGACCCAGCCACAAATCCAGTCTTCCTCTTTTTTTTTTTATTGAATGAGAACACTCATTAAACACTGTTTCTAATTAGCTATGAATGATGGGAGTGATGTGATCACTCAAGAGAGCTGTTATCAGTGCATTACTGCACAGCTCAGGGTAATAAAACACAACTGAACGCAGATACACGATGAGGATAACTCAGATCTAAAGCATCTTTAGTCATGTGTTGCCAAGTAACAGGTTCCCATGGTGACCAGGCCCATCTCACTAATCGGTCTTTGTCAGTTAGTGTCAGTCTGTGCTGTTATGGGACGCCCCACTGCTGCGTTTGTGTGCGTGTTTAACACAATAATGAACGTGATCACACAGCAGTAGATAATAAAGGTTCACCTGCCTATCTAGAAATCACGTCAAGGGATCGGTGCTGCCTGACACAAAGTTAGCAGCAATGTATGCAAAATTAAGGTAGCATGCATTTAGCAACAAGTTAACTTTACTGGGATCACTTGTGGGGTGGGGGGGTGCACTATTTTTGTGGTGTGCATATTTGTTGCCTATGAAGAGCATTTCAGATGAGTCAAGTGAGGTTCCATTTAATTTAGGATGTTGCATTAGAAATTACTGTAGGACGGTGTTAGAACTATAAAATACATTCTTTGGCCAAATGTGACACAGTTGTATATCCTGTGATACAGATGGCAAGATACAGTAAATGTTGATAATAAATATTTAATTTCATTATATTACTACCAAAAATAGTACTCCTACTACTAACAATAGAATAGTCCATTTTTAAACTTTTTTTTTTAAGTGTTGGCTATGTGTGTTAACTTGGCAACATGCTAACATGCTACCTAAATATGCAACCCAGGCTCACTGGAAATTAGGAATACACGATACCGATATTGGTATCAGTATCGGCCCGATACTGCGCTCCTGTACTCGTACTGCCCCGGATACCAAAAGCCCATACCACACAGCATGTGAAAAGTGCTATTTCCAGACAATGAACAGAACAAACAGAGAGTAGAATGGAATTATTATAGATTAAGGATGTATAAAAATCACATGTATGTAATTAATATATTGTTGAACATTCAATATTCACACCTGTATAGTTGATGTGTTGATAAGCAAAGTACGCAGAGTGGACTGAGTGTGCGGCTACAGTACTTTGTATCAGCAAGTACCAAAAATAAAAGTATCGCTATTGCCACGTTCTGAAAAAAGTTGTATCGGTGCATCCGTACTGGAAATACATGACTGCCTACATTACTGTAAAACCTGAAATATGTTACTGTAGGTACATTTAGCTGCACTTTTAAGGTGACACGTCATGAAAACAAAATGTGTCTGTGGGTACAAATGGTTGCTTGTAGTTTCATAGCAGTTAAAAATTATAAGAAAAAAAAAAAAAGTGTCCAGTGCCTGGCACTAAATACTATGTTTTCTCCAAAACAGTTATACAGTTAAACACAGTATTATTACATTGGTTGTTGTATGTGTCATGGTAGTTCGGAAATGAAATGTCTGGTAAGTGGCACTCAAAGGTTAACTCTCTATTGCATTTGAAATTAGTTTACACCTACACTAACTCTAAGCGATAGTGTGAGAAAAAGCAAATGTGAGATAAAAATGCATTTGCTGTAGCAATCCCTGCATTTTAGCTTCCTTTTATGAGCTCTATGGTGGAGAATTACTCATATTTCACCAGACTGGAGAGATTCAATTCTTGTCCAGTGACTCAGCATCAGTGTGGAAAGGTCTGAAAGAGATCACCAACTACAAGAGACCATCCCCCAGAACTGTGGAGATTGCAGGTTTGAACTAACACCCCACACCCGCCTTGAACAACTCTCCACACAACCAATTACACCTCCAGCAACCCCCCTCTCCCCCACACCTGCAATTCAGATCAGCAAGGACGAGGTGCGTCAGGTCTTCCGGAAGCAGAAAAGAAAAAAAGCACCAGGCCCAGATTGTGTTACACCAGTCTGTCTGAAATCCTGTGCTGACCAGCTGGCCCCCATCTTCACACAGATCTTCAACAGATCACTGGAGCTGTGTGAAGTCCCTTCATGCTTCAAACGCCCCACTATCATCCCCATCTCAAAGAAATCTAAAATTACAGGACTAAATGACTACAGACCTGTGGCTCTAACGTTTGTGGTCATAAAGTTGTTTGAAAAACTGGTGCTGGTCCACCTGAAGGACATTACTGGACCCTTACTGGATCCTCTTCAGTTTGCCTATGGAGCAATCAGGTCTGTGGACGATGCAGTCAACATGGGACTGCATTATGTTCTGCAACATCTAGACAGACCAGGGACTTATGTGAGGAACCTGTTTTTGGATATCAGCTCGGCCTTTAACACTATCATTCCAAACCTCCTCCTGCCCAAATTAACTCAGCTCTCCGTGCCCACCTCCGTCTGTCAGTGGATCACCAGCTTCCTGACAGACAGGCAGCAGCTAGTGAGGCTGGGAAAATACACATCCAACACCCGCATAATCAGCACTGGAGCCCCTCAGGGCTGCGTTCTCTCCCCACTGCTATTCTCCCTCTACATCTAAAGACCCCTCTATCAAGCTCCTGAAGTTTGCAGATGACACCACACTTATCGGCCTCATTCAGGACGGTGACGAGTCTGCTTACAGACAGGAGGATACGGAGCTGGCTGTCTGGTGCAGTCTTAACAACCTAGAGCTCAACACACAAAACAGTGGAGATGATCGTGGACTTCAGGAGAAACGCCCCTGCACTCCCCCCACTCACCATCATGAACAGCACTATGGCAGCAGTGGAGTCATTCAAGTTCCTGGGCACCACAATTTCTCAGGACCTGAAGTGGGACATTCCCATGGACTCCATTGTTAAAAAGGCCCAGCAGAGGTTGTACTTCCTTTGCCAGCTGAGGAAGTTTAACCTGCAACAGGAGCTGCTGAAACAGTTCTACTCTGCCATCACTGAATCCGTCCTCTGTACTTCAATAACTGTCTGGTTCAGCTCTGCTACCAAATCTGACCTCAGAAGACTATGTCGGATAGTCTGGACTGCTGAGCGAATCATTGGTACAACCCTCCCTACTCTCCAAGAATTGTACTCATCCAGAGTGAGCAAAGGGCTGGCAAAATCACTCTGGACCCCTCACATCCAGCACACTTCCTTGTCTCCTTGAGACAATCCATCTCATGAACACCTGACAATAATTGTGGAACACGCACTATTTATACATTTATACACTTATTTATCTAACACACATACTTAGTCTACATTTCAATTTGCACATAATATACCTGTACATACAACTGTCTATTGTTATATACCTGTACATACAATTGTCAATTTGTATATTTTTATTCCTTATTTACTTGTTCTATTTTTTAATTCTTCTTTTATTATGACAACTTCTGTCACGGAAACAAATTCCTCGTATGTGTAAACCTGGCGATAAAAGCTCATTCTGATTCATACCTGACCTGCTCCGCATCGCAAGGGCAGTGCTCAATCAGGTGAGCTACTGAGAAAGTTTACTATGTCAGAAAATATATAAAATGTACAGGAACCTTTTTTTCAGACATGTAAGCAGAGTTAAGTATTTCCATTGAGACTGGGTTGTAAATATGGCATCTACCCTGACTATGGTTTGTTTTTTACTCACTCTGATGAAAAGCATTTTCTCTCCAACACGGTAACGGCCTTGTGATTGTCGTTCTATGCAGAACTTATTTGGGCACTTACAGGGTGGATCTTCAGAAATGTGCTTCACCTGGAACACACATTACATGTTACATGAAAACGTTAAATTCTCACTGTAAAGGAAAGAAACATCTGTCAGTCTAAAAGTTACAGTGTTACCGATAACAAAAGTGATATGTGAGAAGGGAAATGTTACGCACAGCCTCATCCAATAGCTTGCCGGTGCTTTTTTTGCTGGAGTTGGTCTTGTTGAATGGAGAGATGGATGGAGAAACAGATGGAGATTGAGAATTGGAAGTGGGAGGTACAGGTGAGAGCAGAGGTTCAGGTGTCTTCTCTTCCTGTTCGATCTCTTTCTCCAGCTTTATAAGTCCAGGTGGCTCAACCTTATACCTGGCAACAACAGTGACCATTCACAACAAGATGCTGATTTAAAATAAACACAAATTTATTATTATCAAGTTAACCACATTTGCATTACATTTTTAAAGTAAAGTATCGGGAAAAATCTAAATAGATGTGTCACCTTTGCAAATTAATTTGCCATTACTTCACCATTTTGAGACTACTGGCTTTAGCCAATAACCATGCCTGCTTGGACTAGTAGAGACAGTATAATATATATATATATATATATAATACCTGAAACTATATTATGTAAAGTACATAAGCTATATACATATGTATTATGTTGACCATTATTATTTTATATTTTACATTATTTAAACCCTGCCATTTGGACATACTCCTCTCTGACCGATAATATAAAACATTGTGATCATAACATTAAAACAAGGCAGTTCTGTGCATCTGCTTCACAACATGCATCGTGAAAAGCACTATACAAATAAACTTAAATTGTATTGAATAAAATTTACCTTGATGCTATTCTTCCCAGCTCCAGAAGACATAGACAAACCTCTCTCGGCTGTTTGTGTAAAACTAGAAGAACATAAATATAAACCCATTAAACACAACACAGGCACTGCATCTTGTGCTGACATACTGTATCAATCAAAGAACTACTGAAAAACATCAACGTGGTTGAATGATGAAACCAAGAGACCGCAGAATGACACAGAGATGGTGAAATACTAATTCACTGACAGCTAATGTTCTCTCAGCGTGAACAACACATGCTTTTCATATGGCGTTGTGGAGCACACCAACTACATTTCCCATGATCCAGTGGAGTTGAGTGATGGCAACACAACACAACATGCATGAAATCTCTAATCTCCACATCAAACTGCAGAACATCCCACCTGAACATAACGCATCCATGTTTTCATTTAGCTATTTCTAAAGAGGGAAAAGGAAGAAAAATAATTAATATTTCTTTTTTTAAATTGAAGTTTGGTTGAACAGCACATATTTTATCACATCATACACCCTTTACACACCATACAGAAATACTAATTTGATGATTAATCTTTTTTTATTTTTGTGTATACAAATTTATAAGCACAACACAACACAACACACACTTGATAAATCTCCTCTTACACTGATTTGCATTTCAAATCTCATGGGTATCCAAGCAGATTTTTCTGAATATTTAAATGAAAGTCATGTTAGGATAGCTCTTCTAGCTTGAGACACTGACAAATACATCTACATACAACACATTTTACCACAAAAACACTCACATGCAGCTTCTATTGTGTGTAACTCCAGTGGGAGATGAACTATTCTTTCTGCATTCAGAAAACTGCGCTGCCCAACTGTACTCCCTAGACGACCCGATCCTGTCTTTCCCTCTCGTTCTCTCTGTAGTTTCAGCAGACTTGTTATTCTTTCCAGCTGTCTTGGACATGTTGAAAAAAGCAGAAGCTGCGCAAAACAATCTACCTGGAGCCGTTGACGTTTGTGCGCCTGGATCTGACACATGACAGAGAGATGTCTCATCCTCATACACATCATATAGCTGTTTACAGATTTACACAGGAGAAGAAGAGGACTTTCATTCACCATCATAGGTTGTCTAGAATACCACAATTCTTATAAATGCCGGAGGAAAAAAACCCAAACAAAATCTTTATTTGTTCCAGCCAAAGACACTCTCCTCCATTTGTAACTGACCCTTTCCAATTACAGTCAATAACCCCCAAGTTTCATTATATTTCTGCACAATGGAGTTGTACAGCGAAACAAATTATCATCATCCAAACATATTACAAGCACTGTCGTGTGACTTTCCAGAAATGTCCTTCAAATGTATTTGTGTTTTTGGACACATGGAATTTTAGAAAATGTAGAAACTCCCTTTTCACACTCAAATATTTTAAGCAATCTGAAAAATGCCAGACAATCTTAAATGCTCATATTTTACACGTTTTACATAATTTATTAAAAATAAATAAATTAAAAAGTTTAACTTCAAATGATTAGAAATAACTGAAATAACTGTAACCAAATTGGTGAGACTTTGGTCCTCAGAAAAAGTGGAGATTTTGAAAGGCTATTTTTTCTGTACTGACTGTATGATCCAGATATTGACAGGCATAATGAAATCAGGTCTGTGTATGTCAAATTCTGTTTAAAGCTGGCTCAGAAAAAAGCTTAATCATAAAACGAGAGAAACTCGTAAGAATTACAGACATTTAATGTACTGTATAGTGGTCTGAGTAAAAATCCAAAAAAAGTTGTGGTTTAAGGTAAGGTGTACAACTGATATGACACCTAAAAAGATAAGTATGCAGGTTGTAAATGAGGAGGAGACACTGGCAAATGTGCTTTATTATTTTTATTGTACAACCCAAATTCCGGAACGTTGGGATGATTTTTATTTTTTGTTATTTGAATAAAATGAAAACTAAAAGAATTTCAAATCACATGAGCCAATATTTTATTCACAATAGAACATAGATAACATAAATATTTAAACTGAGAAACTTTACAATTTTATGCACAAAATGAGCTCATTTCAAATTTGACGCCTGCTACAGGTCTCAAAATAGTTGGGACGGGGGCATGTTTACCATGGTGTAGCATCTCATCTTCTTTTCAAAACAGTTTGAAGACGTCTGGGCATCGAGGTTATGAGTTTCTGGAGTTTTGGTGTTGGAATTTGGTCCCATTCTTGCCTAATGTAGGTTTCCAACTTTTGAAGAATTTGTGGTCGTCTATGACGTATTTTTCACTTAATGATGTGCCAAATGTTGTCTGTAGGTGAAAGATCTGGACTGCAGGCAGGCCAATTCAGCACCCAGACTCTTCTGCTACGAAGCCATGCTGTTGTAATAGCTGCAGTATGTGGTTTTGCATTGTCCTGCTTAAATACACCTCATCTGAAGGGGAACATATGTTGCTCTAAAACCTTTATATACCTTTCAGCATTCATAGTGCCTTCCAAAACATGCAAGATGCCCATACCGTATGCACTTATACACCCCCATACCATCAGAGATGCTGGCTTTTGAATTGAATGCTGATAACATGCTGGAAGGTTTCCCTCCTCTTTAACCCAGAGGACACGGCATCTGTGATTTCCAACAAGAATGTTAAATTTGGACTCGTCTGACCATAGAACACTTTTCCACTTTGAAACAGTCCATTTTAAATTAGCCTTGGCCCACAGGACACGACGGCGCTTCTGGACCATGTTCACATATGGCTTCCTTTTTGCATGATAGAGCTTTAGTTGGCATCTGCAGATGGCACGGCGGATTGTGTTTACCGACAGTGGTTTCTGGAAGTATTCCTGGGCCCATTTAGTAATATCAATGAGAGAATCATGCCAATGAGTGATGCAGTGTTGTCTGAGGGCCTGAAGACCACAGGCATCCAACAAAGGTCTTTGGCCTTGTCCCTTATACACAGAGATTTATCCAGTTTCTCTGAATCTTTTGATGATGTTATGCAGTGTAGATGATGAGATTTGCAAAGCTTTTGCAATTTGACATTGAGGAACGTTGTTTTTAAAGTATTCCACAATCTTTGTACATACTCTTTCACAGATTGGAGAGCCTCTGCCCATCTTTACTTCTGAGAGACTCTGCCTCTCTAAGACATCCCTTTCATAGCTAATCATGTTACAGACCTGATGTCAATTAACTTAATTAGTTGCTAGATGTTCTCCCAGCTGAATCTTTTCAAAATGTCTTGCTTTTTCAGCCCTTTGTTGCCCCAGTGCCAACTTTTTTGAGGCCTGTAGCAGGCATCAAATTGGAAATGAGCTCATTTAGTGGATAAAAGTGTAAAATTTCTCTGTTTAAACATTTGTTATGTTCTCTATGTTCTATTGTGAGTAAAATATGGGCTCATGTGATTTGAAAGTCTTTTAGTTGTAATTTTATTCAAATTTAAAAAACGTCCTAACATTTCCAGAATTTGGTTTGTAGGATTGATGTTAATGGTCATGACTATTTGGATGTTATGGGAGCTATTAAGATTGATGATTCTGTTTCTAAACCTCAAATGAGTTTGATGTTAAGGTTTTTAAAGGTCAAATGGGCTGGATGATCTTTCTGCTTTTATCTTGAAAACCTTTGCAGAAGAATTAGCCCCTGCATGGGCGGACATTTTTCAGAGGCCTATTGATTTACATATTATTCCAGATATTTGGAAAAAAAAATCTGTTATTATACCTGTCTCAAAAAGACCTGGTCCTCAAGATAATGCTGATTATTGCCCAGTCACCTTAACCTGCACTGTGATGAAGTGTTTGGAGAGGATTATGGTGAAGAAGCTTAAAGAAGAGGTTAAGGACCATCTCGATCCTTATCAGGTTTTCCTATCAAATTAATAGGGGCACTGATGTGGTTATCCTGTGGTACATCATGTTTCAAAACATCTGGAGGATCCCAAGGCTTATGCCATGATTTTTTGATCTGAGCTCTCTGCTTTTAATACTGTGCTCAATACTGTGCAGCCGCACCTTATGCTCTATAAACTAAATAGTATGGCCATTTATCCATAGCATCAAATCGTTCCATGCATTTCTTACTGGCAAGACTCAAGTCAAAATCAAGCAGAATCTCTGTAGGTCTATTAGTACTGGTGTCCCCCAGGGGTGTGTTTGCTCACCACTCCCATTTACATTGTACACCAATGAATATAGGGGTTCATTGGGGATATTGTTGTAAAATTTTCAGACGATACTGCCATTCTTGGTCTTCTGTATAAGGATGAGGACATTCAACATTATATTACAGAGATTGCTCACTTTGTTAATTGGAGTAAAGAACACAGTCTTGTAATTAACGTTAGAAAAACAGAGGAAATTCTTTTTGATTTCAAACTAGTAGGCAACTAAGCCTCAAAGACACGACTGTGATTGTTTATGTTATTGATGTGGGTACTTTTGTTATGCAGCTTTACCTGTATTGCCCAAAATTAATTTTCCTCAAGGGACAAATAAAATATGATGTTGATGATGAAGATGATTTCTTTTCACATCTCATATTTCAGCCTATGCATGCTTGTCACTTTCCATGTTGATTTGTTGCCATCATAGTGCACTTGCACATAGTGCAAGTTTTGATAACACTTTATTAAAGAAAAAAAAAGAGATGTCATATCTTGATTTTTAGAACTTTGTGAGCACACATATTACTAAGGGTGTGAATCTTTGGGTAGACACCAAATTTATTCAATTTACGATTCATAGGTTTTCGATTGTTGTGGTTTTTGCAAATTCACAATGACTCAGTCAGACTCACAATGAAGTTTGATTCAATTTTGATTAATTATTAAATTATGTATTTAAATGCATTAATATGATTATGTAAATAATAACACTATATCTCCAATAATTTGCACATGCAAGTAATTTAATGTTTAAACATTTTAAAATATCGAATGGTACTTTACCGAATTGCAATTCATTCAAGTTTTTTAGCATTTTAAATCGATTCTTGATCAAAACAACCAATTCACGATTCAAAAATCCATGTTTCAAGATCAATAAATAAGCATCGGCACGATTTGTAATCGATGCAGTGAATGATTTACATTTTACTAAAAAAAAAAAAAAAAAAAAATCACATCTGTACAAATCCACATGAATCATAGCATAGTCCACCTTTTCATTTATTTAATTTTAAAAATATAAAATCTGTTGTGTTTTTGTATCTGATGATTTGTGCAGGTCCAACACGCTCTCACTGCATTTACTCTAGAAATACAGAGCTGCAGCTGTTGCAGTAAATCAGGCTTTATATCCTCTCACTGAGCAATGGATGATTCCATGTGAATAAAAGACAATGACTATTTACTCATAACTCTTTGTGTGAGAGCTGAATTTGTTTAAAAGACTCACCAAGCCCATCTGACTCAAACAAGCAGGTGTCGTCCACGCCCACCTCTCGACACCATGACAGGAAGTTGGCTGTGTTGTCCCTGGCGAAAAAGGAACCAGATGCAGCACTGGCTCGGCAGGGAATCCTGCGACTGGGAATCGACTGAAAGAGAGAATTTGACTGTGTTACTCAGTGCCAGATATTTGCATTTAAAATGTCTCATATGCTCACATGTCCCTGAAGAGAAGGGTGACAAGTTCTAAACACTCCAAACATTATAAGGCCAAAAACATAAAGGAATAGTTCACCCAAAACTGAAAATTCAGTCATCTTTTACTCACCCTCATGTCAGTCCAATACTGTAAGACTTCTGTTCATCTTTGGAAAACAAATGAAGCAAGCATGTTTGAGCTTCCATGTTTACCATATTTGACAAGCTCTATGTACATGTGTTGATCATGTATCATCTAATGTTTATATGTGGATAAAAGCATAAATTAAATCCATTCATCATATAAAGTGTATGTGTATCTATAAGATCTGGATTAAACAACTTGATTTATATGGATTCATGTACTTTTTGAAGTGTACAAATTGTGGTTGTGTGTAATTTGAACAGTGAGCAAATATTTAAAAAAAAAAAAAAAAAAAAAAAAACATTCTTATTGGTTGGGAATGACATGAGGGTGAGCAAATCATGATAAAATATTTGAGTGAAATAACCGTGTAATGCAAGTATGCAAATGCAACTTGTCCAGTGCACATACTTCCGCTTGGTACATTGTCATGAAACAATCTTGCATTGCTAAAAGCCAACCAAATGCAAATGTCAAGTGCTCATGAAACAGGCCAGTTAGTAGAGCTGTAAGGGTTAACCTCACTTCTCCAATCTCATGTGACGCACTACTTACTGATGCTAGAGGCTACGGTCTTTAGCATCCTTGTTAGTGCGGCCACCTCCCATGCTGGAAATCCTGCTCTGAGCAAACATGGTCAGTAGAATTGTAGGAGTTACATTGGTGCCGTGACCCGGGTGGGAATGAGTTTTAGGAGGGTGAGTGTAGCAAAGGCAAGCTGTGTGGGTAAACCTCACTCCCCTGATCTCAAGAGGCACATTAGCGACTGATGCTAGAGGCAGAGGTCATTAGCACACCCGCCTCCCGGAAACACTGGTTAGAATCCCGCTCAGACCGAGTGAGGTGAGTAAAACTGGAGGGGTTACACTCGCATCTGTGTTTGCATATTAAGTCATCTAACCTTTCCAAAACATAGTACGCTGCCTTGTAAGCCAGAGTCAACATAACTAACTTCTAAGCTATTCTATTTCAATGGAACCTGTTAAGTGAATAAATCCTCACAAATAACTCACTTGTGAAGCACAAGATTTGATTCACAAGTGATTTCAGTAGAGTTCACCATAAGCATTTTGCTAAGATAATGACTCACTAAGTTAATAAGCATAAGAAAAAAAAATCACTTTGGGTAACAATGGACAGTTTGCTACTACTGGCAATCAGTTCTGGTAAAACTGGCCCCAATTGGCAATCATGTTGTTCAAATCTCGTATGCCCATATCGTTTTTGATATTCCATCCATCCATTCTCTGAACTGCTTCTATTTTCAGCAAATTAATTCTTTGAAATGTTGTCTAGGTCTGTCTCTGTATTCTCTCAAAACTTCTGGAACTAAACTAGTTAGTAAACAGTTGACAGTATTTAAATTGTCACAACATTTTGTTTATTAATCAATCGTAAAGGACATAGTACTACTACAGCTACTTTAAACGTTTTAAATGATATCGTGGAATCCTTAGATAATAAACAACACTGTGCAAAACTTAGTGTCTTATAACTATTTTAATTCTTTATTGTGTTATCTAGATTTTAATCTCAGGGAGTCTTTTTTCTTGGTTAAATAAAGTTAATAGGTCTTGAAGCAGAGCTCCAGTCTTGTTTAGTATTAATGCATAGCAAAACAGAAAATCTGTTCACATGTTAAGACACAACCACTGTGTTGCATGTATGAGGGTGATTTTTGATTGAAACTGACCAAATAAATCAGGACCGAATGTAACTGGCCATGGATTTGGGGGTTTTAGAGAAGTTTTAGAAATCCCCTTCTCCATCTCTCCCCCTCCATTTCCTTTCTCACTCAGTTTTCCCTACAGTTCAGTACAATTTTCCTTTCCTGCCACAGTCTCTTTTCATGTCTCTTCAATCTCTCTTCACCCACAAACCTGAGAAGTATGTGATCTCTCTCCCGTCTACTATCCGTCTCACTCCTTCCTTCACAGGGGTCCAGATTGCTTTACAAGTTTCTATTATCACATATGTTTTCACAAACACAATCCCCCTTTCTCAAATCTATAATCAATACGGATGAGTGTGACAGTGATAGATGAACGCATGCATAAGGAGCTGGCAGTGGTCAAATATCACATATAAATCTCAGTGGGAGGTTCATCCTGTGTGTATTTTCATACAGGACACTGAGAAAGGTTAGATGAGGTCATGCTGGAAGAACGTAGTAGTTGCTGGAATGGATTGTTTTCGCTCGCTTTTCCAGAACATTCTCAAGCTTCCCCAATGACCAGTTATCAAAATATTAGTTCCTCCTTTGAAGTAAAGTTTGATCGCTGGAATGACGAGAAGAACTACAACAAAAACAAAAGCAGCTATTATGATATAAAAAGCCTTTCTAGATGTGTCCTATGTTTGACTGAAATTTAGAATTAAGCTAATACTGAAAAACTAATATTTACATCTAACACCAAAAATGACCCCTTTATTTTCTTAATAAATGTTTTATAAAGGTTATAACTGTTATTCTGCATCTGAAAAACGGAGGTTGCCAGTTATTTTGAAATTGTGGGATCCAGATGAAATGATGAGACAATTCCCAGCCTTCAAGAGATACTTTACCCAAAAATTAAAATTCTCATAATTTACTCACCCTTATGGCACACATATACATATACATATATTAGTGCTGTCAAACGAATCACATCCAAAATAAAAGTTTTTGTTTACATAATATGTGTGTACTGTGTATATATTATGTATATATATATATAAATACACACACACATGCATGTATATATTTAAAAAAATGTTATGTTTACATATTAAATATATTAATATATGATATAATTTATATATAATACATGTACAAATACATGTAAATATTTTCAAAATATATGCTGTATCTGTGTGTCTTTATATATACATAAATAAATATACACAGAACACACACATCTATTTTGTAAACAAAAACTTTTATTTTGGATGCGATTAATCACAAGCGTTTGACAGCACTAATATATATATATATATATATATATATATATATATATATATATATATATATATATATACACACATATACACACACTGTATATATATATATATATATATATGGATGGGTGCCCAAAGGTTAATGGTCCAAAAGGCACACACAGCCATCATGCCAGTAATCCATCAGACCCCAGTAGATTAATTAATGCCTTCTAAAGTGAAGCAAAAGGCAAAAGGAATTTAACTTTTTTTTTTTTTTTTTTTTTAACTATAAGCAATCATTTTGGCAAACTATCATATGCAGGTGAACAAAAGGGTGACGTTTATTTTTGGCATAAACCAAGACGTAAGTGTTTAGCTAAGGTGATATTTCAAGGATATAGCCTAGCTTTATAATAGTCAGTGAAATATAGTTTTCATATTTTGAACTTTAAACCATCACTCCGGCCAACTGTCCTATGTACGTTAAGGAGAAGGCCGAGTTTATGTTTGTCGTAAATGCAAATGTATTGTGAATGGCAACGTGAAAATGTTGTAGGTGCGGAGGCCTGTTATTTCTTATACAAGCTTCGCAATATGCGTACACACTTTCCAAAACTGTGCGGGTGATTTACTAACAATGCGCAAATTAAAGAACACAGACGCAACATCTCATTTAGCCAACGCAATATACCAAGCGCAGCGCAAATTAGCGTAGTCGCAAATAAAGAATAAAGAAATAAAGAAGCCAAAAGAACCGAAGAAAGAAGTTTTGATAAACCTGGAATTGTGTGACTCCTAGTTGAGTGTTCCAAGTCATCTTAAATTTTCTGAAGCAAATTAAAAATAACATGCTTGGCAAACGATATGTTCAGATAATGTGTTCATCTGGCCTTCAAAATAAATTAATACGTGTGGAAAAAAACCTCTCCCTTCTACAACTCGATCTCTGTTCTTTGCGGTGCCGCCTTCTAGCAGCACAAAATAGTTTAAGACATGCTTTTTTGGGGTGTTAAATAATGGCGCAAATGCCAGTAATTTGACGAGCACACACCTTAGTAAAAAATAAATAAAAAAATACAATAAAATAAACAAGGCAGTCATGGCCTAATGGTAACTGTGTTCATCTAAAGAAAGAAAGTCATACTTCTAGGATGGCTTGAGGTGAGTAAATAATGAGAGAATTTTCATTTTTTGGTGGTCTATCCTTTTAATATACACACATACAAACCCTCTGTCTTTCTCTCAGAGGTTGTGTGGATGTGTTTGATCTGTAGCCTCTGGACTGTGCTATCAATGAACTGCTGTAACTCTCTCACTCTTTCTATGCCTGAGGAATAACAACCTCAAATATTCCTCACATCTGTGCTGTTTTTACACATAAACATATAGTGATCAGCCAAACCAGCATGCAGCAGCACTCTGATGCCTTTATACATATAAAAACAGTGGCAACCTTCACTATCTTACAGTATAACGCATAACTTCAATATAATGCTAAGAATCATATATTCTTTTGATGTATATAGATACACACAAAGCTAAAAATGGCTTCTCACATTGGAAATTGTGAACCAGTGTCAGCTAAACTCTTGGTTAATATAATACTTGCTCCACACTGTACAGTTAACCCTGAGATAACAAATGTAGTCAAAAACTTTGATTTCTGTGCCATCACAATGTTGTGGGTGTTTGCCAGGCATTGCTATAGTGTTGTCAAGTTGTTCTTTGTGTTTTTAGAGCTTTGCTAGGTGGTTGCTAGGGTGTTTGGGGTTGTTGCTAAGCAGTTACTCACTGGTCCAAGAGAGCCCACTTTAACATGTCTGTGATATTAAGCTCTCTATATACAGTTTCTCAATTTTAAGGGATTTCTAAATATCATGAGAAAGTAATGGTGAGGTTTCACTTTAGCCAAACACACTAATGATTCCCAAAATTGGTTTTTGAATGGATCTGTGTTTGAATAATTGTAAAGTATTGACTGAAATGAAACAGTCTTGAAATTCAATCTCTTTCCTATGAGACCAACTGGTTATGTTTCCCAGAAGCAAACTCTGTGACAGGAACCCTGGATTCGCATGAAACAAGCCATGGCATAAAGCAACCTCCTCAGTGGAGTAGGTCAGCCAACATATGTAGCCATTTTACATGCAGTACAGCAGATATGCTCACACACAGTTTGAAATAGTATACTATCACAGGGTGGCCTGCAACATTTGTGCAATGTTAAGACATATTAAATGAAATTACAATTAAAAATATTAATTGAATTAAAAATGCAGTCTATTGAAGTCGTATTACTGTTTGAGAGTTTGGTAAGCATTGCCACCTTTCAAGTTGTCCTCATCATATATACAGTATGTGTGTGTGAAATATATATATTACTTGCAAAATAATTATTAAATGAAATAAATTAAAATAAATAAAATGTATGTTCTGATGTACTTAAAAAGATGAAAATGAATAAAAACGACATAGATCTGATATGGTTTAAGTGGAAGGACCCTATTCCACCAACACATAACCACTGGATAAGGGAAGCCTTGCGCCATCTTAAGTTAGAGAAAATTAGACATACAATCAGAGGGTCTTTTGGGACACTTTATAATATCTGGCAGCCTTTCCTAACATTTGTTGAGGAAATGGAAGCAGACAACATGGCAACGTAAAGGAAAGAAGAAGAAAAAATGGAAAGAAAGGGGAACTTGTACTATGTACGTTTACTTCATGCAATTTATTTTTTTTTCTTTACGGACATTTGATTATGTACAATGTCTTAATGCCTGGTGTTTGGGGGGATGGGGGGGGGGTCAGTTATGTGAGTTTATTTGTTCTGCATAATGTGAAAAGATCTAAAAACACTAAAACTTTGACTAAAATTAAAACAATATAGGTGCATTCACGATATATGTGTGAATACAAGATACCAACTTGTAAAAACTGTTCAAATCCAAGGGTGTGAACAGCTCCAATTAGAACGTCACATGTTGTCATTTCGAAATTACAGTAATTACAACTTGGCGTGAATGCAGCATACGTCACAATTTCACATGGCCACACCGGCACTCCTTCACAATGAGCACATTCCCCTGAGTTCTAATGTCACCTGTCCTCAATCACTACACTCATCACCAGCACTATTTTATTATAATAAGCCTTCCTATAAAAAGCCTATACTAATTTTAAATAGCTTTGTTGTTGTTCTCATTTATTTTTTTAATCATAAACTTAAAGGACAACCATATAGGCTAGATTATGCATTTATTTATTTATGAAGAGGACAGATAAGCGTTCTCTTTTCTTGTTCAGCACACAAAGCAGATGAATGCTTATTTTCATGCAGTGAGAGCGGAGGCCAATAAACATGATAAAATATGAACAAAGGAAGGGTTGTTTAAAAATATAGATTTTTTATTTTATTTTTATTTTTTTTATCGATTATCATTTTTATGAACCCATATCGATTCTTACATCCCAAGAATCAATATTTTGGTCTATGTTTTTTTTTTTTTTAGTTGCTGAATGAACAGAACATTGTGGGGCACCTCACATCCAATAAATCGCAATAAGGTACCTGGAAAGGTATTATTCATTGTCCTTCTAAATGACCTCTGAATAGTTGTTGATGCCTGCCTTAGAGATCAACAAGCCAGTTTTCGAAGTGGACAATCCTGCATCAAGTGATTGAACAATCGCTGGAATACCAACAACGTATCTCACTGAGCTTTATCAATTTTGCAGTTGGATGGGTTAAATGCAGAGCACAATTTCGAGTATGGGTCACCATACGTCACGACTAACTTAAGTTGTTTGAACATAAATGTGTGTCTACACATCCATCATATAATGATAAAAATCCACCCAGTGTTTTTCTTTTTTTAATCCCTATTTTAATCCCTTTCTCAAATCAGGCTGTTCTGAGACTCCTGTCAGAATGACGTAGTTCTGCACAGACCACTCTCACAGTAGTTGATTGACAAGGCCGTCTTACCTTAAGACCCACCCTCAGAGAGTTGTCATCAGTCCACCATTGTGTCGTGCAGGGGAAGACAAGAATGTCTCCAATTAAGCAGTTGAGGTGTTTTGTTATTGGATGTAATAATGAACACAGCTGTCGTCATATACTCCTGACATCTGAGCCGCTGAAGACGCAGAGGATTAACGTTACTTTCGTTTTGATGGGAATGTGGCGATCCCCTCGGGAATGTGCTTTCAGATGGAGCAGCAGTTAATACACAGAGCCGTAGTTCACTGACAAGCTAGGCAATATCGCGTTCCTAACCGAAGACGAATCGCCTTCGATTATGAACGTGGTTTAGCATAGCTTGTCAGTGAACTACGGCTCTTTGTATTAACTGCCACTCCATCTGAAATCAGGTGATGGATATTTACTACTAATCACGGAACCGGCTTTACTGACGAGATGCGCATGATAATCAAATACGATTAATTGCACAGCCCTAATTTTGCTTCTTTGCCTCAGACAAACAACTTTCGTGACCTTAATTTTATTCTGGAAATGGATGATCCCATGATCTGCTGCCACACTGGAGCACAATCGCCATAAACTGGACAGGGGTGGGAATTACAGTTACAAGTTACAACAGATCACCCTCAGTGTTGTCTGTAAAAGTTACAGATGGACTTCAGAATTTACTCTCACTGATCAAAATATTGAAAATGATGGAAAATGTTTGGTTGACACAACCTCTTATGTCTACCTACTGGTTCTGGAGTATTCCACTGCTGGCATCTTCTTAGGACAACCATGGTTAATCAAACATCCTCCGGTGCTGTCCTGGCAAAGTGGCGAGATCCTGAAGTGGGGCTGCTTCCCAACCTGTTTTCTGAAACTTACTCTCCAAGCTCCCACACTGTCTGTTCCTGTATGTTCCATATCCATCGAAAGACCGGTGGAACAACAATCTGTGGATATTCCTGAATGCTCCTCCCACTTCAGTGATGTGTTGTGCCCCAAGTAGGCTTCCCAACTGCCTCTGCACTCGCCATGGGACTGTGCAATCATTCTCATACTGGGTGTACCAGTGCCCCGAGGAAAGATCTACCTACTGTCCATCTCAGAGCAGAAGGTCATGGAGGAGTATATACAGGAATCCCTTCAGCAAGGTTACATCCAAACATCCACTTCCCCTGCTGCTTCCAGTTTCATTTTTGTGGCCAAAATACAGAGGCTTGTGGCCCTGCATCAATTAACGTGCTCTCACCAAAATTAGCGTCAAATTCCGATATCCCCTTCCTCTTGTCCCTGCAGCTCTAGAACAAGTTTGCAGCACAAGAGACTATGCCAAGTCGGACCTCTGCAGCGCCTACAATTCGTGAAGGAGATGAATGGAAGACCGGTTTTGTGACCCCTACTGGTATGTGTCATGCCGTGTGGCCTTATTAACACCCTCTCAGTTTTTCAGGACTTTATGCGCAAGATTCTCCAGCAGTACCTTAAACGTTTCATCAGTGTCTACATCAACAATAGTCTACTGTACTCCCAGAGCATGGCCCAATATTACCACCACTTTGCGGAGGTCCTCCAAAGAATAAGAGATTTCCATCTGTATCTCAAAATGGAGAAATGTCAGTTTCATCAGTCTGAAATCCAATTTGTTGGTTACAACACCAGTCAACAAGCCTCTGTCCAGGTCTCCCGCAGCCACAGGGGCTTTTGAGAAGCAGAAGCCGGCCTTTTGCTCGTCACTGCTCCTAGTCCATCCTCACCTTGACAAACCCTTCACTGTCGAAGTGGATGCATCCACCACATGTGTCAGATTGGTGCTCTCCCAGCAGCAGGAGATGCCGCCAAAACTTCAAAACATCTATGCGCTTTCTTCTCACAAATCCAGCCAATCCAGTGGAAAGAATGAATGAGGCATTTATATAGTGCTTTATTGTGTATTGCTGTACACCCAAAGTGCTTTAAAATTATATGGGGGGATCTCTTCTCAACCACCAGTGCACAGCATCGTCCTGGATGATGCGACGGCAGCCACAATACAACGGCACCAGTGCCCTCACCACATATCAGCTACAGATGGAGAGGAGAGAGAGAGAGAGAGAGAGAGAGAGAGAGAGAGAGAGAACCAATCCGGGGATGGGGATTATTGGCCAGCTGGAAATTTGTCCAGGACACCGGGGTTACACCCCTACTCTTTATGAGAAGTGCCTTGGGATTTTTAATGACCACAGAGAGTCAGGACCTCAGTTTAATGTCTTATCCAAAAGACGGTGTTTTTTTACAGTATAGTGCCCCCATCACTATACTGGGGCATTAGGACCCACACAGACCACAGGATGAGCACACCCTGCTTGTCTCACTAACACATCTTCCAACAGCTACCTAGTTTTGTCAGGAGGTCTCCGATCCAGGTACTGACCAGGCTCAACCCTGCTTAGCTTCAATGTGCAACTAGTCTTGGACGGTGATATGGCTTTTGAAAGAAGATGAACCCGAGTCTAGTGTTTCCAAAAATCTTCCCATGGGCTGCCCTCATGACCTTCAGTATGTTCCCAATGTCTCAGTCTAATCCAAGTTTCGCATTCTTCAGTGGGCACTGGTCACCCTGGGGCCACTCAAACCCTCTCTCTATTATGAAATTGTTTCTGGTAGGCGAACATGGCAAGAGACATCAGAAGGTTTGTGAGAGGATGTAAGGTCTGTGCTATCCTGAAGACTCTTTGCCACCTACCATCAGGCAAGCTCCATCCTCTGTTCAATCCAAACTGCCCTCAACCACGTCTTCCATTACTTCAGCCTTCCGGAAGACATTGTTTCTGACTGCAGTCCACAATTCATTTCCAGAGTTTGGAAGGGTTTCTTTAAGCTCCTTGATTTCACTGTGACTTTATCTTCAGGTTAATCGCAGTTGAATTGGCAGATGGAATGGAAGGTCCAAGAGATCCGTCACTACCTCTGAACCTTCTGCCATTGCCACCAGAATACCTGAAGTCAGTTCATTGACTGGGCAGAGTATGCACAGAAATCCCTACGTCAACAGAGCACATGTCTGACCCCATTTCAGTGCTTACTTGGTTACCAACCACTAGGGGTGTCCCCGAATCGTCGACGATTCAATGCTTCGATTCGAGGAGCCTGATTCGACTCCCAATCTCACAGTCGAATATTCGCGGGGTGTTATGATCATACCATTTTGGCTATATGGGGGTGCTCAGTGTCTGATTTCACATCGAACTATCGGTTTTCTCCCAATAAGTTAATATACAGTCTATTATGATAATGCTGCAAATAAGAATCTTAAAAGAAAGAAGCTTTAAATAAATATTTTAACGTGCGTGAATAAATCCAACTTCCCCTATAGATTAAAGTTTCGCTTTCTAATCCGTCACCGACAGAAGAGCATTCTTGGCGGCTGGGATTTAAATCTTTAACAACACTCAAACTGACACAGGCAGAGTGGAAGACTTTGTTTTTTTTCTCGATCAGGTAGGGTATAAGTATATTATTTATCTCGTATAAGATGCCTTTGGTTGAGTTACGCTACAGTAAAGCGCTTTGTAGTACGGTGATTATCTCTTCAGCGTGCGGTGCGAGCAGGACAACAATGCAGAATATTAATAACTATGACTGGCACTGTCATATACTGTACATAGCATTATAAAGAGAACACTGTTATAATGAAACGCTGTGATTTTTTTTAGTGTTTAGTTGTGTTTCTGCATGTTATTGAGTTAAGAACGCGTCCACAAGAGTTCATTCAGAGCTGCGCAGAGCCGAATGCGCGTTCATGCGCATTCGGGGCATTTTGTGCAGATAGCCTATAATGGTAATATTAATGTTATGTTATATAAATAACGAAGCGTATTCTATGTGAGATAAGTTAAATCCCATTGATTAAAAATCTGCTTCATTCTACTGGTCATCTTCAGCGCGCGCAGCTCAAAACAGAAATACAGAATGTTATAACAACGATCATATATATAAAACGTTATAATGAGAGCACTATTGTAAACAATTTTTGTGAATTCTTAAGGGTTTCGCTGACGTTTAATGTTAACTATCTTTTAATCAAAACATAAAACATCATTCACCCCGTTTGTATCTGCGAGGCGTCCGTTACACATTTTCCTTGTGTATTTATGACTGTCGAATGTCTGATTTGACTCTTGGTAATGTATTTTGCCCCGCCCCCAAATATATGATTGGACTATCAGTCGACTATCGGCATGATTCGAAAATTCCGATTCGACTATGAAAAACCTTAGTTGGTGACACCCCTACCAACCACTGCTGCTATCATAGTCTGGGGGAACCGTCCAAGGTACCATCTGTGGACTACTGGTTCCAGGAAAGTTTGAGGGTCTGGGGACTCAGCTCATAACCATCTACAGGGAGCCATTTGCTGTCAGAAGGGTCAAGCTGATGTCTGGCAGACCTCAAAACCATCCTATCAACCCATGCTCTCAATGAAGGACACTCAGTTACATCTTCCCTGCAAGAAGCTGAGTTCCTGATTCATCGGCCAATTTGAGATTGAGAGTCAGATTAACCCCATCACATTTAAGTTGAAGTTGCTCAGCACTTCAGAATCCATCCTGTCTTCCACGTCTCCCATCTAAAACCCTATCACTCACCTGTTACTTTTTCCTCCACAGAGCCTGGTACTGTTGACTAACTCCCTTTGCTACCAATTGAGGCCCATGGAGATATGTACATGGTTGAAGACATTCTGGACTCCCGGCGCCGAGGTGGTCTTCTGAAGTATTTGGCAAACGGAAAAATACGGCCCAGAGGAAAGATCCTGGGTTCCCAGAAATGACATCCTTGACCCTGAACTACTTACCTTCTTCCACGAGAGAAATTCTGATGGTCGAGGGCTGCCACCTCAACGTATATAATAGTAACTTGAAGACACTAAAATAAAACTGAACACAAGGCTGCATAAATATTATTTTATATTTAACTATTTGCTCTGACAGAAAGAAAAAAAAATACCTGCCATTTTGACAAGCAAAATATGTTTACAGTTAAAACAGTTTTATTATTATTAATGTACACATCTCAATTACAGGCATGTTTATACTACACTGTCCAAATACCTCGTCATATTAAATGCATATTAAATGCACTGACTGATCTTAAACTACTCTCCTCTAACTATTTTGGCAATATTCAGTGCATACAGTACTATGCATACAGTACTATTTCATGATTGCTTTGATATGCCAATTGTGAAAACTACAGGCCATGAATTCTACTGTGTAATTCCTTCAGGGACTCTATTAGAATGGGAGCAAGTTATAACTAACAGAAAGCCCCATTCTGAGTATCTGTAAGAGGTGGTTCTTGGCCAAGACAAGCAGAAATATTTTCTTAATTTACCATCGAAAAAATCTCCTGATCTTAATGGTTTTCCCATCTGGAGGAGTTTTTGAACACTTAACAAGTCACAGCTTTCATTAGGCTGCTCTGTTAAAATGAGAAAGCTCAGTGATTTTCCAAAGTTCATCGTCCCACAATGCCGAGGTTTGGCAGGGAATGGCAAGCAGCCCTGATTCCAGACAAAAGTCTTTGTGTGAGAGAGAGACTAAAAATGCATTCAATACCAGCACCTGAAACCAAAACACTGCAGTATTCTGTAACCTCAGTCTGAAAACATGCACAGGTCTTGGCAGCCGTGCTGAATTAATTCATGTTACTGCCGTGGAAATGCATGCAACGTGCTGAATGCAGAAAATAATGAAAGAGTGCTAATGTTATGCTAATGTGCAAATGTTCAGTTCACATGCAATCACTCTACAGATGACTAGGAAATATCTGTCAAGCGCAACTGAATTCATGATAGCTAGTCACAATGCTACCATATATGAAACATAGCATATCTCATAAAGCTTAGCATACCTATTGTTCCATTCATAAAATCAGACCACTTGAGTTACCTCTGAAATGGGAGCTACAGCAAAAACTTTAAAGTTTGAGAAAACATAACATAAAGAGAAATCAAGCAGTTCCCAAAACATCATTGGGCCAGGATGGTCAACTGGTCATAAAATGACTAGCCTTATGAGATTGACTATTTATCTAGATATTCTTTCTTTTATTTAAGTCAGGTTAAACAATTCAGATTAACCTGACTTCCAGCCAGTATCATGGTTTAATCATCTCTAAGAAGTTTAAATTCATACCACACACAGCAGCACTGTTAAGGTCCTTGCACACTGAGTCTGAAATTTTCGTATGCTTTTTTTTTTCCCCATTCGTCATCCTTTCCCATCAAAATGCTTGTTACGGATGCAAAAACGCAGGAAATCGGACGAAAGTTTCAGAGGCAATGCGTAAACGTGATTGACACAACGTGAGGTCGTATTTATTTATTAATGTGCGAACAATTCTGATGAACATTTCAGACTCAGTGTACAATGACCTTTACAGTCTTCAAAGCAGATTTTTTTGTACAAATTCATTGCCTTCAACAATAAATAAATTAAGACTACTGATGTCTAATCGAATTAATTAAACTAATATCAGAAATCTAATTGTCTGCTATAGGCAATGGGCTTTGCATTTAAATGATAAAATAAAAATAACTACAGCACGATTGAGGCCATAATTTTAGCAGACTGATGTTTGGTCTGAACTTTACATTCCACTTGCACTGAAGATGAACAACTTTGCAGACTGTCAAATTTACTGTCCAATCACAGTCTTTAGACAACTTTATATCAGAATAAAAAGCAAATTAAGACGATTGCAAACACAATGTTACTTTAAAAAAAATAATAAACAAATAACAGTAAATTAGTACCTTTCCTGGTGAATTCACATTGGGGTCATTTAGCCTGAACTTCTCCTGCAGCGTCTCAGCCAGCTGACACAACAGGAAACCATTATCTAACCTGTCCATGAAGCTCTCGGCTGTGATTTCCACACCTGATGGAAAAGATGAGAGAAAGAGATGAAAATCCCACAAAAGACTTTTGTTTGTGCTTCATTGAACTTATCTTATTTTTATAACTCTGATCGGTACATAACCGAATTACAGCATACAAGTCAGAAATGAACTTTTCGGCATCTAGGAATAAATCTATATATCAAATAAGGGTTGGGCAAATTTTATTTATTTATTATTATTATTATTATTATTATTATTAGAAATAAAGTAGTAACTAAGAAATAACATTCTGAGAAATAAAGAGAAATAAATTATTCTTGAAATATTTATATATAAAAACTAATTTGTATATAACCTTTTAAATATTACTATCATCTCTTGATTCTGGAAACTCTCAATATGTTATGATTATGATAACATATATTCATATTTAAAAAATGAAATTCTCAAGTTAATATGATCAAAAACAAACTTTTGGAGTATGTAAATTTTTATTGTGCTTAATTTAAACTTAATTCTTCAATTAATATTCATATCAGATTTGAAAGGCATTCTCAATAATGACGCACAACCCTTGTCAAATCCAGACATTTGTTGCAGCTATGATTCACAGATAAACACATTTCAGTCCCTAAAGCAGACAAGTGCTTTGGAAGGAAGCAGCTGATTTATTTTGCAACAGTATTCCAGATGAGACACACACACACACACACACACACACACACACACACACACACACAGAGACACAGACTCAATTCTGCGCAGATCAACATGTGGCGGCTACATTTTACTGACTTCCAGACGATCATTCTTTCTGCATGATGTCACTGTGAAACAGGAGGTGGTGGCAGGGGGTTGGGGTATCTGTGGAAAGAGCATATTTTCTCATCCACTATACTTTTTTTTTTTTTGATAGAGAGGGGGCGTCAGTGGTCGAGGGGGTTCAGATGTTTTAATGAGTTCCAAATGTGGTAATTGAGCCCAGTGCAGAGGAGAGGAGAGCTTGTGAAATCCTTTCTGAACGTGCCTCCATTGCTCCCCTTTTAAAGAACCAACATCTACACTACCTATAGTGTACTAAACTGCAGAATCTAAGACATTTAAGTAATACATATTGAGAGTGAACAATTACTTTGTTATTTCTCAGTTGTCCTGGCAAAATTAAAGGGGCCATGACTATTATATGCTAGATTCATTACATGTACAGTAAAACATTTCAGAGTTTTTTTTTTTTTGTTTTGTTTTAATTTTGATGATTTGAGCTCACAGCTCACGAAAGTCAAAAATTCAGCATCTCAAAATATTAGAATATTTCCTAAGATCAATCAAGAAGCGATCAGCCTGTAGCACTGCTGAGGCACTATTAAAGGAACACTCCACTTTTTTTGGAAATAGGCTCATTCTCCAACTCCCCCAGAGTTAATAAGTTGAGTTTTACCGTTTTTGAATCCATTCAGCCGATCTCTGTATCTAGCGATAGCACTTTTAGCATAGCTTAGCATAGATCATTGAATCCAATTAGACCAGTAGCATCGCGTTCAAAAACGATCAAACAGTTTCGATATTTGTCCTATTTAAAACTCGACTCTTCTGTAGTTATATCGTGTACTAAGACCGGCGGAAAATGAAAAGTTGCGATTTTCTAGGCTGATATGATTAAGAACTATACTCTCATTCCGGCGTAATAATCAAGGAACTTTGCTGCCGTAACATGGCAGTGATATTACGCAGCGCCTGAAAGTAGTCCCCAGCTAGGTAACTAGTTATAATATAGCTGGGGACTACTTTCAGGCGCTGCGTAATATCACTGCGCCTGCCGCGGCCATGTTACGGCAGCAAAGTTCCTTGATTATTACGCCGGAATGAGAGTATAGTTCTTAATCATATCAGCCTAGAAAATCGCAACTCTTCATTTTCCGCCGGTCTTAGTACACGATATAACTACAGAAGAGTCGAGTTTTAAATAGGAAAACTATCGAAACTCTTTGGTCATTTTTGAACGCGATGCTACTGGTCTAATCGGATTCAATGATCTATGCTAAGCTATGCTAAAAGTGCTATCGCCAGATCCGGAGATCGGCTGAATGGATTCAAAAACGGTAAAACTCAACTTATTAACTCTGGGGGAGTTGGAGAATGAGCCTATTTCCAAAAAAAGTGGAGTGTTCCTTTAAGCCTTCAGCTCGTCTGTATTTTTGGATCGACTGTTTCTCATATTTCTCTTGAAAATATCCCATAGATTCCATATGGGTTTCAGGTCAGGCATGTTGGCTGGCCAATCAAGCACAGTAATATCATGGTCAGCTTGGAAGTGATTTTGGCAGTGTGGGCAGGTGCTAAAGTCCTGCTGGAAAAGGAAATCAGCATCTCCATAAAGCTTGTCAGCAGATGGAAGCATAAAGTGCTCCAAAATCTCCTGGTAGACGGGTGCTTTGGACTTGACAAACACAATGGACCAACACCAGCAGACGTCACGGCACCCAACTCATCACTGACTTCAGAAACTTCACACTGGACTTCAAGCAGCTTGGATTCTGTGCCTCTACAGTCTTCCTCCAGACTCCAGACCTTGATTTCCAAATGAAATGCAAAATGTACTTTTATCTGAATTGAGGACTGTGGACCACTGAGCAGGTAAGATGCTCCTGACATTGTTTCTGTTTCAGAAGTGGCTTGGTAGCCCTTTTCATGAAGACGTCTGAGCATGGTGAATCTAGAATATATGAAAGTTTCACTTTTTGAAATAAGTTACAAAAATTAATGGTCTTTTTCATGATATTCAAATTTTTTGAGATGCACCTGTATATATATATATATATATATATATATATATAGTGACGGGAGGAGCCAACGACAGACACAGTGGGTGTGGCGTCAGGCCTCAGGCCTCAGAGAGGTTTTTATTAAACAAAAATGATAAAATAAAGTGTCCAGTGGGAATAAGTGGCCATAAAACAGGGGGGATCTGGTGTCCTCGATGTGCTGCGGGGCTCGTGAAGGAGGGCAGTGTTCCAAAAGGGAAGGGTCCAGGCAAGGGGCGGAGTCTGGTGGCCGCACACGCTCCCGCGGTCCGGGGCACGAGGGGCGGCGGCTTCTCTGGAGCGGCGGCTCTTCCTCTTCTGCCTCTTACGGGCATTGGCGGGATGGACGGCCCGGCATCCTGGCCCGACGGCCGTTATACGGGTGCGGCTTGCACGATGACTCTGGAGGTTCCGCGGCTCACATCCTCGGCGGCGCGATGTCCCTCGACGCACCCTTCCTGGACCCACGAGGACACCAGCGTGCATGCACGGGGGAAGAGACCGGTCTCCCGAGGAGAGGCGCGCTCGGCATTTAACGGCGGCGGTGATGAGGCTTAATTCAGTCCAGCTGTGCCTCATCACACGCCGCCAGCCCACGTTGGTCCCACGCCCCTCCTCTCATCCACCCACTCCAGTCGGGAGCCTGGTGAAGGGCGGCGAATAAGGGACGGGGTGGTGATGATGATGAGGGGGAGGGCCGTCGAACCGTCACAATATATATATATATATTTTTTTTTTTTTTTTTTTTTTGCAAATATGATTATTTTTCCACTCTCATTCCGACCCTCTGTCCAAAATAATTATAATCCATATTAAGGAGGCAGTTCATTAAAGGTTTGTCAGTAAACTGATACTTATTTTGATTGGCTAACACATCATCATACTGCAGGTGAGTGTTTCAAATACATTATTTATATAAAGCTACTGTATCATTTATAGACAACAGGCTATAAAACTGTTTATTTATGGTTTGCAATGCTGTCAGATCCAATTCCAATTTGTTGAAAGAGGGCTCTTTCAACAAATGTTTCTTTGCAAACTCTCTATTACAGTGTGCCTTATTTACAAAACAATCTGCAATTGAATGCTCGAAACAAACAAATAGTCCTCCGACGTTATCCGAAATTGTTCCAATATTTCCTGACAATGAAGTCTGTACAGAGATGCAAACATGCTGTTTAAACCATATGTGTCAAAGCGAACGTTGCTTAAATCCATTTGTCCTGTTGTCGGGAGTAGCTCAAGCGTTTGGAGAAATTGAACAGGCAAGTGTATACTGTATCTAGTGTAGATTAGATCAGTGATTATAATGAGTTCTATTTGAATGTGAAGCGAAATGACGCAACACTCGCATCTAGACTCAAGTACTCCAGAGTGCACTCTAGACTTGTATCAGCCATTAAGTCAGTAAACCCATGATGTGATGATGTGAATCTATTTGTTGATGACTTGCTCATATGGCAGTCATATCCAAATATATTCGCCTGAGACATCAGAATCTATCTGTGATATCCAAAAAAAAAAAAAAGATAATTTTTGTAACTTGGTTACATTTTATTTTATGTATATTTGTATTTATTTAGTTGTAGTGAGAAATATGTTTTAAGCTTGTAGGATGATTTAACTTATATGTTAAAAGATGAAGTAAAATTTGATTTATCATGGTACTAAATTATTATTAGCCTGACAAAAGTCTCCAAGTCCTATCTGCTTAGAATTAAATTTCCTAAACTTTTTGTCATTTCATTTGATTTCATGATTACATTTCATTGACATCAACAATAAAATAGGACATCAATGGTATAATAAATTGTGCTTCTTTAGCTCCAAACACCACTAGTAAATAAAAAGTGCAACAAAAATAGCAAACTAACAATATTAGAAAGCAACAAAAAGCCAGTGTATGTTTCATGTAAACAAGTGGCTTCTGGTGAGACCAGCAAATGGTCAAATTGTGTTCCTGTAACACAGATCAGTTTCAGACATCTGAGCAGCTATTTGTCTAAAAAAACAACACAGAGACAGGCATAAGCCACTAAAGAGTATGGACAATCTGGATAGGGAACTAGTGGTTGGTATGTGGTTGAATATGAAGCCCCTATGTGGCCCACTGCGGCTCCTGGCTTCCTTTTGCTCCAGGCAGACCAAAGACAAAGCCCTGGTTTCAGCTGGCTGTTCACGGCCTGAGAGCTGCCAGAAATTCCACAGACATCCCCCTTCATCCACACACACACACAGAACCGAAGCCAGGGCCACGACACACTACCATTCTTCTCTCTTCATAATTTGTCTCGTTGTTGAAATGGTGAGTGGTGTTCAGAATCTGATTAATGCTGGGAAATGTTGGAAAATAAAACATGGACACATGCAGTCATGCCTGTGCATGCACATAAGTCTATTACATTCATCAAAGAAAAAAAAAACAAACGAACAAAAAACCTATCAAATTATTTAAAATCAAAACATGGCACATTAAAGACAGCATGTTTTAAGGGTTTAAATTTATCGATATCAGCTTAAATTAAATTATTTGATATGAAGAAATGATAATATACAAAAGATAAACAGAGCATAGCTGGATGTGCCCTAAGCAACCTATGCAAATAATGAAACATGAATTGAAACATGTAATGAAACATTTCCTCTCCACCATGAACAGAATACACCAGCAGAATGAAGAAGGCCTTAGCACATAGCCTTGTTGCACACCTCATGCATTAGTCAACCTTATGAAAATTTACACATGAAACTCCACAGATTGTATTATTAATTGAATTGCAGTTCCAAATCACAACTGGACACATTGCAAATAGAAAAAAACAAAATATGTTACTGTATTTTAAAGGGATCCCTGGGTATTAAGACTTGTATGGCTTAATATAACGTAAATGATGCCTCTTATTGAAATATGTAGTAGAATACCCATCAAAGATTTGTTATTTTAAAAAAAGTCACATTGTTTCATACATATTTTGGACTATGGGGAGCGCCATTATTCTGATGACGTAAAATGGTTGAACTCGGTGAGCTACTAGCGCTACCTGTTCCTATTTTTATCACAACACAACTGATATGATGACCACAGCTTCTGAAAGAGCTTACAGGTGGTGATGGATATAAGCATAGGCTTAAACCAAATGCTGTACCATGGATTTTTCCCCACAAGGAGTCTAAATGCCCCGGATATCGAGGGAAATCCGCGCTGAGAAACTCCTCTAGTGGCCGCACGTCATGATTAGCGTCAGCATGTCTACATCCTAACAGATGGCATCTAGCGTTTCTTATCTGAGCCGTTTGTAAGCTCTTTCAGTAGCTGTGGTCTACTAAAAGACTCAAAGGCATCAGGGCTAAAGTGGAGAGAAAAAAGAAGCGGGTCTTTAGGAAGTTGTATCCGTCCACAGGCATCTTCCCATTCTTTTCTCCTTTTCTTATCGCTAGGAAAGCAGTGAACTCTTACATTGCTTCTCTTGTTGCCCTTCGACTGAAAATTACAGCCAAAAGCCACACAACGTGGTATCGTATCAGTATTTTATTTTGAGTTTTGAGTTGTGTTACGGTAAAATGCACCAGTAGCTCACAGAGTGCAACCATTTGACGTCATCAACGCAGAATGTACTCAAAGTCTCTTTAAAGGGGTCATATAATGCCATTTTTGTACAAGCTAATATGATTCTTTAGGGTCTAAATTGAAAGTTTGTAATATACTTTAATTAAAAATTCTCATTAGTATTGTAAGAAAACACTCATTTTACCTGCTCAAAAACAGCTCTGTTTTCAGCACACCGTTTTAGTGCGTGTGTTTTTAAATGCTAGTGAGCTTTGCTCGCCCCGCCCCTCTGTTCTGTGGGGCGTTTTTTACACAACACACGTGGAGTGTTGCCTTGACAACAGTTGAGGGTATATTTTGAAGAATGGCAGTAAATATGTGATCAGATAACATAACTTATTCTGGCATAATATTGAAAAACATCAATTAGAGTATTTATAGTCTTGGATCATATGCATTTGCAGGATGTAAACAGTATTTTGCAGGTATTGTGTTACCATTAATTTTCATGCAGTTATAACTGTTTTTTATTCATTTAAATTTTTTACATTACTTCTTAACAGACACCGTTATAAACCATCTACAAAAGTAAGCTTAGTGTAGTGTTATCATGTTAACTTTAATACCTGCGTACACAGTTTGTAATAACACAATAACCATAACGTTTTGTTCATTATAAACGTGGGATTATTAATTATATTGAGAACGTCGTAAATAGAAAACATGCATGTACCCTGAATGTAAACATTAGCCACATACATCGTGAAGCGTGCTAGCGATTTGCAAAGATTAATATAAAGATTAATATAAAGGTTAGTTAAACGTTACACTCACTTCTTCTGGAGGTTCAGCAGGAACACGAATAGTTGGTACCGATTCTTTTTTCAGGAGCAGCTTCTTAGCAAAACCAGCTTTATACTGACCTTCATTTATAAAGCAGTCTGGTGAAAAATGATTCGCGCAAACATGAAAACATTGACGTTGCTCGTGGGGAATATTCCCTTCAAAAGCAAAACTCAGCCACTGTGTCTTCAGCGGTTCGGACTTAGGAACATCAAAATGACTGCTGTGTTCATTATTGCACCCGAGAACAGAACACCACAATCGCTTAGACGCCATTCTGCTCATAGACAGCTCCAGCGTATATCAACAATGACGCGCGGACTATGATTGATAGCTCGCTCACGAGCAAGGGCGGGTCTGTGTTGAAACACTGCTGTCAATCAACCATCGTGGGAGGGGCGTCCGACCGTGTGGCGTCACACGGTCGAACGGCTTGATTTGAGACAGGGTAAAACAAATAAGGAGATTAAAAAAAAAACACTGGATGGATTTTTATCATTTTATGATGGTTGTGTACAGGCAATGCTAACACACATTTCAGTACAATCAACTTGTAAAAGTGCATGTACCATTATATGACCCCTTTAAGACAAGTCATGTCACTCGGCGGCCATCTTTGAAACGCCTCTCGGGCATGCAAGTGCAGCTCCTATCTCTTTGACTGGGAAAACATCAAATTCTCCAAAACTGTTCACTATGCTTATGATTAAATTTCATATTTGAAATCACCAAAGAAATCTGACAACAACCTTATCATAAATGTTGTCTATTTTGCTCAAATAGCGTTATAAAAAGCTTATTTTCAGGCTAGATCAGCCAGTGCGCAGTCCTCAGCGCAAGTCTCAGAACGCTGACTGTTTCTATAGCAACCGGGACTTCTAACGGCAGCTGCAGTGACACGCTGACTTTACCGATTAGCGATTGGCTCTTTCATTCAGAAGGCGGGGCTTCCTGCGATTGAGCGGCCATATTGAGCGTTGCATTTTTCCCATTCAAAACTATACGAGTGACATGTCTTGGGTATTCTATAGTCTTTGATGTACTGTGCATATAAAAATCCCCCCCCCCCCATAGTCCAAAAACAATGTCGATTTTTTTTTTTTTTTATAACATACATTTTCATGGGTTTTCTACTACATATTTAAATAAGAGACATAATTTACGTTATATTAAGCCATACATGTCTTAATACCCGGAGATCCCTTTAAGGACATAATTCTCCCCATTAAAATTATTTTTGTTGAGTTAACCTAACCTGTCAAGTTGTTTCAGTCATGAAAAATAATATTTTTGATGCAAATAGAATCAGTTAATTTAGATATTACCACATCAAGTAAATGACTTTAGGTTACCTGACAAGCATTGTTTTGGATGTAGTGTTCAATGTTTAAATATATATATTTTTAATTTTCTTTTAATTTCACTGGTTTAGGCCTAGTTATTACCCTGTTATTGTAATTGCTAACAGTATGTGCATGCGAAATATGACTGTAAAAGGAAGTGCTACCAATAAAACAGTATCCCACACACTAGTTTATTTCAGCAGAAGCACAGTATTATTACCAACCTATATAGTATTAGCATTAGCCATATGACTAAATAACAGATGAATTTGGCAAAACATGGTTTAATTTGACCAACGACCGTTGAAATCAGAAACAAAAGACTTATGAATCATTTTCCTATTGCTTTTCAATGTTGCATATCTGCATTGCTGTTATATAGCATTGTTTTTTTTGTTTTTTTTTCCCCAATCTGAACTCAGAACATATACTTTCTTGTAGCAATTTAACAGAGAATCACTGATATGAAAGATACAGGAATTGCTGAGGCATTGAGGCAGGAGCAGCTTGACTTACCCAGCATGCTAGAGAGCCAGAGCGCCAGGTCTTCCTTCATGGGCAGCAAACTGGCCTCATGTCTGCTGGCCAGCCACTGACTGTACTGCTGCAGATCTGTGAGGCCCGGCCCAGCCGGCTGCTGCTTACCGCTCAGAGGACTGAACATGCTTCAGAAAACAGAGAGGAACACCTACATCAGTACAACTAAATAACATTAACTGAATCATTTGGCTTTGACTAAATCCCTCAAATAAATTATTATGCTTTCCCACAGAACACAAACATCATCTGATCATTCAAGCCCTTTCTGTAGCCCTCAATGTAGACTCGTATCCTCTATACGGATCTTCTCATCACAGTCCAGCTCCAGGCTCTATCTTCTCTGTCCTGTGATATCATATTCACTCTCTCTTTTTCTTTTTTTTTAAGACAGAACAGACACACACTGTGTGGCTTCTCTCCGGTCCTGCTCTAGTGTGATTCTTTTCTGACCCAAAGGCTCTTTACACAAATGATCATGCTCTTCCCAATGAAACATCAGAATTAGTTGCAATGCATTAGATATCATTTTGTCACATAAAAAAATCCAAGCATCTTAGAGTGTCATCTGTCTTGTTTGGTGTTTTACTAAAAACAACAGTCTTTAAAATTATGACTGGACTTGGCAGGACATCATCTGCAAAGAAGAATAGTGAGTGAAAATTAAAAGTTAATGATAGGGACCGTCGAACAATAAGAAGGATTGTGTCCAAACAGCACACAACCACTGCAGCAAAAGTGACAGCAAACCTCAAATTTGACCCGGTTTCCACAAAAACCAAACCTAGAGAACTTCACAAAGCCAGCGTTCATGAAAAAGCTGCAACTACTAAAACGTTTCATCACAGACACCAATGCTAAAAAGGTGTCATGCTCATCACCTCATCAATTTATGTTGGTTTTTCCCCCATCCTTAGTCCACAAGCGATTCATTTACAACATACTTTAATATGGTTATCATCAGGATGTCCAGACATGTGTCTCTTTATTATAACAGCTCCGGTTGTTAAAGGAGCATTTCCTTGTTTGTCTAAGGCAGTTTTATTTCTCTGTAACAGCCTGATGCTATTTGCAGAGGAATGTGCAGGAATCCAGTTGAATTTCAGTGACGAAGGTAGTGCATTCTCTTGTAAATCTAGTGAATCCTGCTGATCAGGCAGGTTAATCTGGTTCTTCTGAAGGTAAAACATCCCTCGGAAAAGCTTGTTACTTTATATCATTGCTGTTTGAAGTTTTGTTCCAGAGTTAGAACGCATTAAAAGCAGTGGCTTGGTGTTTTACAAATGCAGAAAAGTGGTGACAATATGTGATGCTAGCCAGCATTGCGAGGGATTTCCCCTCACCCATAATTCATGCAAGGAACTAGAGAGAAGTTATGACTTCTGAGAAGTGTAAATATCTTCAGTGATGCAGAACAGGACCTCTTCCTAAGTTCTGCTCTCCTGTAGCCCACTAAGCAACCTGGGAATGAGGGCTCCAACAATCGTCACATTGTTCCGGTGGGCTCTGAATGGCTGGCAGGCGAAGGCCAACTGAAAGTCAATCTGTATATTTTCCTTGTTCCACAAAACAGTACGCCAGAGTTCACTTTACCTGCCAAACGTCTATCAGATAAAGCCAAATCTCCTCTTTCTTTCTCTTTCTGAAAGAGCTCCTGTGCTGGAAAAGGTTGAGAGAAAAAGAAACCAGAGAACTGAAAGAGGTGTTACTGGCTCTCTAAACAATAAAAAAGAGGACACGCTGTCCCATATGGACGAAGGCAATGTGAACAGCAGTCCACTAATAATATCAGAGCTGTCTGTCTGCTCTTAATATTTCCCAGACAGATTCAGTGTTCATTGGGAGTTGAGTGAGAAAGCGGATACGAAAGAACGTGAGAATGACCTTATTAGTGGTGCCTGCATCTTTATTATATTTCTAAGCAATCAGATCTGGCAGACAATAAAACAGATCTAAATTCAGTACGGTTACATTGAAGCAGGGAGCCAAGACACATCTAGAGACCTCAATATCACAGGGACGTAAGAGTTGGCAATACGCAAGCAACCACCAAGAAACCTCCCAGAACCCCCGAACAAACCTACAGAACACTCTAGCGCTAGAACTTACATGTGCCTTTAAGGTATTATTTTCTGTGAGGAACAATAATATAATTTCTGACTTAAAATTCCATTAATAATTTATTTATTTGTTTATTATTTATTTGTAACATAAAAAGGTGGGTGATGGAACCATTTTATAATAACACTACCTTATTAAAAGAATGAAATTCTTGTTTGCAGTTTGGCATAATCTTTTAATCAACAAATTTGATAAAAATGTATATATTTTGAATCAAATATTTGAATAATATTTTTCGTATTTTTATGACAAGGCATGGTTAGTAAAATGTCTCCTTAAAACGTAAGATTTAAGAATTAACAATTAATTAAGAAAAATATTTACTTGTAAAAAATATGAAAATTATCAGTAAAAAAATCATAATCATAAAATCAGTTTGAATAATAGATAGAATAAAAATATTTTATTTTTATTAGTGCTGTCAAACGATTAATCGTGATAAAATAAAAGTTTTTGGGTAACACTTTACAATAAGGTGTATGTATTAACTGACATAAACAAACAATGAACAATGCATTTATTACACTATTTATTAATCTTTGTTAATGTTAGTTAATGAAAGTACAATTGTTCATTGTTTGGTCATGTTAGCTCACAGTGCATTAACTAATGTTAAACACAACTTCTGATTTTAATAATGCATTAGTAAATGCTGAAATTAACATTAACTAAGATTAATAAATGCTATAGAAGTATTGTTCATTCTTAGTTTGTGTTTACTAATGTTGTTAACTAATGAACCTTATTGTAAAGTGTTACATTACAGTTTTTGTTTACATTATATATGTATGTGTACTGTGTATATTTATGTATATATAAATACACACACATACAATATATAATTTGAAAATATGTGTTTATACATTTATATATTAATATTCTTAGATTTTATATTATATATGTAATATATAAACAACATGTTTCTTTTGCATGCATGTGTTTACATACACACACACACACACATATATATATACACATACACACACACACATATATATATACACACACAGTATACTTACATATATTATGTAAACATAAACTTTTATTTTGGATGCAATTAACCGCTTGACAGCACTATTTTTTTTTTTTATTAAAATCTAACAAACATTCAAAGAATGTCTAAGAACTTGACACGTGCTGTACTTTTTAAAAGATGTTTCCATGTATTTATTATGATCTCTCCTTTGTTCCACTGATCATCAAGTAGCCACTCAGGATACTGTACTGATAATGTTTGGTTTTCTCAGATTTTCTGCAAGTGACTCTTTAAAAAAAAAAAAAATTAAAGAAAAAATGTTTATATATATATAAAAATTCAAAAGCAGACATACATTCCTGACACATGACACCTGGAAACTGATGCTCAGCAAACACAAACCTGCAGAGTTCACAGATGGAGAGGACATTTACAGTGCATTCAACACCACACATATGAACACACATATTGGGCACATATGGTAGGAATCAAAGGTCAGTGTACAGTGTGACACACTCAGACCTTTAGCTGGGACGATTATATTAAACAGCGTAATATTCTTTCACAGTCAACATGTTTCTAGCAAACAGTAGCGACAGAGGAGTGAAAGGCAGTAGGTGTTCTCCATATGTTGTGTGCATTTTCCATCCATAAACCATAAATGTTGACCTTGACTAATGCAGAAATTATAACTGATAATACTTCAGCTCGCATATCTGATTCTGTTGCAGTTATTTGATCCTCAATGCTGTGTCATGTTCAACAAGCACAGGACACACATTGTATTCTGTCCTTAAAGAACAGTGAAGGGTAAACCATGTACACACAGGACTACTGTATAATGCAGTGATCATCTACACATCTCACATTGTCTAAATACAATCAGAATTGTGGCATTTTGCATGCAAGCTCAGTTCAAAGTATATTACGCAAAGACGTGGTCTAGTTGCCTGCACAATCCAGTTACTTCATTTTTCATGTATTACCCTGGCTTTAATTATGTTTACAAGCTATTACACACTTTAACTGTTAGTTTTAAATGCACCCATTTTACTGAGGCAGCTCATATGAGAGAAAAACTCAAATACCTTCAGCAGTCTGAGGAGAAAAACTTTTATTTTCTGTTTTCAAGTGGGCATGCTTGACATTTTATGGCTGTAGTAATATTTCAAAGCTGCTGGTGCTTTCATGAGCTATTTCTGACACAAAGAGAAACCACAAAAACAGACTGCTTCGTACACATGAATCTAAAATGCATTCCCTCAAAACTATTTCAGCAAAAATAAACATTTTGTCAACTTGAAGGAACATTAATAATAATAATAATAATAATAAAATAAAATTGTTATTAAATAAGTTAAGTTTTAGTTTTTTAAGAATATTTATCTCATACCTGTCTTATTTCATTAAGATCTATCTATCTATCTATCTATCTATCTATCTATCTATCTATCTATGGAAAAAAACATTTGGCATTCCCAAAAGTATACACTTACCCTCCAGAATGCTCTGCCTGCGGTCAGTTCTTCAACAGTAGACGGTCGTTTCCAATGAATTCATGCTTTTCTCAGCACAGGGTGCTCAGACTGTTGTTCACCGTGACACTGAGCCTCAAAGACCCGACTGTTATTGCGGGTCTCAGTTCAAAGTGCGCTCCTGCGATGAACACATCGCGCAATCTCACCGCCTCCCTGAGCGACGCGACGCGACGCGTCTTCATCTGCGCGAGTCATATGGAGCTGCACAATATAAAACTAGACCCTTATTAGAAAGAGAGGGGGGGGGGGGGACTTAATCGGGACAAAAAAAATGGTAATTAAAAAAAAAAAAACGTTTTATTTTATTATTTATTTATTTATACTGATAAAAAAGTAGCTAAAAAAATAGTCTACAAAACTTGCAAAGCACTTTAATGTGTAAAATGAGAATCTATTTATACGTTTCATCATGCGTTTATTGTTTTGCTATAGCTCATTTTGCGTAAAAGTGAGTTGTTTCATGTCAATTTCATGTCTTTTATTTTGAAATACTGCCACTGAAGTTCCTTGCCGCGGAAAAAGTGACGTCGCGCGCGCTCTCAGCCAATAGCGAATGAGGAACGAAGCACGCTGACTGAGTCAGAAGATCGTTCCGTGCGCACGCTGATTTGTTTATGTTTAGCTAAACGCGGTGGGGCGCGAGTCTCATGGAGGCTGTGCTGAGACACCTGACCAACATCCTGGAGCTGCTGGCCGTGTCTCAGACGGACCGCGTCGGTGAGTGGGACCGTGACACCGCGCTCCGGGCGTTTCAGTGGGCTGAGTACTGCGAGCAGCTGCACTCCCGCTTCCAGTCCAACCCTACGGTGCGCTCCGCGCTCGAGGCCGGTCTGAGCGACACCAACAGGCGCCTGCGGGAAACTCTGCCCTCGTGCTCTCCGGTCACGTTCTCTGAACTGGCTCACTGTCAGCACACGCTGCTCGTTCATTTACTCAGAAACCCCTGCGCACCCAACTCCGTCATCCAGATGCTTTTAGCACGGGAATCCCAGTTTGACCAAACCAGCCTCATTGCGTGCAAATCAGCGTTTAACCTGTTGTGCCGCACGCTGGACAGGACGGGCCATGCTGGGGTGCAGGCTGAAGCAGCGGTCAGAGGCAGACTGCTGGGGAAGCTCTTGAACTCTGTGCTGAGTCGCTCTGGTAACGAGGAGCACGCGAGAACGCTGCTGGACTCCATCCTTCAAGACAGCGCGGGAAACCCGGAGAGCCTGTGTGACGTCATAGCAGCTGCGTTCCATTCCCCCGATGACGAGCCGAACCCCGTCACTCAGCGCTGTGTCCTCGCCTGGCTGCGCGAGCGCGACGGGGGTCTGGGCGAAGCGTGCAGATGTCTGTCCCCCGGGCTTTGCGCGGTCCTCTCCCGGCAGTCCTGCGAGTTTAAGCAGGCGTACTGGGGCGTTTTGAAACACTGGGCGTCCTGCTTGGAGTATGAAGTCTTGGAGGGTCAGTGGGTGCTGACTTCAGATGAGCCGGTCACCTTTAATGCACTGACTGATCGATTCAAAGATTTATTACATTCAGGGCCAGCATTAAAAGAGGAGACAGAAACTGAACTCAGAAAACTCAAACGGGAAGCTGGAGACTTTAATGTAAAAGGCGTTAGTATATGGACTGATCTAATCATTCAGCTAAAGCTGTAAATACATCAGATTGGAAGTTAATTCAACGCTATTGTTATTATTATTATTTTTTTTAACATTTGATGTGAATTTAACTGATGAAAATGTTATATTTGAGGATAGAAGCGTGTGCATTTTTTTCCACAAGTTTTATAATTATTAAAAGGTTTGTCACGTTTTTATATTTTAACGTTTTTTTTTTTTTCCTCATTGAAAGAGTACTTTTTGATATCAATCAGTTCCATGTTTTATTGTTTTTGTCATTTTGTCCATTTCATGTTTTGTAACCATTTTAAGCTATTATTATTATTATTGAAATTTCTAAGCCTGATTTTGTTCCTCAGCGTTGAAAAAATTAAATAAAAAACAGAAAAGGAAGAACAAAACTCTGTCTCAGTCTCCCAGCAGACAGGGGGCGGCAGTACTCTACACCATCAAACACGTGCTTTATCTGAGGGCCGGTTCCTCCTGGTGTTTTATTTACAGCTTAATAATTAATAAAGCTCTTAAACAGTATCTGTTACTGATGTTATCATTTCTGAAGTTTCTGTATTTCTTGAGGAATTACTTCAGTGATATTCTGCCTCATTAAATACCTCTTGAGATGCATAATACAGAAACAGAGTCCTCCTCACAGGCATAGGGAATCTAAAATATCAGGTAATTTCATTTAAAGTTTCATCTTTTAAGTTTTTTCTAAAATAGCCTACAGCTTATAAACTCAGAAAGTCTTCCAGTTTTGTGGAAAACAGCATTTGGCCACTGAATTAAAAAAAAAAAAAATGTATATATATATAAACAGCAGTTGTCTGATACATTGCACAGTAGGCTTAATCTGTATTGTATAATTAAAAAATACACTCCTTCATTAAAGAGAGATGCTGCTGGGCTGCACTGAATAGGCTGCGTGACAGATGGTGGCATCACTGTCACCTTGGCAACCGTTGGCATTAAGCACAGGATTTCATTTGAAACAGAGGAAGAGGCCAGGCAGCGAACGCGTGCGCCTCTTAAATTGGTCCCCGGGGACACGCAGACGCGTGCTTCATGGGCTTGGTTTCATATGTCTGTCACATTAAGGAGGAGTTGAAAGAGATCAGGAATCTGCATGGGCCGGGGTCACTCCTCGTTCAGTGATTTATGAGGTCACTTGAGGTTGTCGAAACCCGCAATGAAGCCTCATCGCTTATGACTTCATCTGAAATCTCAACAGCATTGTGCTGTTGGGTGATGCTTTAAAAGAGGACCTCATTTCCTTCCCAAACAGGTTGTGTTCTCTTAATAAATACAGAATCAGTCAGTCTAATCTGATCTCGATATCATCCTGTGACAAGCAGACTCTTTATGACGAATTCATTCTGCCACAACAAATGTATTTTTAAATATGGCACAATTTAAATCAATGTGAAAAACTAGATAGGTCAAAAGTCATCTAAAAGTGATTACATTACCTAAAATGTGTAATTGATTACATAACTACAATTTTTGTCATGTAATTTGGAATCGGTAACGGATTACAATTTGTAAGTAATCCACCCGTTAATGATGGCAGCTAATATGTAAATGGAATGTAGAAAAGATTTCAAATTTTAGGCTAAACATTTTTAATTAGTGACCAAAAAGTGTTGCAATTATCCTCTCCTTCATGGACAGAAACGGCTGACACTTCAAAGTAGTTTTTCTCTGTTCCGATGCTCTCGAGATGCTGTGCTTTCTCTGACAGCAGACAAATAGTTCTTCGTTTTTTTCCCGTCCCTGTCTCCTTGGAAACAAAGAAAATGTGTTTTCTCAGCTCAAATATGCACTGAGAAAGCAGCAGGGCAATGCTGAGAAAACACAACCGTTTCCACAGTGAATAATCAGAGGCGAGATTTCCTCCCTAACGCAGCAATTCATTATGGACTTCTCTTTGAAATGGGGGAAAAAATCTTGATGTCGTTATTCAGCCATAATACAGATATTTTCCCATCTCTCGTTTGTGGAGAGGCATTATGCAGGAATGTCTTTGAAGTATTAGATGTAAATTAATTATTCACCCACCCATGATTGCACTCATCCACCATGCACGTGTTAATAATTTAAACTGAACATACACATAATTCATTTGTCTTCAACATTACATTTAAAGACCCCATTTTATTTTTTAATCGAGTGCCATTTTATCATAGTTTTTGGTTTTATGTCACAGCCACGAACCCTGATGCAAGATAATGTGATCATGATTTGTGAGAAAGACTGTAAATTTGGAATGTGTACATCTGCAAAGGCTACACTAGCATATTGACTTCTTCAACAGACATACACAAACCACAAAACCTTGATTTTGATATTATAACACAGATTCTGTCAGTTGATTGGCTTATCTAAAGTCACGTGATGTGTATTTTTGTTGGATTTCCAGTGGTTTTGACTGCTAAACTAATGCGGTAGTACTGATTCTAGCACTACAATCTGCACACATATTAAGTGGCTTTTAAATAACCAAGTAAACTGGTTATTTAACACAGAGATGAAAGAAAAACACATGTTTTCCACATATATAGGCACACCTTTATTATCTGTAGTCCCTGTAGACATGGTGAGCTGGTGTGAGCGTGTGTTGGGGGCGGGGTGTTGACAGCACCAATGAGGACATGGTTTGTTAAACATGTGATGAAAAGCACAGCTTGGAGAGACTGCAGACAGATGAAGGATCCGGCTTTTTAGAAAGAAGCAGAGCAGATGAATACTGAAGGACAAGCGCTGTCACTTGTTCCCATTGTACACCTCTAATGTCTTAAACTGTGCTCAAAGTGTTTATAATAGTCAAACAAAGGTATATTCAATCTTTTTTTTTTTTTTTAATAAAACATCTGACAGATAGAGAATTTAATATAAGGCTACTTATATTTTTATATAAGACATTGAATGAGTCACATCCTTTGGATCAGCAAATCTCTTAGAAACGTCTCCATATTCTTACAAATGGAAAAACCCACAAACTGATCTGTACTAGATCAGAAATGCTACTTCATCTGACTTGCAGATGTGACTGAAGTTATAGCTTGTGTAGCGTTTGTTTTGTGAGTAATAGCAGAATTACTCAGAGGTTCCAGACAAACTGCCTTTGGTTTAATTAGAACTTGCTCTGTTTGTAATATCTGCTGATCAGTTGTTCGCACCTCCATCACTCATGTGTTCTCAGTTCTGCACAAGAGCACAGAGAGGAAGTGGAAAAAAATGAAAGTGAAATCATTATTTAGCTTGTTCTGAGACTCATCCCAGCCTAAATTCACTGGCGTAATTGATACGAAAGAAAGAGAGTTGAAGAGAAAACAGAATAGAAAGATTGGAATGGAAAGAATTGTAATTGAAAAGATGAACAAGAATTGGAATTGTGCAATAGAAAGGGAACCAGAAATGGAGGGAAAGGGGAAAGGAAGGAGGTGCAAAATTGGAAAGGGAAAAGGGAAGGTGAAGAGAAAACAAAAAGATGAACAAGAATGGGAAATGTAAGAAGTGGATGGTAAAAGTGAAGGGGGATCGGAGAGGAAGAGGAAAGGGAAGAGAAAGGGACATGAATGTAAAAGAAAGGAGAAGCAAAATGGGAAAGGGAATGGGAACAAGAAAGAAAAAGGGAAGGTGTAGATAAAACACAATAGAAAGATGAACAAAAATGGAAAGAAGAAGTGGAATGGAAAGATGGAGAAGGGGAGCAGAGAGGAAGTGGAAAGCAAATCATTAAGGAAGAGGGAGAAAGGAAATGAAGTGAAATGGAATGTGAATCACAAAACAAAGAGGAAAGAGAAAGGCTATCAAGAAAGGAAGGGGAAATTGAAAGGGAAGAGGAGTTGAACAGGAAAGAGATCATGAAACGAAGGGTGGTGACTGTCAAATGGAGATTGACGTTTGACTCATACTCAGTATTTGAGAACACAGAGCCTAATGTGTGACAGCGGTGTTTCATAGACCCAATATCATAGACCCAATATCATAGTTGCATTGTTTCTTGGAGTAGATATTATTGGCTCTCCTCTTGTGCTATAGCAGTAGTTCAGAACAGCTCCCAGTCTTTCGTTTTATTGCCTGGTTTCATCAGCAGACCCGATGCCGTACAACACTGTCGACAGCTCTGCTGATAGATATCTATATAAATAGATCTCCACATGGACCAGAGTGTGTGTTCACAGCAGCTGCTGTTAGTGAGAACTTGTGAGGTTTGGTAGGAGTATTTGCCACACAGTCTGGGGTAATGAATCCAGGAAGTGGGTCAGGTTCTGCAAAACATGAAGTGTAGCGGTAGCGTAATGGTTAAAGGGCTGGATGAACTCTGTAGTTTAGAGTCCCTCAAATCCATCCCTGAGGACCAGTGTCCTGCAGAGTTTTGCTCAAACTCACCTATGTGTAAATTTCTTGTACCTCTGAAAACCTTGATTGGCTTGATAAGCAAGTCTTAGATTGGGTTGGAGCTAAACTCTACAGGGTCAAATCTGACAAAACCTGGCATAGTTTCTGGCTCCCCAATCACAGTTTTACACTTCAAAAATCATTGGCATGGTTGTTCCAGTGTCCATATAGAACAAGGGTGACCAATCCTGCTCCTTGAGGGACAATTCCCTGAAGAGTTTAGCTCCATCCAGCCCCAACACACTTGTCTGGAAGCTTCTAGTAATTCTGAAGACGTTCAGGTGTTTTTATTTATGATTGAAACCAAACTCTGCAGTACAATTGCCCCTTAAGAATAGGCGTGGACACCCCTATTGTAGTACAATAAAACCAAGTAGACACTGTGATACTTAGAAGAACACATTTAACCCTCTAAATCAGGAGTGCCCAGTCTCTGCAGGAAGGTAGATCTCCAGGAACAGAATTAGGCACCCCTGCTCTAAATGATGTTTCATTAACAAAAGCCCAATTCACATGGGATTAGTATTACCTGGTGACCTCTAGTCATTTGTAATAATTGTTGAAGTTGTCTGTGATTTAAATCCTGTGCGAATTGACCATGTCTGTAATTTGTAAAGTAAAATTTCCCCTGCAAATGACCTACCATATTTTGCCGAACACTGAGGTCCTGTGATAATATTAGTCCCATGCGAATTGGCATCTCTGTGATTTGGTTTTTGTTTCCTGTGCACCTTTTTATCCATCCTTAGTGAAGAATGGAAGCTGCGTTGTAGTGTTTTGATAGTATTTTGGGTGCTGGGTCATATCTCCATACACCATACAATTATACAGTTTCACGAGTTCGTGTGCCCATATAATCTTAGCATTAGTGGTAAACGGATTTGGCTTGATGTCTGCAATGGAGGGCTCAGAGAGATATTCTACTCGAGCTCCGATAGCCCCCCTACAGACAGAAGGATAAATTAAATAAATATGCATAAAGGAGGAGATGAGGATGTGGAGGGATGCCGAAAGAACTAACATCGGAAGTGGTAAGAGGCTGTTTTTATGCTTAGTTATTAATGGTAAGATAAGATGGGCGTACTCCTCCTGAAATTATATTAATAACCACTTGCAGAAAGAGAAAGCTGAAAACCATCAGAAGAGCGAAAACAAAAAGAATCATTAGATGGAGATGGATGACTTGTACAGCAAGTGGTAAGGAACATTCTTCTGTTTATGATATATAATACAGCAACAAGACATCGTATCCAGGTGATCTGTCAGTAAATTCAAGTAAAATCACAGGCTTTGCTTATCCCGTGCGAATGCGCCACATGAAGTTCAGATATGGGGGGAGGGGGGTAATTTCTAAATCAACTCTGTCTGATCCGCAAACTATGTTTCATATAACTCCTCCCCGAACTGCCCTGTATCTTGCTCTCCCATTGGCTGTAAGTCATCGCTGATGTATTTTTCAGTCATAACTGCAAATAATTTTGCATGCCAAATATTTCAAGGGCGTGATGTGTCAGTGATTCTTTCAGATCGCGTCTTTGATAATTCACACTGCATGACTGTCACTCGTTTGAATGAGCACCGATTTGCCTCCGATTTCAGGCATTTGTCAGTTATTTCGCAAAAACCTGTCGCCGAGTGAAAATCGCGATTAAAACCGTGCAGTGTGAACTCGGCATAACCTCTGTTCCACTACAGTTTTCTAGCATCCCTCCTCCACCTCGACTCCTCACTCCTAACTATTCCCATCCTAGTTTGGGATGTGGTGGAGTTCTCTAAGTTTGGGCTAAATTCTGAGCTCGGAGCCCTCACTTCCTACAGCATACCACATACGCATACCACATGTTCAGTCTGATTATACGTAAGTACAAACTTGTGAAATTATACTTTTGTCTTATAAAAGTTCACAAGTTTCCCCACCCATTCAGTCTTAATGGTAAATGAACTTGGCTTGCTGTCCTCGAAGGATACTCAATCCTGAGGCTCGGCTTGAGCTCAGAGTTATATAAAAAGTCAAATAAGTGGAGGAGATGGGGAGGTGGAGGAATGCCAGAACAATTGTCACTGGGACGGCTCAGTGACAGCTGTTTATATACACAATAATAATGATTGACAGGACTTAAAGGTGGGGTAAGCTTTCCTCTTTTGTTTTTTGTCTGCCATCTCTATCTTTCTGTCACTCGGCTCGGCTGTTCATTGAACGCTCTCTCCTCCATATCATGAGTAGACACGCCCCTTACTGCTGATTGGCTACAAGTTCCTGAACCTATGTTTGGAACTTCATTTGTGGGCTTTAGAGTGTCCTTGTTGGACAGCCTTTGTGTCTAAAGCGTGCCCATGATGCCTTGAAATGCTGAGGTCTTGGCAAGTGTTTTGACAAAACTGGTGACTTCAGCTGTGTGACCATCAACTGAGACGTATGTAAAATGTAAAGCAAAACATCTATCCTAGATGCTATGCAAGACGAATTCAAGAAATGCACAATTACACCATCATTATTTCTCAAGCGATTTTTTCATTTCGATTCAGTCCCCTGCCTTTTCATCTCTTTATTTTTTTTTTTCTCCCTGGTCTCATCTAAATAACATTTTAATCAAAGGCTGCATGTGTGACAGAGAGTGTGTGTGTGAGAGAGAGAGAGAGAGAGCTGTAGCATTCATTAAAATCTAAGCCTGTCATGCACATACATGCACAGATCCCATCTGCTGAGGGTCAGCTCTGAATAGGAGAGTCGGCCCCTGGGGACGTGTTGGCCCTTCTCGGTGTGTGCTTAAGCGGATTTGGCTCCTGCTCTTTCGCTCTCTGTCTGTCTCGCTCTCCCGTCTTTCTCTGAAAGTCGCTTTCTCTCCTCTTAATCACTGTCAAAGTGAGAGGTGAGAGGCCTTGAGTCACACCTGAGTCCCAACCCAGAGGACAAATATCACAAAGTAGATATCTTCAAAATCTCAGTTGTTTCTCCTAGACAGGAATAAGATTAAATGAAGAGCAATAGACTTTTTCTGATGTCTTCTGCTTCACAGATTATTCTCCTGAGAAAAAAACGCCAGTTATGTTTCTACGGGGCTCTGCCTCAAAATCTAGTGAGCATCTTACTTATGCAGCATTTTTGGGCATTGTGTGTGCATGTGCACAATAAGACAATTAATGTATATTTAGAAAGTAAACAGGGTTTATTTTAATTTCACGGTGGCACAGACCTTAACTGCGCATTTCTTGTAGGTCCCTCCATCTTATTTCTCTCCAGGAAGGAGGATGAATGCTAAATAATCCACTGCTGGTCTCCACAGAGCAGATCTGGCAACCTGAGCCAATGCAGAGATGCTTTTTCAAGGGAGAAAAAATACTGTCAGATCCCACGGCATCAGCAGGATCGAACTATTTTAAGATGGTGTGAAGAACAGGGCTGTGGAAGGGGGAGGGGGTGATTCTCAAACACAGGAAAAGTGTTGATAAGTGATGAAATATTCATTTAGTTTCGTGTCTATATGTGTGCAGTTGTGCCGTACTACCAGACACCAGGCTTTTTGGACTCATTTCGTCTGCTAACCTGTCTAACCTTTCAAACACAGGGACGTCAGCCAGCATTTGTGAAATTTGTGCAGCAGAGAAACTTCTTCTGTTTGTGTGTGGGGAGAGTAATTTAAAACCTAATTACATGAATAAATGCCTCAGGGCATCAATAGTTCATAAACATGATGGAGAGGAGCACATTCATAAGATGAGAAACCAGCCTCTTATTCCCTAGGAACCTCCTTTGTAATTTAGCACATACAGATATTGATCAGTTACATTGTTGAATCTAGATATTTATTTTTATCTTTATCTTTATCTTTGTATAAATAAATAAATAATCCCATTAACAACAAGAATCATAACTATAAATATATTGGTAATAAGTATTATATTAACATCCAACGCACAATAACACATTATGGTTATAGTTGTGCTGACTGTGGACTAGAATGTGAGCAATTCTATTCATAAAAAATTAGAATAATTCTTAAAACTTTACTGATATTTTTATCATTATAGTAATCGTCCTTGGTGTCAGTGGGTTTTAATAGGGTGTTATGCATACTTGTTAAAACATGGCTATATGGTTGCTAGGATGTTCTGGTTGGTTAATAATGCATTACCAGGTGGTTTCTATAGCGTTTTGAGTTTGAAACAATTTTTTTATGCTGTTGTTGGGATTTTGGGGTTATTTGCTAGGTTGATGTTGATGTTGTGGGTGGCTGGCAGTTCATTTATAAGTGTTTTTTTTATTTTATTTTTTATTTTTTTAAGGGTTTTATAGGTGGTTGTAAGCATAGATATATGCAATGCTGGGTAACTGATTACATGTAATCTGGATTATGTAATCAGATTAAAAAAAATCATCTGCTGAAGGCATCTAGTAAGGCATCTACATATAAATATACAGTATATGGTTGCAAGATCATTGTTGTGCAATTGTAAATGTGTTCAATATGGTAGTTGGCATGTTGCTAATATAACAGCTAGCAAGTAGACACTAACGCTATAGGCTATATCTATATGGTACTGATTGAATTGGTGCCGTGACCCGGATGGGAGTGAGGTTTGGGAGGCTGATTGTTACGGAGGCCAGCTAGTCGGTGCTGCACAGTTAAACCTCACTCCTCTGTCCTCAAGAGGTGTGCTAACAACTGATGCTGAACATCCTTGTTAGCATGTCCACTTCTCATACTGGCTGTCGCTTAGCTGAGCAGAACCGGTAGCATAGATGGTTGCTAAGTTCACTCGAACACTGCTAGATGATGGTTAGGTAATTCTGAGTCACCGGTATGACTTTTATGGAGTTGATAGGATGTTATGGGGGTTGATATGTGGTTTCTAAAGTGTTCTGCAGAGTTGCTAGATAATTACTAGAATATTCTACAGTGTTCTGGGTGGTTGTTAGGAACTGGTAGGTGGCTGCTAATGTGGGGTTCATCTAAAGGGGCATTCAGTATCCTAACAAAATATATGAAAATATACTGGAAACTATAATGCAATTTTTTAAATAATACATTTCCATATGTGGGAAAATGTGTGTGATGGCATATAAGAAAAGTACTGAAAACAAATATTAAAAAGTTTAGGATTTTTTTTCCATGTCAAAGTGATTCCTTGTATAACAAAAAAAGTTAGGGATGCAAGTTGGGCATCGTTAATACTTTCTCCATCATCAAATCTTTCCAGATTGTCTTTTTCTGTCATTCTGATTTATTCTGTCTCAAATTCATTGAGGTGGGTGACCCGCACAATTACTAATGATCTGGCATGAGTTGTTTAATATTTAGGGTTAGGGGTTTGTTCACATAACTAACTCAAAGTGTTAATACTAATAACGATGCTTGTTTTAGCAAAGAGAACTAAAAAGTGAGAAAAACAGTCATGTGAAGCAGAAGGATTGAATATAAGAGCCCAGTGTGACTCAGTCACCATTGACTCATTCCCGTTTAGTCATTCGTGTCTGCGGGTTTAGCTGAGAACTTTATTTTAGCGCACAGACTGCTTGAGCAAACCTTACTTCTGCCTCTCTGCGGACAGAGTGCATCTGATGAACCCCCTTTGCAATAACTGTTTAGGGAGAGCTAAGTTGTGTTGGGAGGGGTTCACAGAAATAATTGTGTTTGGATCCTGGTGTCCCGTGAGCCCTGCAGAGGTTTGGTTATTACATACTCATTCTGGATGCTGATTAGAGCCCCACGGTCCCTAGAGATGCTGGGATACCCTTCAACACCTGCTGCCCCGAGCGCAGCACTGGATCAGACTCATTTATTACACACTCTCTCACACACACACACACACACACACACACACACACACACACACACACACACACACACACACACACACACACATCCTTTTGATCCATTACTCTTTGTTTGGTAAAGCATAGAACAGCAATTTCTTAAATGGACAATATCCTAAGCTGAACCTATTTCTATCAGTATACACCATCATAAATATATTCAAACTGCATGCACTGCATTTTGGGGGTTTTAAGCTGATGGGTGTCATGTGGGTGGATTTGTCATGGAGGCAATTGGCGTGACGCGTGTCATTGGTGGGCTGTGGGAAAACACGTTCCGGTCGGCTGGTGACAGCAATGTGTGTCCTGTCACATTAGCGCACGCCACAGAGGAAGCCAACCCAGGTCATTAAAGTGAGACGGCCCATCCTTTATTTTCAACACAGCATGTCTGCTTACTGTTGCCCAGTCAAGAGAGCGGGGGTGAAAGGTAAAGGGATGATTTTGAAGATATTTTACCTGTATGCTGACTAACTGACTATTGCAAAAAAAATAAAAATAAATAAAATAAAACATAAATAAATAAATCTTCTTTATCTATATTCTTTATCAGTATACTTCCTTGGTTTCAAGTTTAAATAATAATACTTTGTTTACTCGTTTATTAAGATTTAGAGGGTATTTTATTGTTCTTTGTGGAGTCTGCTACTGGTCTAGATTTTAGTCATTGGGGGTTTGGTGTTGGTCTAAGCTTTATTCTTTGGGGGTCTGGTACTGGACTTGGCTTATCTTAGGGGTCTGGTATTGGTCTAAATTTTAGCCTTTAGGGCTTTGGCATTGGCTTAGATTTTTGGGGGTCTGGAACTGGTCTAGGAATTAGCCTTTGGGATCTGTACTTGGACTTGTCTTTAGTCTTTGGGGGTCTGGTATCAGTCTAGGCTTTAGTCTTTGGAGGTCCGGTACTGGTCTCATCTTTAGTCTTTGGGGGTCTGATTTTGGTCTAAGCTTTAGTCTTTAGGGGTGTAGTACTGGACTAGGCTGATATTTGGGGTCAGTTATTGGTCTAAATTTTAGTACTTGGGGCTTTAGTATTGGTCTAGATTTTTGGTGGTCTGTATTTGGTCTAGGCTTTAGTCTTTGGGGGTCCGGTATTGGTCTAGGCTTTAGAAGGTGTGTTATTGATCTGGGCTTTTTTAAGGTCTGGTATTGGCCTAGATTATTATTTTTTTTTATTTTTTTTGAGGGGGGGTCTGCTATTATTCTAGGCTTTAGTCTTTGGGCTTCTGGTGTTGGTCTACGCTTTAGTCTTTGAAGGTATGGTACTGGCTTAGATTTTTAGGGGTCTGGCATTCGTCTGGGTCTTAGAAGGCCTGGTAAAGTCTGGTTTCGGGTGTTCTGGTATTGGTTTGGGTGTTATAGGATCCGGTCTTTAATTCTGTTCCATACTCTCATGCCGAGTAACAAATGAATGACCAGCATGCTCAGCAGTCTGTTGGGGGTTTTAAATGGTATTGATTAGTGATTTGTTCCCATCTAATTTGCGGTAATTTGTCCTTTGTAGGTCATTTACCTTAATGAGATCCACTGGTGTAATGAGTCAAATCTATCTAATATTACATATAAGGTTTGCACATTAGAGAAATCCTGACTGAGTGTTTGAAGGATATTATATACGTTTTGCATAAGTACATTACAGGAAGCATGATGGAGCGTCACTTTCACAAACCCTTGTATGTGTTCTCGTCTTCTGAAAAGTTTTAAAAGAGTACATTTTATGGAAATACTATACTTTAAAAGAATAAACTTCAGTGTGAACTGAATGTAATTTCTGGACATTTAATTGCATGGTAATTGCTGTTGAATATTAATGTATTAAAGTTTACGTTCATAATTAATGCAAACTTTAACTGCACTTTATCAAGCTGATGTTTGTAAGATAAACTTACTTGTTACAGCGACAAACATGTCTGTTAGATCTTCACAAAGAGAGACACAACCATTTCAAATCAATGCCCAGGATGATTTTAATGACTATATCATGCAAAAATAATCATCACACTCTATAAAGAACATCAACTCTTATCTTTTCAAAACCAGAAAATTGCCTTTAAATTTTGGTCCACCAGTCGCAAAAATCAAAGGAAAGACATCATAATGTCTTGATTTGAATAATTGTATATAAAATCACACTTAGTGAGCAATTCATACAGTTTAACACTTTTTGACATCAACAAATCGCTCTATTTGACACAACAATAGAATATAACAATCACTTGTGCACTTCAGTCTCAGGCAAGAGGCCATGAAAAGAGCTTTAGGTTTGTGATCAATTCATCACAAAATACACAAATCTAGAAAACATCTAGCTGAGTTTCAGAACAAATTAAAGCATGGCTCAGATTCCAGACTTTGAAAATGGCCTTGAATTTTCTGACCAGAACAAACATAAGCTGATTCTGATGCTTCGGTAAGACTTCCGCAACCATTCGAATGACTCCGTAAACACAATTCAGATTTCTTGAATGAATTAGATGTTGAATATAACAAGATTGCTGATGTCATCAGTAAATTATTGCAGTACATGTTCTTAACAGGTGTTTTTTATTTTTTATTTTTATTTATTTTTATTTATTTTTTAAGACTTTGACACATCATCTTAGATTACTGCTGGTTGACTAAACACAACACACTGGTTTGTGTCATGAGTGAAGAATTAGAGTGAATCTCACAAAAACATGCACAATTTTCAAAGAAAATCAAGCTTTTGGACCATTATTATTATTATTATTATTATTATTATTATTATTATTATTATTATGATTATTATTATTATTACATTGACAACAATGATAGTATTTATTTATTAATTTTATTTTGTTATTTTATTTTATTTTATTTTATTTTTACTGTTTATTATTTATTTATTGTATTGTTTTGGGGGTGGGGGTTGTAATTGTAATAAATGCTTTTAAAAAGTAATACATAATAAAACAAATTAAATGGTCCTAAACGCAGGCTTAATTTTATATAAAATTTGATTTTTAGGTGAGATGGAACCTGCATATCCTGACAGATTTTGTGAAATTCACTCAACATATTACATCAGCTTTGCATGGCAACACTTAAATACATCAGATGATCAGGATTTGACCATACGCATGGGATGATCTCAATGGCATCACAATATACATCCCAAATGGACAGCCTCACATTTCAATGCCAGCTTCTATGATAAATATGGCCCAGTAAGAACAGTAAGCACAGATATCACTGACCCAGTTTCACAACAGTCTCACAGAAACAGTAAATCCATGTCAAAACACATACTTAAGATAGAAATAACTTGTTTTCCCAAATAACAACATGTCAGTGCATTCAAAGTATCTTAGAAAATGACTGGTTTGTCATTATATGTTGATTAAAACAGAACATTTAAAATGAAGACCAGCTTAATACCACTTAAAATACAGGACCGTATTGTCAAGCACACACTTGAATGTATTGTTGATGTAACTATAGCTGAACAAAACTTAGACAAGATTGCACTTTAAAAAGTTCTCAAGTGTACTTTAGGATGTTTCAACATTTAAAGGTTTATCAATATATTTCACACTTATTTTAATACACGTCATCATTCAGATATAGCAGGTATGTTTTGCAAATTTGTGCTATTTTAGATTCTTTCTGCATCAAACAGTAAATGTCTATTTTGCTCTACCTTCTAGGTTTATGTCCCAAATAAAGGGACTAGTTTATAATGTGTAATATAGTACACGTACATAATGATAAACAGCATTCTTTGTTAGTTTTAAGTTATATAATATAGTTAAATAACCCAAATTTTGCATATTTTCTGTAAGTTCAATGGCAAGAGCTCTGTAAACCAGAGTGAAACACTTGTTTCTTCTGAACAAAACGACATTGATCTAAACTACCCTACTCTACTCTAATTGGTCCTGACCGATCAAACTAAACATCTGCTAAAGTTACAGTAGAAGACACAAAACTAGTCTAAACCTGCAAAAAAACAGCCAAGACCTGTGCTTTGATTACAGATGTCTGTGCTATTAAATATTGTCATTTGATTAAATGTCATAAACTCAACATATCTGTATATTTAAAGGAAACATTTACATAGCCATATATATTCTTTATATAATCCTAAATATGACCTTTTCATATAATTACCAGTATATTCGTATCAATATCTCTGAATACGTTATTCCTTTTAAATATCTTCTCTATTCACTTCAGATTGGATAAAGACTCTTTTCAAAAACATCTCTGACTTCTGTAGCTATGTGTGTTAAGTACAGTGTCTATAATCACTCATATCTCTTTTTGCTTTGACTTTTTTTTTTTAAAGATTTGTTTTGACTCTTTGCGAATAAAGATCTAGGAGTACCCATCTCCTGTATACGTCTGCTCGGCATCCTCCTGGATGTATTCCTCGGTTTTCTCCCAGCCTTTGGCCCATCCCCCGTTCAGCTGCGTCGTGGCCCCATATGTTTTGGCGGGGCCCCCAAAAGCGGCCTGGCCCCCGAAAGGAGCATGGCTCAGCGTGATGTCACCCGTCTCCTCCGCTAACTCGTCTTCATCGATGAAGCCGCACTTCTCCTCGCTGGTCTCCTCCGGATCGGCCCACGGCTGCTTCTCGCCGGATGCAAAAATCCCATAGAAGACAACGCCGCCGTAATGCACCAGCGAGGCGATCAGGAACACATTCTGCCATTCCTCACGAGTCTGATGGGCAAGAAAAGACAAATTCAGGAATGCAGTCTTTGACTTTTATTATGTAATGCTTAGTGGCTACGTTTAGAATGAAATGTCTGTCTACTGCTCATCACAAAATGCACAGAAAGGAGATTCACTGTATACTTTCTCCAATATTTGAAAAAACAGCATGCGAAATAATGGGCCTCATTTATAAAATGTTGCGCAGAAACCATCCTAAATTTGATCTTATGATCATCTCTCCACTATGCGTACGTGTGATTCATAGAAAGAGCGCACGAACAGAAAACACGTGTACACGTCTCTTTCAGATGTGAAATCTATGAATCGCAAATGATCTTGAACTTGCACGCAACTGAATGGTTTCAGCTCTCTACCTTGTAAACGACTCCTAGTTAATGTCATTAACATAAAATATCACCAATCATCTTAATTTAGAACAGCAGCTGCAAGAACAGCTGACATTTTTGAAAACCTCCAGTACTTCGACAAGAAAAAGTGCATATGTCTGCTTACACCCTGACGTGACGCTAAGCACTTTTCCACATCAAAGACAATTTTTACAAATATGAGCGCTGGCGTGGATTTAAGCGCACGCACACTTTAAGATCAAATTTGTGCATACACACGCTTTATAAATGAGGCCCAATGTGTCATGCAACAATACATTTTCGGAGTGTCTATTTACACTAAGTGCAAACAGCCCGCCTTGTTGGCAGAGGCTATTTATACTAACTCCGCCCACCAACATGTGATTGGAATTGACAACATTACAAAAGAAGGCCATTAATCAATGGCTTCGGTAGCATAGATGATAAAGTGCTTAACATGTTTTTTTTATGGTGTAATCAACCCACGTTTGAATCCGCCTTTTGCCGAAAAGTTGAGAATACAGTATCGGGAAGGGTTAGGCGTAGGGAGGGATTTATTGTCCCAATAAAGCAGCGTCCATTTAATAATTCAGTGTGTGTTCTGCCATACCCTGCACATTTTGTGAAATGTATTGCAGGTATGCTTATGTAGAGTATGGTAGTATGCACAAAAAAAACAAAAAACAAACAAACAAAAAAAACACACACACACAAGTAAATGTTTTGGTATATAAACATAGTTTAAACTATAAACTGTTCCATTAAAAAAAAAAGTAAAATTTTTCTAACTATTGTTTTATATGTCGGATATAACCGAGTTTGATAATGAAAAATTGTATAATGACGTAGGGCTAATTTCAGGATTTCTCACCTTGTTTTTGGTCATAGCACCTACAATGAGAGGGCAGACCATACCAGAGAGAGTGCCCACTCCATTAGAAATACCCATCAGTATGCTGGCGTACCTCGGCGCGATGTCCAAGTGGTTGACATTAAAACCTTTAAGAGGGACAGGATAAGAGAAGAAATATTGGGAGACATTTATTTTAGATATTGTTGAATGCAAGTAAATTTCAAAACATGAAGCCTGTCAGTGTGTGAGTGTCTCACCTGATATAGCAAAACCGCTAAAACCAACAGCTAGCACCAGAAATGAGATGGCCACACCTTTACTGTGAGAGAAACCAACCACTAACAGCAGAGTGGCCTCCATTCCAAACCCTACAACCAAATGATGTGTGGGTCAAAGGTCACACCATACTATAATGTTTTCTATTAATTACAAATACAAGATACAATTACTCTAATGAAATGTGGTTACGATTACCTCCACAGTTCATGATTTTCCTGACGTTGGTGGTGGATAAGATGTTTTTGCTGCGCAGGAAGTCAGCCAGTTGACCACCGATTGGCACTATGATGGTCATGACAAGGTGAGGCAGAGCAGAGACCATACCGACCTGACAACAACACAAAAAACATCAGTCCTCATGACTTCACTTCACAGGATAGTTCACCAACATTATGACAAATTTGGAAGAAAAAATAAATAAATTAGACACAAACCCACATGATTCATGTTTTTTTTCATTAAACACAAAGGGAAAATGTTGAAGAATCCCCGAGCTACATTTTTTAATACAATTTAATTTAATGGTGATTTTTTTATGATTTTTATGGACATCATAGCACATAAACTGGACTTGTTAAATTTACAAATGATTTGTTTCTTGTGTCAAACCAAGGCTGCATCTCATTATTAGTTTTACTTGATCTTAGTGCTGCGTTCGACACTATAGATCATGACATTCTTATAGATCGATTACAAGACTATATAGGTATTCAAGGGTGGGCTTTAAGATGGTTTAGATCCTACCTGTTTGATCGTTATCACATTGTCTATTTTTAAATGGGGAATCATCTCAATTAACGCCAGTAAAGTAGGGAGTGCCACAAGGAACTGTCCTAGGCCCTCTGCTATTTTCAATATACATGTTGTTCCTTGGTAATATTATAAGAAAATATGGGATTAGTTTCTATTGTTATGCTGATGATACTCAACTGCTGTATATATTTCGACAAGACCAGATGAAACGTCTAAATGATCTAAGCTAACAGAGTGTGTTAAAAATGTAAAGAATTGGATGACCAATAATTTTCTCCTATTAAATTCGGATAAGACAGAGATGTTACTTATTGGATCAAAAATCAGTACACAGAATCTGCTATTTCCTCTACAGTCAAAAATTTGGGTTTTGTATTAGACAACAACTTGTCTTTTGAAATCAAGTTTCCCATGTTATAAAAACAGCATTTTTCCATCTTAGAAACATTGCCAAGCCACAGAACCTGTTTCTGATGCAGAAAAGCTAGTTCATGCATTCATGACCTCTAGACTGGACTATTGTAATGCACTGCTAGCTGGTTGTCCTGCATCTTCAATAAACAAGCTACAGGTAGTCCAAAATGCATCTGTTGGAGTTCTTACCAGGTCAAGAAAATATGATCATATTACCCCAATTTTACAGTCTCTGTACTGGCTGCCTATTAAGTTCCATATTAGTTACACAATATTACTGCTTACGTTTAAGGCCCTTAATGGTTTAGCTCCTGCGTACCTAACTAGTCTTCTATCACAATCCATCACACTCCGTAAAGTTGTAAAACTCTGGACTCTTGGTAATACCAAGGATAACAAAGTTGACTAAAGGAGGTAGAGCTTTTTCACATTTGGCTCCCAAACTCTGGAATAGCCTTCCTGATAATGTTTGGGGTTCAGACACAATCTCTCTGTTTAAATCTAGATTAAAGACACATCTCTTTAGCCAAGCATTCACATAATGTATCTCATAACCTTCTACTTTAGTTACATCTGATCAAATGCACATTATCATTATTTTGGGTTGAACACATCATTTTTGCTTGGATGGAGCAGCAGCTACGCTAATGTTGTCTCTATTTGTTTCTCTGTGTGTGCCACGGGATTGACACCCCGAGGCAACTAGGAATTACACAAGCTTCAGTCTGGATCCAACCCTTACAAAGATCTGAGGTGACCGAACACCTGAGAAGAGATGATGCCAACCCCGAAACAACATACAAAACAACCAAATTTTGCTATAAGTTTGATCACAACATATAATCATTGCTGTTAATAGTGTTCACCGTCTGTTTGTCATTAACTAACTGCATGATTATTACTGTACATTTCAACTTGACATAGTCACCACTGATAAGCTACTCCTAAATAAAATGTAGAAACTTTAATTTTCTGTAAAGCTGCTTTGCAACAATTTGTATCGTGACAAGCACAATACAAATAATCTTGAATTGAACTGAATTGAAGTGTGCACTTTTAGTGCACTTCAAATCTTAAAAGTTAAAAAATGGTGAGTTGACTTTAATGACATTTAAGTACATTTTGATTTACAATCAATGCTTGTTGTACATTCAGCAGTGCACTTCAGCCATATTTCAAAAACGAACAGTACAAAGAATAATTATTAATTACATGTATTTTATGTCAAAAATCACTCTTAAAGGCATAGTTCACCCAAACGTCTGCCATCTTACAATCATCCTCCAAACCTGCATGAATTTCTTTCATCCACTGAACACCATTTCTGATCCCATTAACTTCCATAGTGTTTTTACTGAAGTTAATTTGGGCCAGCAACTGTTTGTTTACCCACATTCTTCAAAATTTCTTCTTCAGCAGAGAAAAAAAAAAAAAAAAAAAAAAAAAAACCTCATACAGGTTTGGAACAACTTAAGGGTGAGTAAATGATGACAGAATTGGCATATTTCTCTTATCAAATAAAACAATGCAAACCTCTACAATGCTATTTATTTAACATGCTTGATACAAAATATGTGGCTCAAAAATAAAATAGCACAAAAATAATATATAGTAAAAACTAGAAATACTATATACTAGCACTAAATCACTATTTTGAAATCCTAAACGAGCCCTGACTGATAAAACCACTAAACAAATCCAATCTCCCATGCTGCACTATGAGGCCGTTCTGGCCAGCAGAATCAAAGCAGTGGTTCAATTACACCTGTCAGGCCTTCAGGATTTATGTCACTCTTTCAGCTCAGAAGTCGAAGATCAATAACAGTGTCAGGTTTTATTTATGTACGCCACTGTGAACACACATTTCTGAATGGCCAACATCTCAAATACAATCCAATGTGGGCGACTCAGTGCATGACAGCAGTGAATGAGGGTCAGACACGACCGATAGTAACGATTCAAATGAGGCCTGAGAAAGAATTGCACATGAGACCAATTCATACAGCAAACGCAAAAGCAAAATGACGTGCCTGAGATCTGATTAATGTAAAAATATTTCCCCCTGAATCAGTTCAGCTGCTTCTCTCACCTTACTGATTTCAAAGCCAAACACTTCTTCAAAGTACGCTGGCTGACTGATGAGCAGCAGATAGAAGGTCCAGCTCCTGCAGAAGTTGGCCACGATGATTGCATAGACTGGCATGGAGGTGAAGAACTTCCTCCAGGGCGTCTTGAATTTCTGTAGGAGAAAAAAAAAATATCAGGTTAAAAATTGAGACGGGAAAGTCTATAGGACACGTCTAGCATGAAGATCTTAAGCAACCATTTTACAGGACGCTTAAAGACCCCTTCAAACATGATTTTATAATTACTTTGTCTCTACAGTCTCTCCATTACTGGACATTCAAAAGTTGCATTCAAACAAATATATGGTAAGAAATAAAGACCAGTTCCTGATTCTAACAAAATTATATTTTATATTTATATTTGTATTATATTTATTTATTTGTGTGTAAAATTATGTAATGGATTTCTATTCCCAAACTGAGCAACTGCATCTCAAATGCATTGAAATGAAACAGAATTGTAAAATATTCTCAATCTCTCTCCAGGGAAAAAGCTCTTAGAACGCAGGCAACTTGAGAAAAAACATGATTTGCAACTTTTTATTGCTAATATCTTTCTGCTGAAAAGTTGTCTTTTCTGCTAAATAATTTGTTAATTTCACACTCGATTTTATTATTATAATTATTATTATTATTAATGAAGACTTTTATGTTCACCAAGGCTACAGTTATTTGATTCAAAATACAGAAAAAAACTGTAAAAAAAATGTGAAATATTATTCAAATGTAAAATAAATGTTTTCTATGCGAATATATTTTAAAATGTAATTTATTCCTGTGATGCAATGCTGAATTTTCAGCATCATTACTCCAGTCACATGATCTTCCAGAAATCATTCTAAAATGTTGATTTGCTACTCAAAAAAAAAAAAAAGTCTGATTATTATCAATGTTGAAAACAGTTGTTGCTGTTTAATATTTTTGTGGAAATCATGTTCCATTTTTTCAGCTTCATTTAAAGCTTAAATAGCTCAAATGAACAGCATTACAAATATTTTCACTATAACGTTTGATCAATTTAATGCATCCTTGCTGAGCATATTCATTTCTTTTTAAAAATGGCCACACTAGGGAACGTACCTCATTCGCCCCCAGTAGATTGGCACTTTCTCCAATACTCTCCTCTATGTAAGTCCTCTCTTCATCTGTAATAGTGGGATGATCTGCCGGGCTCTCATATGAAACCAGAATCCAAAACATGTACCAGACAATCCCAAAACTGCCTGCAGCCCAACGGAGAGAAAACAAGAACAGTCAAGAAATCAAACACCCAAAAAAGAAAAGTCTGTTATTATTTCAAGATCATAAGCCTACCATATATGTAGAAGACAGAAGACCAGCCTGAGTACTGCACTAATATTCCAGCCAACGGCATGGCCACCACAGCACCCGCGTATGAACCTGAAACAGGGCGTTTTCACAGCTTTTATTCTGGGAAGTCTGTGTTAGTTGGACTTTTAAAAAGAGAAACTGTATTTACCACAAAAAGATGTGGTGGCTAAACGACTTCTCTCGAGGGGCGGAGCCCACTTGCTCCAAATCCCATGGCATGCTGGGTAGGTCACACCCTGGACACACACAGAAACATGTCAAATTGTCAGTAATTGCTTTTATTTATTTTATTATTTTTTTTTAAATATATTTTTTATTTAAATAAATCCATTTCTTATGTCTAATTTTTAACTAATTTTGAGGGTATTGATTTTAAAAAATATTGCTTTGTGAGACAACTTACAAATTGTTTGATTCTCAGAAAATTTTTATGAATAATTCTAAATACATAATGTATGCCTAATCCATAATAAATTTCCACTTTTTACACTCATTTGTAACTGTCATTGAACCCTTTGACATCTTGATAATAATAATATAATATATATATATATATATAATCACATTGTCAAATGTTACATATAATACATTAATTAATAATATATATTACGTATATGTATATATATATATATATATATATATATATCAGATAATATTAGGTCTTTTTTTGTCAAGATGCAGGGCATTGTTATATATTTGAATATATAACTATATTTGAATTTACATGTATTGTGTAATAAAATATTGAAAATCTTAAATGAAATCCCTTACATGGGTCATAAAAAACAGAGAGCAGTCTAACCTTTAACAAATGAACACTAACACATACAAACGCATTTCAAATAAGGATTAATGATCCATGCAGACTTGCACAAACGCAGTCTGATCAGATCTGATTCACCACAAACACACTAATGCCGCCCATTAAATCTTCATTAGCAGCTAATTGTCACACAATCAGTCACTGATAGACACAAATTGCTGCGGCCAACAGAGGAGAGCACATCCACAGAGCTAATGTCAATACACACAACACAAGCTACTGTGCTTACAATAAAACCTCAAATGGCTTTTAAGTCGTGTACAGTCGACACTCATTGTGAGCAATAGTGCAGATGAGCAGCACACAAAGGCAGCAAGCAGCTGCTAAAACTCTTTCAGTGACTTTAGTTTGAATACAAGGCTTTCGTTTTCCATGATTTGTTTGTTCTCTTGTAATCTGTCACTCCTGTGTTTTCAGTGTTTCTGTTGTGCTGATGTACGGTCCGCGGGACAACACACCTGAACCTGATGTGACGTCCTGTTATATGTTTTTTTTTTTTTTTTTGCATTAGAGGAGACACTGGTTCAATACAGAAAATACACAGGTTGTAATCAGTGTTGGGAAGGTTACTTTGGAAATGTAATAGATTACAAGTTACCCTGTAATAAGTAATAAGTAGGGTAACTATTTCAATTACTTTATTAAAGTAATGTAACTGATTACATTTGATTACTTTTCAAAATCCTTTCAAAATCCTTCATCACTTGAATTAAGATTATACTAATTTAATTTTAAAGCACAGCCGCCACAAAATCAGACTTTAGCACCTCTTTTTACTTTGAGATTGATTTGAGGTTAAATACAGATTTCAAATCATAAGAGAGTCATTTAATAGTTATGACATTGTTTTTGAGATCAGATACTTTAGAGAAGTCACAAATGCTACAAATGCTGCCAAACTAAACTAATATTCCAGCATCTGGCTGCTCTGGTGGGGCTGAACCTGTAATATGATTAGTGTAAAACATCTGTTGAATTACTAATCAGCAAAAGCATAAATGCTGTATGTGTTAAAAGAGAGGAGAGAGTCTCACTTCGACGAGGCCCTGCAGTATCCTGACGAAGATGACACAGCCGTAGTGCGCACGCGCAGCCGAGGGGATGAACATATTGAGAGTCGACGTGAGCAGGATAGCAGCACCAAACACCCTGCAGATCAAAGTGTGACATAAGAATTTACTAATGGCTTCTAATGGTTTGAAATCATAGATTGGCCAGTTTAACTGTATCCGATCGGCAACAACCTTACACTGACTGAAGGCATATCTGTAGAGCAGATGCAAAAAAAAAACCCTGAGCAAGAAATAAATGGCAAGAGCGACAGTAAATAACATTAACTGAGTAGACAGTAGTAGCCGAGGGCATCAGTGTCTAGTAGAGAAATCATTCTAACAATGCTGAAAGGCAGGAAAGCACATATTTTATTTATTGTGTGTGAGATCTAATTTGCATAGGCTGCAGCCATCTGTTTTAATGTGTGAAATGTGAAATTAAATTCATTTAAGTGAAATGGAGATCTCAACCTTCTCGAAGCCAAGATGTAAAAACAACGAAATGTAAAAATTGCATTTAACAGGCGCTCAGACAGACTTGATCCTTTCATGTACAGTCGACTGTCTTTCCTATACTATTTGTATTTTACTATATTGTTTAATGCTATTCTTCTGTCTACTTCACAGCCGAATTTGGATTCATCTCACATTTGAAGAAGTCTGCATCATTGATTCTGTTATTTTCCTGTGTTTATTACTGTGAAGATGCTTTCAAACAATCTGTATTGTATATAGGCTAAATGAAGGTTACTTAACAGACTACATCTCACTACAATTTTGTGCAAAAAAAACACCATTTACAATATTTAAGAATGCAATTTGCAAAATTTGATTTGTGAGCCATTAATTGATCAAATATGTATATTACATATATGTAGATCACACACACATTTTAGGTGTGAATGAATAATGACATACTAGGTGTCTAAAAATATGAGTCTATTTCAGTCAAAGGGAGTTTTGTTGAATCAGGACGTGTCTCACAGTGAACACACAGAGCATGTGAGTCTGTCTGCTGGTTAATGAGCTCTCCAGAGGAAAGCATGGCTGCTCTGCATTCAGGGTTCATGGCAACCAAATAAAGCACACAAAAGACATGATTTGCCCTTTAAAAAAGCATTTGTACTGTTGCCAGATATAAACCACTATGCAAAATAAAACAAGACATAAATACATAAATATGTGTTATAACTAGTAAGAAATTAAATGTAGCCTATTAAACAGTTTTTAATATGGAGATCAATGCGCATTGCGAATTACCTGTTGGCAGCGAGTCGTGAGGATATATATCCTCCAGGGATCTGTGTCACTATATAGCCCCAGAAAAACGAGCCGTGGATCATGCCCACCGTCTCCGGATCCCAGTTAAACTTCGCTTTCTTATGGAAAGAAACAAAATGCGAACGTTAATTAATCGATTCATTCATAAACATGTAAAAAAAAAAAAATAATTAAATTAAAGAAAAAAAAATCACGTTAAACGCTTCGAAAGAAATTTTGCAATTTGCATTTATTTTATTTTGTGTAACAGTGAATGTTGGACTTTATTTTTTGTATTTTTTATTTTTTTTTCTCTCAGGAGGAGCTCTGGCCCCGTCAGGAGGGCCCTCACTCTCACCTCTTTGATGATGATCTTGCCGCCCCGGTGAATGGTGCTGTTATTGACCATGTCGACGATCGCGACTCCGAGGTTGCAGCGGATGCCGAACGAGATGCAGAAGCCGAGGCCGCTCATGATGGCGATGATATAGCGGCGCGGGAGCCCGAAACACGTGCAGTCGCACAGCGGCGCTTTCTTCTGCTGCAGCGGCGCGGGCCTCCCTTCCTCCGTCAGCTCGATCACCTCACCCGCTTTCTGCTTCTTCTCCATCACCCTGCGAGGACACAGTTCCTCAAACAAACCTCTCAACGGCAGCAGTTCCTTTCTTTTCTTTTTCTTTCTTTCTTTTTTCTGGAGCATTATAAATAACCATTAAGAACATTTGACTATTCGATCATCACACAAAAAACGTCCCTGTACAGCGCTGACAAAAACAATATATAGAAAGTTCGTAGAACGTTGAATATAATCGATTTACGGCTACTAAAAAAAGACGGAACAGATATAGATAAATAATAGACATACCAAATAATAGATACATAGATGTAAAATACATCCTTCTGTTTTTAGAAACCACTGAGTTTTTTTTTTTAGTTTTTTTTGTTTTGTTTTTTTTCTGTTATCAGAGATGTTTTGATTTATTTAATAATTAAGCTAAATGCATCAATCATTCAGCAAAAGACGAGGACTGGCAGAATTCTATTGTATATCTCTGTTCTGATCTGTTTGGTCACGACTTGGCAAACTGAGTTATTTGAACCGCATTGCAGCATTTTTATCGAAATGCATTCCTTTAGCTTATAAAAGCAGACCTGACCATATCTATAGTACGGGTTAAATACGATTATTTATTTTTTTTCGTTGATAACACATTTCTGTGGCTGCTTCAAGATATTAATATACATAATAAAATTAAAAAAAATCTAAATAATATATTACACGAAACGAAATATAAGAAATATAATTGTATATGACGGTATTATTAACCGTTGTGCATCGGACCAAAGTGATTTTTATTTATTTATTTATTTTTTATTTTTTTTTCTGTGATGTAAACCATTCACTGTTCCGTTCTGACTCTGAACGTTTCATAATCTCTGGCCTGAATGCAATATACAAAAAATGCACAAAACGCTCTGAAAAATTCACTGTTTTCGTAACACGCAACGAATTTATACGATTTTGACAAGGTAAACGAAAAAAAAAAAAAAAAGGAATTATTCTCAAATCTGAAATCGGTTTGTGAGCTAAATCATTACAGTTTTTTTTTTTATTTTATTGTTCACAAATAAATACAAAAAAATTATCAAAATCAACGATAATAATAATAATTTAATTAAAGGGACTTATTCTTAGCTCGTCACGTCACGACTTTCTTTTCATGAATTATTAATTGAGTCAGGAGCGCTGTGGGCAGAGGGACGATCCTCCGAGGAATTCTTTCATCTCCAGATCTATACACGATCGCATCACGATCTTTAGCGCCTGTAGTCATTTCTGTCGTATTTTCTCGAAACGAAAAATGTCGAAAATAACGTGCTACATCACAGATTGATGAATGATTATGAATTATGTGATATATAGCCATCCTTTATCGAAGGAGGGGAAATAATTTTTAATCTCAGTTGACATGTAGCTTAAATTGTACTTGGACATCAAGATAATAAACGAATAATGTTTTTGTAGAGATCAGTACGTTTTTTTTTCTTCTTCTTCTGGTCTAATTTATTGAATGAAAGGGGTTTGATACCTGTGCATGTGTCCCAGGGTTTTCCCGGCCAGATTCCTCAATCGTTCCTTACCGGGGGCCAAAACTCGTTCCTTCATCGTATCCATCTCCAATGATATATATTCCACTCGATATTAACAAGAAATTTTAATTTGAATTGGCTGTAAGATATTTCAGCATATTCCTTGAGTGTGGAAACCTGAGCAGTATTTTTTGACCCAGTAAAAAATAAAATGCTGTTTTATTCCTCGTAGACGACCTATAAACCACCAAGATAATCAATCAGTTAAAAGCTTGATTCACAGTCACTGAAATGTCCTTTGAAACTCCCTTTCCTTCGACTTCTGTAATTCTTCGGTTTCCCATTTTGCCGACATATTTTCAACTATAAACGAGAATATTCCATCAGAATTCACCTTCGAAAGCAGGAAAATGACAAAGAAAGAGCGCGAAGAGGAGTCTGGCGCGAGAGAAGGCGCGCGTCCGTCCAGCGAGTGAGCTAGCTGCGCGCTCCACACCTGCGCGCTCCCCTCTTTCACTCATCAGCTGCTAAAAAAGCATGTACTGACATCGAGCCATTAACAAAGAGCCACTGGCAAACATATGGATGAGTCATGTTATATTAGTCTTAGATGCACTGAGTGGTTTTTTCAAACATACACACCTTCAAGTAATGTTTTCACTGGCATTATGGGCACTTGGGGACGAGACAATGGAGTAGGATATCGGTGGGATCATATATATATATATATATATATATATATATATATATATATATATATATATATATATATATATGTGTGTGTGTGTGTGTGTGTGTGTGTGTGTGTGTGTGTATATATATTGTTTTATTTTATTTTATTTATTCAGGAAAATTCATCGTAGAAGATCACACCGAATCCAGTTGGTTTAATAATTTAGGGTAGGGCAGTGGTTCTCAAACCTGTGGATGTGTGTATCCGTCATATATCACACCTGATTCAACTCATCAGCTCGTTAGTGGAGACTGTGAGACCTGAAGTGGGTGTGTCAGATATAGGGAGACATACAAAATGTGCAATGTTGGGGGTACTTTATGGAGAGCTTTGAAAACCATTGGGGTAGGGTGTGAAAAAAAAAAAAAAAGACTCGTGTTTTGTAATACGAATATTGACCACAAGCGGGCGCTCAAAGACAGGTCGGCACGTAGGATGCCGTTTTTTTGCCCGGACCTGTTAAATTATTCATAAATATATAAACATTGCAGAAACGTTTTTGTATGAAATTAGCATGCTTTTCGATTTCAGCTTCTTATATAAATTTAAAACATTTTTTTTTTTTTTTTTTTTTTTTTTTGCAGGCACAAACATTCACACAAAGTAAAAAAGATTATTTACCATATTTATTCAGTGCATTTTTTTAGACACACAAGCCAAAATTGTACTTAATGCAGGTATATATATATATATATATATATATATATATATATATATATATATATATATATATATATATATATATATATATATATATATATATATATAAGATGTATTTTTGGATTTTTACAACTTAATGTCACCATAAACAAAAACTAAATTAGTTTTAAATTGACGTTTTACAATTTGTAAAATGTTTTGTTAATCAATGTTTAGTTTACATATTACAGTTTTTTGCAATCATTTCTGAACTAACATAGAAACCTTTATGTAATTTTTCAAAACTCTAGAAAAATATTTCACAACCGATGATCAAAATGCACTTTTCTGGATATAACACGCACAAACCTAAGATCATTCGTTCACTGAACTAAAATCACTGGTTCAAAATAACAAATTAACATCAAAGTATTGCTATTTCAAAATTCAACTCACACGTTACATCTGAGTGTTTATCTTGAGCGTCTATTCATTTCATTACAATGATACATCTGCTCCGATTGCTAAAGAGCTGTTGCATTACTCTTGATACATAGCTTTTTATGGAAAATGGTGAACAAAAATATTACTGCGTTTAGATTATGGAAGTAACGCTGAGTATGAGGACTGAGCAAGTTCAGGTTTTTTTTTCTTATCTAAAAATTTCTTATCTAAAGTTTTAAAAAACATATGTTAATGAATTGATTATTTCATCAATAATTTTCAGATTTTGTTCAATGATTCCAGTATCCAGTATCTAATGAGTTTGGTGTCTAGAGTATTGAAAAATGACATCTATATTCTGAAAATGGTGACTAAATGATTGTAAGAAAAAAAAACAAAAAAAACAAAAACAAAACCTGTATAAGTATAGATTTGAATGTTCACTTAAGACCCGAATTTTTATTGTGATTTTTTGTTTTTGTTTTTAAGTATACAGCCAGTTTTATACACATCAATACTCATCAACACTGATGTAGACTGACAAAATATTATTTATTTACTTATTTTATTGTACTTTTTCATTAGGGAGCGTTATTTGTGGATGGGTATTATTTGTGGATAAGTTTTAGTAATAGTACCAACCAAAAGTACTGCAAGAAAAGACTCCAGCATCAGGGTCATGGGTGGTCAAGGCTTAGTGATGCACATGGGGAGTAAAGGCTCGTCTGCGATGATCACACAGAAGAGCTACTGCAGCTCGAACTGCTAAATGCCTAATGCTGAGTTCACACTGCATGATTTTCAAAGTCATCGGATCACCGTTGTTTTCACACTGCACGACTATCTGGGGTAGCAGTCAGTTGCTGCTGTGTTCACATTGCCTGATGGATTGGCGACAGGAGGTTACACACTGACTTTACAACAGCAACTCTGTGTGCTCCGCAAACTACAGCCAAATGCACACTAGAAGTGATAAGGAAATAACGCAAGATCACGCTGATATTATGCTCTAGAAGTCCTCCACGAACACACAATAATTAACAAAGATGACTTTTTACCAACATGTTTCTGTTGGGAAGATTTTTATATGCACAAATCTAAGTACTTGAAAGTGAAACAAACATTTTTTATAATGAGTTTATTTCTAGCCTACAAAAGCCCTCAAAGTGATGAAAAATAAAAATGCAATAAATCTTTTGTCCTTTATAGAAGAATATTATTTACAGGAAGAACCCTAACCCCCTTTTATGTTTAATTTTATTATTTTTTATTCTATATATGTTTGTGTGTGCATATATAATATTAGGCATATATAAGCATATACAGTATCTAGCCTATATATATTTTTGTACCTGTTCTGTATATTCTAATGCAAAAAATTACTGATATTGTCACGTTGTTTGTACATAAGTAAAAAAGAAAGAATAAAAAAGTCCTCCCCGAACTTCCCACTGCCCTGTATTCTGCTCTCTCATTGGCTGTAGGTCATCGCCGATGTATTTTTCAGTCAGAACTCATTTCACACAGCAGGATTGTGTGAACAAATGTTGACAAGCCACAGCATGGCAGACAAATTCTGCACAAGTTCATAACCTTCCCAATGCACAAGTGCAAATTCGCTGACCTTGGTGCCTGCAGGGACCAAAGGTGAGTACATCGCTGCTAGAGATGGCCATGCTGCTGTTAAGTCCACAAAAAAAATTAGGTCCCACTTTATATTAGGTGGCCTTAACTACTATGTACTTAAATTTGAACTAATAATTTGGTACAATGTACTTATTGTGTACATACATGTTTTTACATTGTACTTACATTTTTAAAAATACCTATATGTAATTACATCTGTAATTAATTTCTGTAATTACATTTATAATTACACTGTTGACCCATCCCTTACACCTTAACCCACCCTTAAACCTACTCAGACCACCAAACCCCTCCCTAACCTTACCCGTATCCCCCCTCAATAGCAGCAATAGTGTTTTGCAATACAATATGAACAAAATAAGTACATTATACTTATTTTTTTATATAAGTACATAGTAGTTAAGGCCACCTAATATAAAGTGTGACCAAAAATTCTTAACAGAAGGGATTTCAACCTTCAGTGAAAGATTTGCTTCAGCTCTTTCCTATTTGTTGTTATGAGCTTGGCGGTAACAATGAGGAAACGAGCCTTCCAAGGGAGGGTGCTACGGAGGCAACATCCTACCCATAGGGAGGTGACATGTGGACACACTGATATGGACTGACCAAGGGGGCAGTACTACATATGGAATGGGTCTCTGAGGTAGGTCCTACCTGAGAGTAGGGATGGAACAACTGCCAGAAGAGACTGACAGAGCAAGCCTGTCAAGGGAAGACATGAGTAGAAAAATACACATATGGGATTGCCCACAGGGAATCAAGCCACATGGACACTTAGCCCAATACAGGGGCTGACCGGGACTCCGGGCATGCTTACACAAGTACTGGGCCTGCCATCAGACTGCTCCGCAAAGTCTGACTGCCGGGGGTGCTGGAGGATGCTCAGCCAGGGTTTGCCGTCTGGGAAACTCACTGGGAGAGGAAAAGGCACTCGCATCCGAGTGTGAGGGGGAATGGCACAGAAAGCATGACTCTGAGCAAGATCTTCCCGCAAATGACCTATTACCCAACATACGGGAAGAAACCGTCTGAAAGCAGAGGTTGTAAAACCTTGTGAAAGTATTAGGTGTCGTCCAGCCTGCAGCTCTACAAATATCTACCAGAGAGGTGCCATGCGCCAACGCATATAGGAGATGGCAACGGTCCGGACGGAGGGAGCTCTCACCCCCAGGGGGCACGGCTCGCCTTGTGACTGGCACGTCAAGGCAATGGCATTCACTATCCAGTGAGCCAACCTCTGCTTAGAGATAGCATTCCCTTTCTGATGACCTCCGTTGTCCACGTATATGCACAACTCTCTTATGGGAAACAGCAACTCCCAGGCTGGATCTGCTTCCTCAGAAGGCAGTGCTTGCAGGTTCACCACCTGATCTCTGAGAGGAGTGGTGGGAACCTCGGGCACGTATCTAGTCCGGGGTCTCAGTACAACGTGAGAGTAAGCTTTCTTGGGCACGATGAATTAACGGCTGTAAATCCCCTGCCTCATCTCGTCTGGAGGGACAGGACCGATTTCATCCTTCACCAGCAGGACAGCAATCTTCTTGCACACGGTGTCTCGGACTGCCACCGAAGTCGCTAACGCCTGGCAAACTGAATTGTGTAGCCAAGTGGAACTGTCCGAATGACAGGCTGGGTAGCGCAAGCCACACCCCGTGCGAGTGGCACCAAAGAGATAATCGACATACATGGTGCAGCGGTGAGGAGTCAAGCTGGATATCCCAGAAGGCATCGTGTTCTGGTTCATAGTGGCAGAACTGCCCATATCCCCGGAGGGACTGGCCAGAGATGCTTGGGGAGGTGTTGCGTCCCCAAGCTGTGATCTCTTGGCCACTGACCATAGGGGGCATCATGGACGAGAGTGAGGAGGCAGCACATTGCTCACTGTCAATTCCACGAGCCTGGTAACCCGGAGGAAAAGGAATCACACCGTGACTTTCGTCGCCCATACAGTGAAGTCAGTCTCCGTGCGCAGCTCCTGCATCAACCTCGGGACAGTACTATCCTCGTACATTTGTTTTAGTGCTTTGGCTTGGTGGACCTGCAGGATCGCCATGGCATGCAGGGCAGAGGCGGCCTGGCCCGCAGAGAGACCTGCTGATAGCTTACAGGCTTTGGAAGGGAGATGAGGACAATTTCTAAAAGTGGCAGCATTTACGGTCACAGGTGTACCACAACTGCTCTCTCCACCTGGGGAATGTCAATGTACCCCCTAGCCACCCTGCCATTAAGGGTGGTGAGGGCAGAGGAAGGAAACGAGTGGTTTCTGACCGTAAAAGTGGCCGTCTATGAATTTGTCACTTCCTCATGCACCTCTGGGAAGAAAGGAACCGAGGCTGAACGCCTCACAGTTCCCCGAGCAAGCATGGTCATCAACTCTGGGTCTGATTCGGCAGTGGCGACAACACCCGAGGGGCGCAGCCCCACTGAATCTTCATCTTCAGAGGACGATAGCCCATCCCTCAATGCTGCTATTGACATCTGATCCTCAGGCAGTGCACCGAATGAAACACTGGGGCAACTGTCAAGCGGGCCAACAGAATCATCCGGGAGCAGCACAGAACAAGTGCTGAGTAGTGAACAAACCAGAATGGGTAGTGACAGAGGAGTCTTGTACTTTCATTTTAAGAAAGGAAAAGACGAGCATGTGCACACAGTGCGAGGCATGAGCTATCCACAAATGCGTCTTCAGCGTGTTAGATGCCCAGACACAGAAGACAACACTCGTGGCCGTCATCAGAGGACAGGAAACGACCACAACCAAGAGGACATGGATGGAGCGGTATCTTTAAAAAGATGCGAGTCATCCATGATTTGCTCTTTTAGAGAAACTCTTTTAGTTGAAGCGCACATGGGGAATCACTGAATTAACAGGTACACTGATGTTTGCACCGTAATGCCAACCAAGAACAGCCTCTTCTCTTTCCAGCTCTCAGAGAAGACTGACTTTGTGGAGACTCGACTCTCGACTCTGACCTTATATACCTGTATGTACGGGGAGTGGCTCAGCATGCAAAATCCACTAGTCAAATTTCATTGGCATTTTCTCTTAAAATCAGAAATGATTGGGGTTCCCAAGTAAACCCCTAATGTCGTCACAACATAACATGTATAGTGACCGACAGATAGCGAACTGTGGGATCTGCTGATCTATAAAGGTCCACCTCAGCTTGCAGGACTTTTTGGGTGTCAACGTTTGAATGTTTTGGGTGAAGGACACAGGACACGTTCAGAGGTCTTGTGGAGTTAATGATTCAATGAATCAGAGCTGTTCTAGCAGCACGAGGGAAACCTACACAATATTAGGAAGGTGGTTTTAATGCTGTGCCTGACCAGTGTAGAAAGTGTCATAAATCACATGTGCAGTACTAACGCATCAGTCTTAAGGAGCAACTATGAAGCAAACTTTATCATGTATTTGAAATATTATTACCGTCTCTCAAAACCCCTGAAATTGACATAAGAATCAAAGCAATGTCCATAACAATTAAACACGCGAGTGTTTCTGGTGTATTCAATAGTTTATTTGGTTGACAACAGTTCGACTAAAGTATGAAAAACGGAGTACATTTCTGGTACATTAGCAGTACAGAAAAACACACTTGGATTCATATCCACATCCAAAATAACCATGCATAAAACAGGCATAAAATCAACTTAACTGAAATACACAGATAAAGTTTAAGGCATAATCATTGATCATTTCATCACCCAGAACAGCTCTAGAACTAAAATGTCAAAAAGGACAGATAATGTTTTACTGATAAATGGCTTTTCACCTCTTAGCACAGCTTGCAGATTGTCAGCAACAAAAACCAACAGTGAAATATTAAAACAGCATACATTTGTTTCATGAATAACAGTTCTGATTATGAGAAACAGTGACTAAATTCTTCATATTTGAACCAGAGACTGAAAACAAAACATTTACACAAAACATCATGATTTCCAACTTAAATATTCAAGTCACAAATAACAGCAAATGCATACGTTATTTTCTTCATCATTAGAATTATATACATGTCAAACTGCCAGCTGTTCATGGTCCTCATTACAACTTTTAGATTTGAAGTTTGAAGTAGTCCAATGCCAAATGGATCATCAGATTGGCATATTATAAATGAATCACGTCGTAATTTTGCAGATTCAAAGGGTTAACACTGAGATAAATTACTCCTCATTAAGTTCTTTGTGCAAAACATAAACTCAAAGTGACACTGGCATTCTCACCAGGACAACACAGTAAACCAATTAGAGAGGAAGCACAAATAAACACTCAGCATAGAGTTTGTATTTCGATAAAGGCACATATATTAGCTTTGCCATTCAAATCACCAGAGCAACTTTGGCTTTGAGAAGATATTGTTTCTTGTTCATCAATGTAAAGCTTTAAAGTGCAGATTATCTTTAACTATGAACACAGAGTGACAACTGCTTTATAAATAATGTGAGTGAAGATTCAGCGCCTCCATCACCTGGACAGCCCAGCTACTGATCACAGCAAGAGTGTAGTTAGTGTGCATATTTATATACGTATCTACTCATGTTTGGCATAGAATCTCTTATTTTTGCATACAATTTCCAGCAAATAAAACAAATCTAGCATTAAAGGATGCTTTCAAAATCAGTACTGGTGCTGCATCAAGCTATGAAATAATACTGCAAAATAATAGTGCCAGTTTGACTTAAATATTGTACAATTTTGATCAAAAAATAAAATACACAATTTACTAAAAAAAAAGAAACACGCTTGTATGTAATTGAAAAAAACAACAACAACTATTTTTCCTGAAAACCCTTTTTTAGAATTTCTTTATACATGGAACATACAGTAAATAGAAATGTTTAATATTTATGTCTCGTTTTAAATAACGTAAAGGATCCATGCATGTCTATGGTGTTAAGGCTTTTTATCTTTGGTAGCTTAAAGGCATTCCAAACAATAAAGTTTGTCACTGAGTACTTGTATTTTGATGTTTGTGTGAAAGAGACACTCATCTATGCGGTGATTCAGAGTAAATCACACAAAACCTGAAACTTCCCGTTAATATTTCACCAAGTTGAAATATGGGCTGAAATCTAAGCTTGACATTTTGACTGATATTTCAGCTGCCAGACTTTCACACAGTGTTTCATACATATCATAAGCAGTCTGCACTTATGTTTGTAGTGTCTTATAGGGACATTGGCAACACCAACAGAGAACAACAATATGGAAAGCGTGAGAAAATCCTTGAAGAGTGCAAGTGTCATTCTGCATTGACAGAAACTGACTTACAGCTCATGTGGCTTTAGGTAGATCTAAATACATTTAAACATTATACTTCATATCTCTTATTCTATTATACAAACGTCCTTTATGTAGGCATACCTCAGAGGTCACAGGACTGAAAATGAGTGCTCTGGGAAACCCCAAAACAGAGGATGTGGTGTGAAAAGATTATCCAACATAAACCGTGAGATATTAAGAAGCAGTGGCGTGTGATTTTGTGTTGAAATAGAGAGGACTGGTTTGAGACTAGTTTCATGTGCTAGTGTCAAGGTCAGGAAAGGTCAGGCAGGCCTGTGTTAGGTCAGACAGTCTGAGAACACCTCCAGCTTCACTGGCGTGGCGGCTGTGGCGGGACATGTGCACTGCTCGATGTTTGGGCTGTTCTGGCTGAGCTGGATTTTGAGTTTTTCCAGCTCGTAGTTGTGCAGGTACTCCTGGATGAGGTAGCGTTCGCGCTTTATACGGGCTTTCACTTCTGACGGCACGTCTGGGATCAACCACGCCACGAAGAACTTCACCACAAACACCACATGCTGGAGAGAACAAGAGTATTAGGACAAGTTTAGTACTCATCTCAGCACTGGTGACGTAAATGTATTGGAGATCAAAATGTGATAATGAAGCAATTACTCAGGGTGTAACTCCTTTATGACATTATTATTGCTATTTTAAATAGAGGTCGACCAATGTGTTGGTTTTGCCAATTAATCGGCACCGATAGTTGATTGCTGAATTTATCGGCTATCGGCAAAAATCTATGCTGATGGTTTTACGGGTTGCTTCCGTGGCTGGAATGGCTGAGAAGGGTCTGCTGTCATTATATAGTACAATAGTACGAGGCGGAAATGATGAATACCATGTGCTGTTTGTTTTGACACATGAGGTTGCGCGCTGGCTTCAGACATGGATTTAAATGGTTTAGATTTCGTTTGTCTTTCCGTTCGCTCTGTTTTTTTTTTTTAAAGATTGACCTTCAAACTCATCTATGTCAAATTGTTCATTCTTGAAGTAAACTTTCCTGTTTGGTGATTAAATCAACTGCTTTAGACCTCCGCTCAGGTTGAACGTGATGCATCTGGTGTTTGTGATACCTGCAAGCTCTCCTAGACGCAGCACTGTGCTTTTGCCCAGTATATGACTGTAATGGTAAATGTTAAAAAAAAAAAATAAATAAATAAATAATATATATATATATATATATATATATATATATATATATATTTTTTTTTTTTTTTAATTTCAGCATATACCATTACAGTCATATACTGGGCAAAACCACAGTGCTGCATCAACATTTACTATTGATAATTTAATTTACTATTAATAATTTCAACATTTACTATTATAAATAGTGTTGTCAAAAGACCCGGCACTTCGGTACCAAGTCGGTACTAAAAAAATGAAAACGTCACGATACCAGGTTTTTTTTAAGTATCGGTGGTACCGAGTACCCGGTCAACCCGGTTCATGACGCGTATGGCCCTATGATTTCCGCAATGCAGAAAACGCGGACGGAATCGCGGAATCCAGTTATAAAAACGGAATTCACAGTTTAGCACGAAATGTCACGGAATTTGTCAAAGTTTGGATGAATTAATCAAAAGTGGGTCATTACACTTAAATCAAATCGCGACATGGACTAGTAGGCTATCTGTAAATATTAAGCCGCAAAGGTCGATTCAGATATGAATCTTGCATGTTCTGCGAGTCTCTGTGTGAATGAATGAATGGCAGAGACGAGCATTTTTTTTTTTTTTTTTTTTACTACATACACTGACACACGCGTGACGCTCGCGGTGATTTCATCATCTGCCGTCTCAATGAGGACATAAATACATAAACAACATCTACAGAACTGCTCCGAGAGTCACGAGCATTTTACCGTTTCATTTGAGTAAAACCAGAGCCATATCATATAGCTACACACATAAATTTAAAGGTATTCACGGCAACTCGTCAAAATAAAAGTTTATCTTAAAGACATTGTGCCAGAAATATATTACTATTATTTAGTAGAATGTATGTGATACTATTACTACTGTTGAAAAAAATGAATATTTATTTTTAAAGAAATAAATCACACAATATTTCTTCCATATTTTAATTTTAATAGTAACTCCCCTTTATTTACCAAAAAAATAAAATGTGTTTAAATTTCATTAATTAAAAGACAAATTAAATTTGTAAATTAAACTTTACTGTTTTTCATACTTTTTTTACTTGCGGAAAAACTTGAAACACAATTTAAATAAGCATAAAAATGGCACTGATTTTTGCACATTTTATTTTTGTTTGACTTTATTATTAAAAATAGTGTGTTTTAATTAGCATGTGGTACCGAAATTGGTACCGAGAACCATGGATTTTCACTGGTATCGGTACCGAATACTGAAATTTTGGTACCGTGACAACACTAATTACAAATAGTTTTTTTTTTTTACATTTTAAAGTTTATTCTGTTAACATTAATTAAACTGTGAACTAACTGCACTTCATTTCAAATCTTAAAAGCAAATCTTTAAAACAACTACTTGCAGATAATATAATATTAATGAAATAAAAGACCAATTAAGTGTCCTTAATTATGACTGTTTCTATGTTTCTTAACATACTTGAATACAATTTTGAAAAGATCACGTTGTAATGTCAAATTAACTGATTTACTATTAATTCATTATTTTACAGATTTTTTTAAAAGATTTTTATTTAGTATGCATATTCTTTTAAAGCATGCTATAGTGTAGTTATTTTTGACACAGGAATGAAGAGAATTTAAGAGCTCATACCTCCATAATGATGATAAAGGCTAATCTGGCAGCGAGAATGTGCCAGAACTGCATGGTATGAGTGTACTGTTTCTCATGTCCTGGAGGGTAGCGGTAGTCACGGTACCTACAGAATCCACACAGCATTCATGTTTATTACACATTTACCAGTGTGGCAGTAAATCTGTCAATTAAAAGATACAGTACAAACAAACAAACAAACACAACAGTACCTGCAAGTGGTGATGTTGGAGCCATAAAACCACTCCGGGTTTTCACCATCGTCTGGACGGTTTTCTGGTCGGAACTCCGAGATGTTGAAGATTGACAGGCTGTCGTTGATGTATCCCTCCATCCCGCTCTCAGAACCTGGGCGATACTTATACACCAGCCGAGGGATCATGTCAGATGTGAATGAGACAATGAACGCCTGAAAGACAAATAAGTGACATTTAATGCTGTTACACGACCTACTTTGATATTTCTATTCAGGATAAGCTTCATTACCAGTTTATAAGCAAATTAAAGGCTATAGAATTATTGAAAATAATACAGTAAGGATGTAAGTAGGGCTGTCACTAACAATTATTTAGGTAATCGAGTAATCGGTTGATTATTTTGACGATTAATCGAGAAATCGGATAATTATAATAAATATTTTTTTTGGTAATAAAAATAGACCTAAGCGAACAATAGCTTTTAAGATTCCTTAAATACAGTACATACACATATAATAGTAATGAGGCAATAATTAGTTCAAATAAAGCGAGCAATCATATGATTTTATTGAACAAAACTGTTAAAATACATAATTTATCAAACAAAATAGCTAATGTGCATTACACAGAGGGTGCCAACGGCCTGGCAATTGTTTTTACACTTTACCATGATTAATATTGACTAAACAGCATGTATTTCAGATGTCCTCTTACTCTTTAATATTTGGCCATTTCTTCGCGACATAATTGCCACAGCCACTGTAATTTCTTGAATAACTCCGTGACGGTTTTTATTTTGAAATCACAACCAACAGTTAGCATCTTGTGAAAGATATTGATGTATTCTCCTGGGTTTGCATATATTTATAAATGATTTACCTTACAAATCTGATGAAATGGCACACGCTGCATTCCCAGATGATCGATATAAAAACCCAAACTCACAACAATATGCAGAGATTGATTTTGAGATGCTCCACGCATGTAAATGATAACAGTTCGGAGCCGCTCTGAGACGCACGGATGTAAACCTGCATCGCATATATTTATTCAATGGAATCAAATAGTGTTTGTGAATCCACAATAGCATTATGCTTCATTATGATTTTTAAATGTGCATCATGCAGCCTTGGAAAATGGTCTAATAATGCATTTCATGGATTCTCGTCCGTGGAATGTGCCACTTCCGGTATTTTGCCGATTACTCGACACGGGAAAAATGCAATCAAGGATTTTTTATAATCGAGTACTCGATTGAATCGAGGCATCATGACAGCCCTAGATGTAGGTGTACTAAAAATTCATATAAGCTGGTTATTGTTAATGAATCAGTCCAAAAGACTCACTGAACTATCAGTTTGAATTGTTCAACTAACGTCGAAGTGGTTCCTGACTCATTATTACTACAGACTCACATTGGTGACCACTGAGAAAACGGCAATCATGTTGAGGATCTCATCCCATGCGCCGATGCCGTGCGCTTTTGCTGCCACGGGCCGGCGGAACTGAGTGGTGAACTTCCAGGCGTCCACTCGCACTTCCAAGATATTATTCATCAGAGCCAGCAGAGGAGCCAGCGGGAAAGAGGCCACGAACAGGGTGATGAAGCCAAACTGGATAACTGCAAACAAAGACGAGATTAAATGTTTCTCCACATAAAGACAAGCTACAGCGCCATCTGTGAGTAACACTGAGTTACTGCAGGCTGAAAGTTTGTTCATAACAGAAGCTGATGGCGTATATGGAGCCCCAGACATGACATGCGGGAGGAAAAATATTTATATATGAATTAACTTAATGATGTACTTAAAACAGTGACAAATTAGTAAGTTTTACCTATGATTTACTTAAAAGGAGGTGACGAATTAGTATGTTGTGGGAAATAATTGTTAATTTGTGGCTACATTTATTTATTTTTTTCCCTGCATGTCATGTCTGGGGCTCTGTGTTGGTGAGTTAAAGTAAATCAGTATTAGTTAAGCTACACTGAAGATACTTACGCTTAAATATACATTTATAAAGTAATTAGCAACACTAAATGTTTTACAAGACTAACAACAAGAAAACAGGAAATATTTTTACCATTTACAGATGTTAGTTAGGGTAGCACCAACTTTTTGTTGCAAAAACTCTAGTCTACCACATCCAGTTCTCAAAAGTCTAGTCAACAAATGTGCTGTTTGTGTTTTATGGCCTTATTTCAGTGACTTACATATTGTAGCACAGTTTGTGCTGAATACAGTATAATCAGACTTTAGTCATTAATATGCTTTTAAGATACTGCTGAAAAAAGCACAAATGTAAGGGGATGTTTGACAGGCTGTGATGGGTGACAGAGTGATCGGGACCCCAGCACAACACCGGCTCATTACACAGAAACATATGAAACAAATAAGTAAAGACTTGGGCATGAAATTCTGATTTGATCTGAAATTATGAACTTTCTTGTAGAGACCCAAAAAAGTTGTGCTGTATAATAATTTAAAATACTGATTTTATTTTTTAGATATACTTTATGAGTATATATGATAATGCAGTTAAGCATTTTTCAGCACTGCCGGATACTCACCCATCTCCAGGTACTCGTAGAAGAGGCCGAGCTGCCCGAAGCTCTGCAGGTCATGGTCCTGCTCCCAGCGGCTGTACAGACTCTCCGGATGGTTCCGGGCACTTCTGCTCATCCACCAGTTACGCAGCCAGCTACACACAGACAGAGATATATAAAACACCACCCACTAACAATAAATGCACAGGAACACATATTACGTGGATCTGAATCATTCACTTTCTCAGTGTATTATCATCAAAATAGACACTACATTCACTATATGTGACCCTGGACGACAAAACCAGTCTTAAGTGTCATTTTCAAAATTGAGATTTATACATCATCTGAAAGCTGAATAAATAAACTTTCCATTGATGTATGGTTTGTTAGGATCAGACAATATTTGTCTGAGATACAACTATTTGAAAATCTGGAATCTGAGGGTGCAAAAAAAAAATCAAAATATTGAGAAAATCACCTTTAAAGTTGTCCAAATGAAGTTCTTAGCAATGCATATTACTAATCAAAAATGAAGTTTTGATATATTTACAGTAAGAAATGTACTAAATATCTTCATGGAACATGATCTTTACTTAATATCCTTATGATTTTTGGCATAAAAGAAAAATCCATAATTTTGACCCATAGTGTATTTTTGGCTGTGATTATGTCATGTGGACTTACGGGACGAGAGCTTCCTGTATGTTCCCCCACACCTGTTTACCCACCATCACAATCACTAACTGAGTGGTTAACTCGATCAAACAGCCGCCTGGCTCACACTGAAAACACAATTATAATTACTTAAAACCGATCTACTAATAAGTATAATACTATTATTCTTAAACTCTACGCACAATTAATATAAAATAGAGATCCATTAGCAATAACAAATGCAATGATTTAATAAATCAAATAATGTACTATAAAACTTTAAAAACAGGATCTCAGGTCTACCTCTTCATTTCTCCACTTGCCGAACATGTAAGCATAGTCTCCAGGGTAGCCCACAAATTTGCCCTTGAAAAAGGCGACGTAGAAGCAAGAGGAATAGTAGTTGACAAACTGGAAGAGGAACATCTTCACCGTTAGCTTGTTCTCGTACTCCACATGCGTTTTGGGAACCTCTGCGGACAGAAGAATAAGTGAATAAAAATCAGTGCACAAAAATCTTTACATTATGGAAATACTTTATTAACGGAATATACGATTGTTAAGGCCATTGCACACTGAGTCCGAAATTTTCGCACGTTAAAAAATAAGTACGACCTCATGTTGCGTCGATCACGTTTACACGCTGCCTCCGAAACGTTCGTCCGTCATAAAAAATTCGGATCAGGTTACATTTTCTGTGTTTTCGCATCCGTAGCAAGCATTTTAATAGGAAAGGATGACGAATACGAAAATTTCGGACTCTGTGTGCAATGACCTTTACTCTTATTGTTTATTACAAGATACAGATACAGTTCGCAAATCAGAAATTAGAAAGTGCCAAAGTCAAATAAAGGCAATGAATTAAATAAAATAGTTTTAAAACAACAACAAACAATAATCTAAAATATATATTTTTTAGTTATTGTATTTATTAAAATATTACATTTGAAATGTTTTAAAGGTTTTAGGTGAAAAAAAAAAAGTCTCATATACTTGCAAAAAACTCACCCATATCAGTGATCTTTATGGCTACACGCTCATACAGGAAGTTCAGAATCATGATGATGACGAAGTTGATACAGGAAGCCGTTACGGATGTGGCGAACTGCGGCGTGATGAGGCTTCCAACCACTTCCAGCTTATTGGTGGGGCTGTCCTTCATGATGCTGGCAAACGCTGCAAACACCGCCAGACGGTACGCAATCACACCGATTATACTGGCGATAATCAGAGAGATCTGGGTTTGGGAGTGAGAGAGGTACACGTCATACACACTCGCTGCGGTTACTCAATCATCCATTCAAAAATAGTTAAAAAAGAAATACTAAATTATGAACATGCAGTGCTTACTAGGACACGTCAAAACAGTAAAATGCTACATGCTGGTAAAAACATGCATCCTCAGTTCTACAGCAAACATCAGATTTAACTTACTTACTGATGTGTGATTCTGTGTCCATACAGTCCAGAGACTTAGTAACATTCAGTATTGAGTCTTACCCATATATCATGCAATAACCTGCTATACAGTATAGTATTTGCATATATTAGCTCTGTTCCAAAACTAGACGTCTGTCCAAATTCACATACTTTTGCACTATTCTATGCCGTTTTTTTTATTTTATATGTATAGTGTGTTTACATTAAATACTCAAAAAGAAAGAGTGCATTTCAAAAGCTTGAAATATTCACATATAACAATTGGGACACTATTATTTTAATCTATACTACCAATATAGGCAGCATCCTTACTACAGTGGAACCTTTAAAATCCTCATTTGGACCACTGCACAATGGAAGACAATAAATACAATATAATATAAAATTTAATACTCAGCATTATATAAAAAGCGCTCTTCACACAAACTTTACGGGAGATTTGATTTCAAATGCATTTGATATTAGCATGTTGCTAAGCTAACAACTCTAATAAGCATGAAAGTAAACAGTCTACTGCTACATAATTTTATAGCTATATTTAGTTATTAATAACATACTCATATTTGATGTCCTAAATTGTTGTATGTAGGCAGCTCAATAACCATTGGAACAGAGCTAATATATTCAGTGGGGTTCAAAAATCTGAGACCACTAGTGAAAATGCTTCTGTATATGTGTGTGTGTGTGTGTATATATATATTAATTTAAAAAACAACAACAAACAAACAAACAAAAAACCCTGGATTTCTTGTATTTGGTGTTGCCTCCCTTTTGCTTTAGTCTAGGACTTTTGGACCCCACTGTATTTTTGTACATTGCTGGCATTATGTGTTAAAATAAAAAGGTGCTTATAACAATTTGACATAATTTGTTCTTCACTATATATACAGTGCTGTCAAACGATTAATCACGATTAATCAGATCCAACATAATATAGTTTTTGTTTGCATTTTACAGTATATGTATGTGTACTGTGTATATTTATTATTTATATATAAATACACACACATACAGTTTATGTTTTGAAAATATTTGCATGTATATACATTTATATTATTATATTATATACAAATATTTTTAATATATAAACAACTTATTTTTCTTAAATATATACATATTGTGTAAACAAAATGGATGTGATTAATCATCTGACAGCACTAATATATATATATATATATATATATATATATATATATATATATATATATATATATATATATATATATATATATATATATATATAAAAAATTAAATCATTATACTAAAAGTAGGAGAGAGTTTTGATGCTCACCCAGAAGAGGACGGTGGCCCCGGACAGTATTGAACGAGCACACTTGGTTGTTAGAGGTAAATAAGGCTCCATCTCCTACACAGCAAGCAAGCAAAGCAGGGATCATGAGCAACCACCACCACACACCTGGCACAGGAGCCCTAATCTAGCACTGACCACACGGCTGTCTGCTAGGACTCTTCCTGTTCATAATGAGTCATTAATTCATTAATTCTACGATTACAGTCCTTCAAAGCTGCGATCACACTGCAAGCAGGCTGATAATGCTACACACTCTCAAACACACAGCAATCCGATCTACAGTATCGTCGTCCTGTGCCTGCCTTACCCACAAGACAACTGTTGCCCAGCACAGGATAAACCTGCCTGCTTTATCAGCTGGGGTCTGTTCTAGAACCCACTCCAGTTCCTACACAATACGAACAAAGCCAAACAAACACGCAGATTACCTAGTTTCTCGGTTGGCTGGTGGATAAACTAACCTTGACCTCCGTTTGTGACATGACAACACCTAAAGTGACTGTGTAGCTTCATATTCTGGCCCTTGTCTGTCAAATTATACTATTAGGACCTCCGAGTTTTACAAACCTAATATACTCAAACCTAATGTATATTGTGACCCTGCACCACAAAACCAGTCATAAGGGTCAATTTTATTTTTATTATTTGAATAAATAAGCTTTTTAAATATTATTTTAAATAAATAAATAAATAAATAAAATACTGAGAAAATCATCTTTAAAGTTGTCCAAATTGACTTCTTAGCAATGCATATTACCAATCAAAAATTAAGTTTTGAAATATTTACGGTAGGGAATTTACAAAATATCTTCATGGAACATGATCTTTACTTAATATCCTAATGATTTTTGGCATAAAATTCAAATCAATAATTTCGACCCATACAATGTATTGTTGACAAATATACCTGTGCTACTTATGACTGGTTTTTGCTCCAGAGTCACATATATGGTTTGTAATCTGATTGAATATGACTTTTGGAAATGCACACTAGGTTCTACAATGTAAAAATTATTTTCTTAGAATTTTTGTCTTGTTTTTTAGTATAAGCAGTATCTAATAATTCTTGTATCAAGATGCATTTACTAGTAAATACAAGTAAAATGAGTTACGATATTATGTCTTATTTTCCAAAGAAATGACCAAAATTGTGTTACTTTTTGCTTAAAACAAGCAAACTTATCTGCCAATGGGATAAGAAAAATAATTTTAATTCAAAGGCTAAACAAGATTATTTTCCATGTTTCATTCGCAGATATTTTTCTTGTTTCAAGCAAAAACTAAACACAATTTTAATAATTTCTTCAGATAACAAGACATAATACCTTAACTCATTTTACTTCTCAAATAAATGCATCTTGATACAAGAATAGTTAGATATTTATACTAGAAATTTATACTTTACACTTTGCAGTGTACAGATTTGTCACTTAGAGGCCGTTCACACAGAATGTATCTTTGCATCTAAAAACGTGAAACGCAACACTCAGGAATGGATTTTAAAAAAGCGCAGGGCAGAATGCCTCTTCTGCCATGTTGCTGTCAAATAAAATGTTGCAATGGCAACTTGCTAATTTAAACAAATTCTTGCAATGATTGCCCCGCCTCTGCAGTCTTCTGATTGGTCCACTGCATTGGAACTGACATTCATACTGCGTGTAAAAGTTGAAATATGAAGTATGAATGTCTTAAAAATGAAATGTGGTGCTCATGCATGAGACGTTGCATGAGATGCAAGATGCGAGTCCAATGGTCATACGTCCATCTAGTGCATGTTTACATAGAAAAACATTGGAAAACTAGCACACTAGAATTTAAAAACGTATTTTGTGTGAACGTCCCCTTACTCTTTCCCCATTTAATGAACTATTGTATGTGGCATTTACTATGTTCAGCTAATAAATACTGAAATTACATCTTTCAAGACACTTTCTTGAGGATGAAAAGCTTTATAAAACAGGAGCTGTGTACCAAGACCTTGTTATGTCCTTCCGTCACAGCCTTATCTTCATTTTGTCAGATTAAATATGCCATCTAAACTGACTAACGGGTCTAATATGAGCAACATCACCTCTCCGTCTAGATAAACGCTTTTTGACTAGCTTAGTAATCTTTTTGACTTGCCTCACTTGAAATACTGTCTAGTAGAAAAGTAAGATAAAAAAAATACAAATAAAATTAAAAGCTAATATAAAATCCGCCGAAGGAACAGTTCAAAATCAGCGAAGAATGGCTGCAGTATAAGTTTAACAAACAATTAAAATTCAGAACAAAGATGGAAATGAAAGAACATTTTGCAATGAACATTTATAATACGTAAACAATAAACTCACAATTATCTGTAGAATAAAAAAAGTTCATATCAATAATTACTCATGCTTTATATCAGGGTTCCTCATTCGTGATCCTGAAAGCCATTTCCTTTCAGAGTGCATTCTGCCTTCATGTGCTATCGTAAGTACTGTAAAGTTGAGAGTTGAATAATAAATAGTAATTCAATTTAATTTTGGGCTCTGTTTTTAATTGTGACCTTACAGTAATGTGAAGCTCATAATTACATCTTCACAAGTTAGTTCCAACTCTAATTAAACACACCTGAATGAACTAAACCGAGTCTAAAGATCACATCTGAACTAAAAATCTTTCGGAGACCAGGAATGAAGAACCGAGCTCTATATGATCAGAACTATTATTTGCTTTAACATAGTTATTCCTGGTGAAACTACACACTGAAAAATCTCTGGGTCAAAAGGTCATTAGATATGTATGCATACTTGTGTGATGCGGTTGAGCCGGCGGTGGGTGCACTTGGTCTCGTATTCGGGTCTGAGCTGCAGCTGTTGCTGCTCTTCCTCCAGATCCACCAGATCCCACTCGTACTCCAGCCGAGCCTGGCGCCGCTTCCAGAACTCCAGGAACAGAGTCACTGACGGCGGAGAAAAATTACACCTTAAAACTCATACACCGTGTCTGTTTCCTGGTTGCATAGAGCGCTGCAAGGATGGTGCATTTTTGTATTTGAGCAATTCTGATCCCAAGTCAATGATGTTTTGAATGGATTTTTGGTTAAATGTCTGAAATAAGGTCATTGTTTGACATAAGCTCAATATATTTTCATGTTAATTCTACACCATAAAATACATCAGTGATACCTTATTATTATTATTATTTTTTTTAAATGTGCCATAGAATGCATTGATACAATATTTTAAATTGTTGTCTGATATCTACATAGAAGGTATGTGGCTTAGGTAAGGGCACAAATTCTCCAGAAACGGTTTTACATGTCCGTTTACAACCCTAGGATTTCTCCCCAGAACGAAATGGTCTGTCATTGGCTTATTTGGCAGGGTCATGAATAATAATGTTGAGCTCTGCTCTGATTGGCTGTTTCACAGTGTGGCTCATTTCAGTAGCTCACACAGCAGGAAGGAAACACAGGGAAAATATATATTTCTCACGCAGTTATACTGTATATAAAATGCAGGCATCAGGGAGCCGCTATTAATATGCAGGGCACTGAAACTGCTTTCAAATGCATGATCGCTTTTTACTTACACTTTCTAGCTTTTGAGATTCGCGATCGCACATACTCTGTTTATACTAGGAGCGGCACATTTTACAAGATCAGATGCTTGTCAGTGGTGCTCAGGATCTGTGAATCATTCGCCATCATCCTCAGTCATCTCTCCTTACTCTGTTTATGTGGTAAGTGAAATCTTATGTACTGTAATGTAACAGGCTACTGCTAGCAAGTCTTGTAACATGTCCCTTTAGTGTCTCGTGTTATTTTATTGGAACACGTTATTTGCTTTCCGTGCCTTTCTGAATACAGACACCAACCCATCCCTGCACTTCACATCCCCTGCACAGCCTGGAACATAACATTTATTTCCATGATCGTCCGCGCTTGTTTCTTTACAATACCTGCAGAACTTCTGATGGTTCGGCTGGCCTCGAACATGGGTGGATTTATGCAAATGTTGGGGGCGTAATTATTAGTGATCTCGACTGTTATGTCACAGTCTGTGTTATGTTCTGATTCGCCTAATTTTCAGTGGTCTTTTTTATTCATGAGATTTACATAAGGAGGAGGAAACAATGCTGTTTGAGGCTCACGGGATGTCATTTCCATGTACAGAACTCTTATTATTCAACTATTCCAAGGTAAATACAGTTTTCCATTCTATGGCACCTTTAAAGCTTTCACTTGAAAAAGGCAGTGTCTAAATGAGACTACAGCGGCTGTCAGTGATCGTCACAGCAAACATACAAACATTCGCTCACTAGTCACTACTTATTACTAACTATTCCAACTCAAAGGAAAAAAATATTTTTAAATAAAGACTAAAGAGTTGCCTGAAGCTTATGGTCATTGAAGTCATGTGACTGCAGTTTGTTTATAGCTTTGTATTTAAGCTTCAAAATAAAAGGTGTGTTCATTTGTGAAGATAATCACATTGAACAAAACGTAAGAATTGTAAACTTCCGTTGGTCACCGAGCTTATTTTCTGCATATTTCAAACTCTAATGGTTTTTGTCGACAGACGTGATGCTGACTTCTGGGTTGGTTTATAAAAACACATCATCACGGCAGCTCTTTACTGAAACACGCCGCACTTGTACATTATCTGCATATTGTTTATAAAATGTGCTAAATATATATAATTTAAAATAAACTTTTTTTTTTTAATGCAACCAGATGTCACACTATACTAAATACAAAACTTGTTGTTAAATGACTGACTGACAACATGAATATTTTCCTAAATGTTTAAGAACAAGTATCATCTTTCACCAATAGGGGGAGTCAGAGTAAAAGTAATGTAATTATGTGGATTATGTAACAAATGGTAACAACAACAGATACAATTCTAGAACAGTTACAAAAGCTACAAGAGGCTCTACTCACCCCATATTCCCATGAATATCGCAAAGAACACCGTCGCTGTGTTGTCAAACAGATACGATTGCTAAAAGGCAATCAGATGAAGGTTTAACTTGACATTAATGAATGCACAAAATCATGCTCCATAAGCAAATAAATAAAAGATTTTGAATGAATAAAAGATGGAGTTATTTTTTCACTCACCCATGAGGAGCTACAGGTTGTGATGAGCTTCCAGTAGCCACATTTCTTATCACAGAGAGGACACATGACAATCTGCCCACCAATGGTTTCATTACAGATCTCTTTACTGCACAAGACAACAAAGCGGTCTCAGAAACAGTTTCTGTGAACCCAATCTCAAAATTACTACACTTGACTTGTGTTGTAGGCCTCAAGCCTCATGTCACATGCATTGCGTTTCTGAAAAGTGTCAGAGAGCAATTCGTAATGCATTAATTGCATTCTTAGCAGTGCCACAAGGGGCGCTATAGCGCTGTCTTCTTCTCTGCTCAGTTTTCTTGTCTCATCCTCACCTCCAGACGTTTTCGTCGAAGCTGGCCACACCATAGATGAAACAGAGCAGACCAACAACTGCGGCATAGGACAGCATCTCAGTGTAGAAACCCAGCCAAGCGAAGTAGATGCCGATCTTCTCTCCATAGTACTTCCTGTAAGGAACACAGGAAACACATTATTCAAGGAAACGTCCATCTACTTGCTCAAAGTGTCAGCAACACCTCACATTCTCTAGATTTCATCTATTTAGTGAACATTTATTTAAAAATAGGAACCTTGAGTTAATTTCTTCAACAAAAACAGTGCAAAATATGCATCAACATATTTGAGTATTGATAGAAAAAAAAATATTGCAGTGTTTTCAAAATGCTATTAAGTTCTCTATAGATCATTTGACAAGATATGTGATTTTGATGATTTAAAGAAGAACTTTTAAAAAGTAAACTTATTTTGATGTGTTAGCTAACATACTAAAACACACGGGGGGAAAACATGATTTTACCTGCAGTTTTGATATCATATTTAATGTTAATATATTTTAAGTGTGCTAAATTGCAACTCTATCATTAATTATAATATGCAATCCAAATACATTTGAATACATGACATATACGTTTTAATAGACCAAAACTAACTCATGCAACAACAACTACCTTTGAGGAAAATTTACCATTGGAAGATACACTAATATAGGAAGCCTTCAGATTTAGTATGAGACTTAACTCAGCAATACAAACATGTTTTTAACTAGATTTTCACTCTTTTAATTCATTGCATTGCATACATTTCTGCAACCTATTATCACTGCAAAAACAGCTTTAATGAACACTGGCCCACCTGTAAATGGTCAAATAAGCAGGCAGTCCCACCCTCAAACTCACACCATTGGTCAAATCAACTTATAATGGTTAGTAGTTCAAGCTATGATAGGATAAAGTATTTCAACAAAAATTAAAATTAAATTGTCTGAAAATGTGGAATCTAATTTCTTATTATGGCTGTTTAAAATGATGATTCTTCTTGACTGGAAAAAATAAATAAATAAAATATCTATATATTTGTTCACATAATATATGTGTGTGTACTGTGTATATTTATTATGCATATATAAATACACACACATGCATGGATATATTTCAGAAAAATATGTTGTTATATATTAAATATATTTATTTATAATATAAATTATATAATTATAAAGATATACATGTAAATATTTTCAAAATATATACTGTATGTGTGTGTATTTATATATACATAATACATTTACACAGAACACACACATATGCAAACGAAAACTTTTATTTTGGATGCGATTAATTGGATGCGACAGCACTGATATATACTGTGTATATATATATATATATATATATATATATATATATATATATGTGTGTGTGTGTATGTATGTATGTATGTATGTATGTATATATATATATATATATATATATATATATATATACACACAGTATATATCAGTGCTGTCGCATATATATATATATATATATATATATATATATATATATATATATATATATATATATATATATATATATATACACATATATGTGTGTGTCTTAAAAATGTATATACATACATTTTTATGACATTTGAGAGCAAATATATAATTATTAAGATAAAAAATATTTTCTAAAGATTGAAAATGTCAATATAATTTTTTTGTGCATGTTTTTGAATGAAGGAAGTTCAATTTAAACCAAGGTGGTTGGAGGTCTCACCGTATGAGGTTGAGCGGCTGCTCCTTGTAAAAGCGGCTGAAACGAGCCCAGTGTTTATACAAGGAATAGCGCTCGCTGTCACAATTAGCATCGCGAGACTTGGTCCAGTACCTACACTACAAAAAACACACATTAACGTTATTAAACCTTCTGAATCATGAATCTCTAGAGAAACATCTACTAGTCGATAGGTTTGTGCCACTGGATGCACTCTGTTAAAGACTTACGTCATGCAGAGGGAAGGCAGCTGCGTAGGTCCCGTTGTTCAGCAGCCTCTTGATGCCCTTCTTCTCCTTGTCTTCTTTACTGTACGGACATCGAGAAAGGATGTAATAGACCTACATGGAGAAGAAAACAAACCAAGCCTTTGGTTACAGAGCAGTAAAGGTTTGCTGCAGTGGATGTTACTATATCTTCTAATATTTATACACATTCTTGGCATTTGGTCTAGTTTCCTTACAATCCTGTTCCGTGTGGATGGAGGAAAGAAGGTGTCTTTATCGTCGATGAGGAAGAAGTCAGTCTTGCTCTTGTCAAAGGTGGCGGTGAAGTAGTCGGGCTCAGGCTGCATCACATGCTCGGGCAGACGGTAGGGCGTACAGAGCCAGCTCAGGGGCACGTCTTTTTTATCTGGAATATCGTTGGTTTTAAAAGGCACTTTGATTTTCAGAACATCTGCATATGTTGCCAGCACTTCCCAGGGAACGTGGATCTTCAGGAAGTACGTCTTCCCATCTTCAGACTCCTGGAAAGACAATACAGTAATACAGTTTCTTTTAAATGAACAGTAACGGGTAAATGTCATTTGTGATTTCAGATGTTTCACTCACAGATTTGTCCTCCGTCTCCAGCTCAAGTCCAGCTTTCTCCAAGTTAGCCTCAAACTCCTTCCTTCGATCCTGCATGAAAGATCAGTAACACATCTGACTGATTAGTGCTTCTGCTGCAGTGCATACTGTGCACAGGACAAGAAGGGTTTCTGGTAACTGTTTATGACAGACAGACAGACTGTAAAGCTTTTGGAGATCAATATTTGAGTCTGCAGAGCTGCATGTGTGTGTGAGTTCCTGCCCTGGCCTGGTAAAGCACATATTTTGTGAGTGACAAGAATGTGGAAATGCATACAGACTCTCTCCTCTGACACACACACTGTACACAGCAGTGCGAGACTTGTCAGGGCAACTTTTGAATATGTGATACGCAATTTTCAACAACTGTGATTTCTGTGTGCATTAAACATGGTTACATTGTTAAACGTGTAAAAGTGCCATTCATGTTTCACCTTTTCATGCACTTTTAAAAAGTGCACTTTGTAATAATGTCATATTAAAAGTTTTACTTTAAAGTACATTTTACAAGTATATATTTATATTCATATAATTTATATCATATATAAATATATTTAATATATAAACATAACATTTTTCTTAAATATATACATGCATGTGTGTGTACTTAAATATAAACAGCACACACACATATATTATGTAAACAAAAACTTTTATTTTGGATGCGATTAATCGCGATTAATCGTTGACAGTACTAAGATTAAATGTGCGAATTAAATTACGAATACATTTCAATATATAACATACAAGTTTTAATAGACCAAAACTAACTCATGCAACAACATCAACTACCTTTGTTGAAAATTTACCATTGGAAGATAAACATATCTAGGATGCCTTCAGTTTTATGACAGCTAGTGTTATTATCAGCAGTGTGTGAAGGGATGCACAGTCAGATAAACTTTCAACAGATCTATCGAGAGATTAAACCACACAGCAACTCATTTGAGCCATTATAAGCTATATTTGCTAACAAGTTCTTACATAATCAGCTCTGACTCAATGCAAATTAACATTTCTATGGTTAGGAAAACACTTTATGAGTTAGTCATTTGTTTAGGCAAATTAATTTTTTTTCAATTATCTCACAACTCGCAGAAGGATGCCAAAAGTTATCGTATGAATATAAACCTGTAAAACAGAAAGTGTTATCATATGAATATAAAACTATAAAAGATAACTGAATGGATGACACACCTGTTTCTTTTCTCCGACCTTGTCGTCGATGTAAGACAGAACGAAATCGATCCTCCGCACGCCATCTCTGAAGTACACAGAGTCCTTACTCTGCTGCTGCTTATCCACCTGCACACACACAAACATTTATTTGCACAAAGTCAAACTTTTATGCGAAGTACTGAAGCTTCATAATGTTTTTTAACTCTTGAAAGTCTTGAAAAGGTAATAAAGCTAATCCATACATAATATTAAGATAGTGTATAAAATATCATCACCTTAATGGATATTTAGACACACAGCTGGATGCATGTTCAGATACCGTGATCTTGTTTGTTATGAGGGCTAATTCAATATTAAACACCATCTTAATGCAGTTTAAACATTTCAAACCAGTTCATAACAGTCTGTTATCTAACTTCCACAAAAACAATACAAGCATCCTGCCACACACACACACACACACACACACACACACCCATGCTTCATGCCTGTATAAATCCTGAACAAATACATGTTAAACAAAAGTGGATCACGTAATTTCGTGTGACTTCTATATGAGCTGTGCTTCATGAATGGACATATTTTTACCTGTCAAATTCCCCTAATGTGACCGCACCTTTACTCAAATGATGAAGGTCCAATAGAGGTTGTGTGTTTACTAAGGACTTAATGCCTATTCACACCAAGAATTATAATATATATAACTCTGTTAGTGTTTACACATCCCCTGACAATATCGTTCTGTTTTGAGCTGCGGGTACTGCATCTGTCGCTTTAAATATCAAGCTCTTTAAAGTCAAGTTGATTCTGATTGGCTGTCAATGTTTTTAGCAACAATTTCTTTATTTATATATTAAGATAATTTATTAAATTGATTTGTTAAATTAAAAGGTAGGCCTACAAAGCAAACTGTAAACGGTTTTTACATAATATGCATGCGTGTACTGTGTATATTTATTATGTATAAATAAATACACACACATGCATGTATATACATATATATATATATATATATATATATTTAAGAAAAATATGTTACGTTTATATATTAAATATATTTATATATGATATAATTTATATGAATATAAATATATACAAGTAAATATTTTCAAAATACATGCTGTATGTGTGTCTTTATATACACATAATAAATATACACAGTGCACACACATTTATTATGTAAACGAAAACTTTTATTTTGGATGCGATTAATCAATGCGATTAATCGTTTGTCAGCACTATTAAAAACAACACTGAAATAAGAGCGCGTGCAGTTCTGCTGTCATGTCCCCACCAATGACAAAAGCAAATATCTGCCCTTGACATAGAATAACAGTTATCAAAAATGTTTGAGAACTGGGTTGAATTATCTTGAAATGACACAGCCTTCATCTCATAACTCTCTTCCTCATCTACAGCTCAAAGTCGTTAATTATACAGCAGTTATACAGTTTGCTGCCACCTATTGTTCAGGACCGTCTGTCTGTCTTATCAATAAAAACACTCAGGAAAGCCTCTGCAGAGACACACACGTCTTTAACACCAGACAAGTGTCTTGAACATATTTCATGAACCGTATGTTAATCACAGTCACAGTCTACTAGGTGCATGACAGTACTGACCTCAGATCAGCCCTGAGAGAGGCTAACAATGACACTGGCCAAAGCTAAACAAGCCGGAGCCAGGAAAATACCTCGGCAGCAGCAGCAGTGCAGTGCTGCTCCGGGCCTGACAGTCTGCAGCTGTTCACCAGCGGCTAAAAATAACTTGCACACAATGCATAATAAGCAAATGCAGCCGGTGACCACAAAGCCAGCCCGGGGCGTAAAGCACCTCTACATTCTCTCACGGCCACTTCCAGAGATGTGACCAAGCCAAACAACACTTCTCTGAGGTTTAACCGGCAAACACCGCTGATTTTCTTAGGACGCTCCTACAAACAAAACCTCCAGATGACTACCAGCAGTCCACGGCTGACGCTTCCCTACGAAAGCAATACACACCGACATCCATTAGTAAACCCATAGTAATGTCAGGACCCCTGGGTATCAAATTCCCCAGAGATTATTCCACAAACCGCAGGCGGGAGATGGAAGGAAAAGAGAGAAACGGATAAAAGAGAGAGACTTTACCTCCAGTCCGTCTATCAAATGCTGCATCATTCACGATTCTGGGAGTCTCCAGAGGCGGAGACCACCTCCCTTCCTCCAGCAGGCCAGCTAATCACTCTCTCTCACACACACACACACACGCGCGAGCGCCCAGTCCTTAACAGAGCGGATGGAGAGAGACAGAGATGAACTCATCCCCGTGCCAGCAGAGCGCGCGCTGTCCTGCTAATGTTAAAGTAAACGCATCGCTAAACTAGATTCAAACATGATCTGAAGAAACAGGGGCGGTGCTGGAGTGTTATGGGTTGCTACTGCTGTGTGGATGCTGAGGTGCCCTTAGTTTTTTTTTTTTTGCCCGTTGCTATGGAGTTGCTAGGGTATTGTTTGGTTACACCCAGTGTTTCCTATATATTGATTTTCCATTTCATTTCATCTTGCATGTAATGTCTGATAAAGCAGCGTTTGTGAGCGCCTTACCGGGGAAACCGCTATCTCTCCCGCGTTACAAGCGCCTCCTGCTGGCAGATAATTAATTTGCATATATGCGGCCACTATTTTAACGATCTAAGTGCACGGCACAAGCGCACTCAGAGCGTGTCCGAATCCAAAAACGGAAAACGGTGGTTTAAAAGGGTTGTCCCTATTCTCTTAATGAGTAATGGGCGTTTGTGGGCGTAACGTGCAATAAACCAATCAGAGTCTCATCTCTCATTCCCTTTAAGAGCGAGTTGCGCTCGCGCCATGGCGGCTTCGCTATTTAAACAGCGGGCTTTTAAGGCGCACAGACTGAGCTCGTCTCCAGAGATCAAAGGATCTGCTCATGCGCGAGCAAATAGGTAGGCTAATTCTGATACACGATGACTATCCATTACGACATGCATGACATTTTTATATTTATGTAGCCTACTGCAAAGTTAACGCGTGTTGTGGACCTGCCCAGAGGCGCATTTTCTACTAACTCTCCCTTTAAACAACAACAACAAAAAAACATAACTGAATTTTTTTTCAGTTCCTCAAAATAGCAAAGCGCCAACGATGGCCTGAACACACCTCTTTTTCAGACCAGCATGCCCATGGGCGCACAAATGGGCGCAAATGCATTTGCTATTTAAAGGAACACTCCACTTTTTTGGAAATAGGCTCATTCTCCAACTCCCCCAGAGTTAATAAGTTGAGTTTTACCGTTTTTGAATCCATTCAGCCAATCTCCGGATCTGGCGATAGCACTTTTAGCATAGCTTAGCATAGATCATTGAATACTATTAGACCAGTAGCATCGCGTTCAAAAACGATCAAAGAGTTTCGATATTTGTCCTATTTAAAACTCGACTCTTCTGTAGTTATATCGTGTACTAAGATCGGCGGAAAATGAAAAGTTGCGATTTTCTAGGCTGATATGATTAAGAACTATACTCTCATTCCGGCGTAATAATCAAGGAACTTTGCTGCCGTAACATGGCCGCAGCAGGCGCAGTGATATTACGCAGCGCCTGAAAGTAGTGCCCGGTAGCCGGGAGATCGGCTGAATGGATTCAAAAACGGTAAAACTCAACTTATTAACTCTGGGGGAGTTGGAGAATGAGCCTATTTCCAAAAAAAGTGGAGTGTTCCTTTAAACAACGCGGCGCAGGACGAGACATGAGAACTGCGTCAGGCTGAAACTAGCAAACACACTTGCGCCGGGTGTATGATGGGGCCCAATGTCTATTGTTGAGTTTGTTCTTATCTTTTTCTTTAACCAGTCAGCATCCCACTATCTCTTTTTATTGTCTTTTCCCCATCACACATTTTTTAGTAATCATCCTAAAGTGGACATCATTTGAAAGCTTAGACTGTCAAAATGTATCAAGTGAAAACTGTTTTGAAATTGGATTATGTGTTACCATGGAAAGGGTACTTTAAATCTCCCAGTGGGAGGTGTCATATTTCAAAATATAGGCTACTACAATATTTTATAACAAAAGCTTTTTCTAATCTTGCCATAACAGATAGAGTTGGAAATGTCTGAGTCTCAAGATTCTATATTTGATCACCAATATAGAACTGAATACATATTGTGAGAGAAATGTATAAAGCACTTTGAATTACTATTGTGTATTGTGCGCTATATGAATACACATGCCCTGTCTTCTATGTGGATGCAGGGGTGGTTGCTAAGGTGTTTTGAACAATGCAATACATTGTTTTGTGGTTACTATGGTATTGGGCTAAAGAGCCCACCTTCAAAGCACATGTAAGTCTGGGGGATTCATTCTTTCTTTTTCCAATTTACATGATAGATTAAGTAAGTCAGTAAAACGGACAGAACAGTCAAATCTAGGTGAACAAACCTATTAAGCTGAGCTATGAAACCAATGAGCTGAGCAATAAGAATTTCCACAGTAATGCTATCTCTACTGTCATTTGCATGCCAAACATAAAACCAATTTACAGATCGTGACATTTTCAAAAGTACTAAACCGCAGCATCACAGAGTCACAGCAGCATGCAAATAATAAGGCCTGAATCTCATTCACTCAGCCTTCCTCACACCTGTCTTGTACTTTTCCAACGTCATTTTTTGTCCGAATTCTGGCATTATTTACGCACTTGCATCATGTTGTTCACAATCTGGATGAATTTCTTCCTGCCGTGGTGAAACGAATGATGACAGAAATGTATTTTTTGGGTGAACTGCCCCTTTAAGAGCGACGTAGCCTGATCTCTTTGTAAACAAATCTCACTGGCACACATAGAAATACTCTTCTGCGCAAACATCTTCTAAATTAACATCCCGCTGTCTCTCTACTGCGAGCAGGAGTCTGTTTGACCTGGCAGAGAGCGACTGCTGTTCTTTCAGTACAGGTCTCTCCCTCTTTCATTTCCTGTAATTACAAGCTGGAGATGATACACATGAACATATGTTAGAAACAGCAGGCAATAATAGCCGTACACTCCTGCGCTGACATATAGAGTAAGTATATGTGCGGTTTAGTAAATGGGGCTGAGACCGAGTGAGCTGCACAGCCTTCATCCACAAAAAAACTGTATCTCCAACACAGATATATAATTATGTAACATGATACAATTAGAGACTCTGACTCTATAAAAAACACGGCTAATGAACATGATGATGCTTTTATTTTCCTACAGGGAAAGAAACCCGGTCTTCATGCGGCCACTAATCTTCAATGTCAAGGAAGTTTCAAAAATCAAGGTAAAATAAACCAGTTTAAGCTCTCAGCTATTTTCAATAATGAGAAAGCAAATATTAAGATTCTTCAATATCAAACTGTTTGCTCGGATAACTCTTAGGTTAGCCTGGCCAAACTTTGGAATACAATTGTATGTTTAAAATGTGCATTTATAGAGATTTTATAAATATTTCCTTAAAAGCTTTAAAGGGGTCATGACATGTATTATTATTTTTATTTTTAATATGTTCCTTGAGGTTTACATGGAAGCCTGTTTCCGCCACTGTTTTTTTTTTTTTTGTTTTATTGTTTTTTCCTCACAATTCTGACTTTTTTTCTCGTAATTCTGAAAAGTCAGAATTGCGAGATATAAACTCGCAATTGTGAGAAAAAAAGTCAGAATTACAAGAAAAAAAGTCAGAATTGCGAGATATAAACTCGCAATTGTGAGAAAAAAAGTCAGAATTACAAGAAAAAAAGTCAGAATTGCGAGATTAAAAACTCGTAATTGTGAGAAAAAAAAGTCAGAATTGCGAGGAAAAAAAGTTAGAATTGCGAGATTAAAAACTCGTAATTGTGAGAAAAAAAAGTCAGAATTGCGAGATATAAACTCGCAATTGTGAGAAAAAAAAGTCAGAATTGCGAGGAAAAAAAGTTAGAATTACAAGAAAAAAAGTCAGAATTGCGAGATTAAAAACTCGTAATTGTGAGAAAAAAAAAGTCAGAATTGCGAGATATAAACTCGCAATTGTGAGAAAAAAAAGTCAGAATTGCGAGGAAAAAAAGTTAGAATTACAAGAAAAAAAGTCAGAATTGCGAGATATAAACTCGCAATTGTGAGAAAAAAAAGTCAGAATTGCGAGGAAAAAAAGTTAGAATTACAAGAAAAAAAGTCAGAATTGCGAGATATAAACTCGCAATTGTGAGAAAAAAAAGTCAGAATTGCGAGGAAAAAAAGTTAGAATTACAAGAAAAAAAGTCAGAATTGCGAGATTAAAAACTCGTAATTGTGAGAAAAAAAAAGTCAGAATTGCGAGGAAAAAAAGTTAGAATTACAAGAAAAAAAGTCAGAATTGCGAGATATAAACTCGTAATTGTGAGAAAAAAAAGTCAGAATTGCGAGATATAAACTCACAATTGTGAGAAAAAAAGTCAGAATTACAAGAAAAAAAGTCAGAATTGCGAGATTAAAAACTCGTAATTGTGAGAAAAAAAAAGTCAGAATTGCGAGGAAAAAAAGTTAGAATTACAAGAAAAAAAGTCAGAATTGCGAGATATAAACTCGCAATTGTGAGAAAAAAAGTCAGAATTACAAGAAAAAGTCAGAATTGCGAGATATAAACTCGTAATTGTGAGAAAAACAGTCAGAATTGCGAGGAAAAAAGTTAGAATTACAAGAAAAAAAGTCAGAATTGCGAGATATAAACTCGCAATTGTGAGAAAAACAGTCAGAATTGCTCGTTTATATCTCGCAGTTGTGACTATATCTTGCAATTCTGGCTTTATAACTCGCAATTGCGAGTTTATTTCTCACAATTCTGTGAAAAAAAAAAAAAAGAAAAAAAAAAGTCACAATTGTGATATAAAAAGTCGCAATAACCTTTTTTTTTTAAATTTTTTATTCAGTGGCGGAAACGGGCTTCCATAGTTTACTCAGAAAGAACTTTATTGCCAAGTATGCTTGCGCATACAGGGATGTTAATAAATGCATTGTCTGGAATGCAAGGATGTTAAACAAGTTAATCAAGGATGTTATAATGTTAATAAATTATTATTATTATCATTATTATTATTTTGCAATCAATCAATAAATATGTATGTGGAAAAATTATTATTTTCAACCCTCATTCTGACCTTCTCTCTGAAACGACCTGTTTTAAGGGACGGGTCCTTTAAGGCTTCTAAGGAATCAGCCACTGTTATGATTGGCTAACGTCATTGCACAGGAAACAGTATTGACGCCCCCTTTCTGTTGCATGTGAGTGTTTTGACAACATGATAAAAAAAGGTCATTTCCAGACAAAGCATTGTGAAATCATTAACTTTTACTAGGGTTTGTGATGTAGCTGCAGTCAGATCTGGTACCACTTCATCTTTTAACAAAAGTTTCTTTGTGAACAAAAGATCAAGGCCAATCTGATTTCTAATGTCATGACCCCTTTAATTTTACTAAAATTTATAGCACACATCTTCCTCAAGTCATAGTCATAGCACAGTTCTCATCAAAAAGCCACATGATTTAATTTATTCATGCCTGTAGCACAGAACGAGTTACAACCTGAAGTGTAATACTTGCGGTTAGTTATTTAAACAAGCCTCTAATCCTAAGTATTAGCAATAGCAATAGTAAACGCCACTTAGCAAACACAATCAACCCAATACATACAGATGGATAAAATTAGGTCCCACCCTTGTCACCTTTATTCATTTATTCTACATTATTTCCCACATAATATTCAGTTTTTCACACTCGTAAGTCACATTACAGAAACCAGTCGTGTTGCCATGCATTTCATGTTGCCCAACACAACACAATAGCATTATAAAATCTGATATGACCATATGCACGATGCTCACTCAAAGCAAGCACATACACGGACACAGTTCATAAACTCAGTTCAGCCCTCTTTACCGTGGCGTACCCTGGAGCGGTACTTCAGAAATAAAGCTCTCTTTCTCCAGATCTGTGGATGAATTGAGCAAGCTGTGAGGATAAAGACACTGATATACACAAAGTACACAACTGTCAATGACAGGTCTGTGGCATCTGCTCACACTACACAATAAACCGTCTGGGAGAAAGTCCATTTGATATTCATTTGATACTAATTTATTTCAGAATGCTTTATTGTAATAATGAATCCAGATGAACTCTCTATATAAACAAAAAATAATAATAATAATCTGTTATGTTATCAGCAGCAATATAATGATATTACTACAGTTTCAAGGACACAGATCGTCTTATTTGCATGCCGCCTTTGGTTTCACAAGTCATCAACAAAAGCAGCAGCGAGGGAACGCCCATCGCTTTGAGCATCTAAAGTAACAGGGCATGCAAACACTCTGGTCGTGTGAGTAGAGAAAAACACATGTTAATCATTGCAAAATATGCAAGAGGCTTAAAGAGACCGTTCACCCAAAAATGAAAATGTGATGTTTATCTGCTTACCCCCAGGGCATCCGAGATATAGGTGGATCTGTTTCTTCAGTAGAACACAAACAAATATTTTTAACTCAAACCGTTGCAGTCTGTCAGTCATATAATGTCAGTCAATGGTACTCACTCAAAAAAAACATACACAGACAAAACCAAATTAAACCCTGCGGCTTGTGGCGATACATTGAGGTAACGATCGCTCTGTGCAAGAAACTGAACCGTATTTCTATAATTGTTTACCTCTGATCCGCCGCCCGGTCCAACTGTCGTGAGCGTGTTCACACAACAGCCGACACTCCTAATTGAGATTGTAGATAGAGTGTTAATGGTCCATTTGAGAGACAGGTGGCGGTAATGCACTTATAAGTCTGCGATCCGCCGTAAAGCAGGAAGAAGACACGTCACATGCCGGCTGTTGTGTGCAGGAGCTCAGGACAGTTGGACCGGGCGGCGGATCAGAGGTAAAAAATTAAATAAACACTGTTCAGTTTCTTGCACAGACCAATCGTTTCATGTCTTTAGACCTCAATGTATCGTCACAAGCTGCAGGGTTTAATTTGGTTTTGTCTGTGTATGTTTTTTCTTTTTCTCTCAAAGTCGTGGAGCCCATTGACCAACATTACATGACTGACAGACTGCAACAGTTTGATTTAAAAATCTCCGTTTGTGTTCTACTGAAGAAACAAAGTCACCTACATCTCGGATGCCCAGGGGGTAAGCAGATACACATCAAATTTTCATTTTTGGGTGAACTGTCCCTTTAAATGCCTGCCTCGTTCTTATGAACATGGGTTTTTAAAAGGGGCCATATTGTAGAATTTTGTTATCTTATAAGTCAACTTCAAATGTTACTAAAGGTTTCTTCCACAAAGTGAACTGGGTGAACTATTCCTAAGACGTCTATATGTAAATGGTATATTTAGTAAAAAGTAGTGCTGTCAAATGATTAATCGCGATTAATCGCATCCAAAATAAAATTATTTGTTTACATAATGTGGGTGTATTTATTACGTATATATAAACAGACACACATGCATGTATATATTTAAGAAAAATGTTATGTATTTATATATAAATCCAATTGCATGAATATAAATATATACATGTAGATATTTTCTAAATATATACATGAATGTGTGTGTATTTATATACACTGTACACACACGTATTATGCAAACAAACTTTTATTTTGGATGTGATTAATCGTTTGACAGCACTAGTAAAATGTATGATGGAAACATTTTTATTTAAACATTAAGACTGTAAAATGAAGTCAAATTAATTAGCCTACATGCTATTCTGATTAATTAATTGCATTTATCAACACTTGCTAAAAAAAGCCCCGCAATGATGATAATTACTTCATCAAAACATTATTTGTACATTACTTTAGTGTGTTTGATGTGCTGAATATATATTACACAAAGCAGCTTTAGATGTCAATACTTTGGCTGCATTAGACATCAGAAGCAGGTTGATGCACTACTTCCGGCGAGATTTACAAAAACTTTACAAACCCATGAGGCCACAGGAGCGGATTTGTGAATGGAATTGAAGCTTCCTTTTCCTTAAACTGACCTTTTAAGTCACATCACAACAACAACATGACAAATGGAGTGAATCCGGATTACATTCATACTATAGCATTGGACTCAAACCCAATTCCTGGAAGGCCACAGCTCTGCACAGTTTAGCTCCAACCCTAATCAAACACACCTGATCCAGCTAATCAAGCTCTTCAGGATCACTACAAACTTCCAAGCAGGTGTGATTTGGAGCTAAACTCTGCAGAGCTGTGGCCCTCCAGGAATTGAGTTTGAGACCACTGCTATATAGACTGTACTGCAAACTAAGTGCTTATTCAGAACAAGTACTCGCAAGTACTGACTAGAGTATGCAATTCTGGGCACAGCCGTTGTTTATCTTTATATCACTCAATTATCACTGGCCTATAGTTCATAATTTTATAATTGCATTTCACAATCTGCTCCTTCATTCCATCTGTGCTATTTTTTTAACTTGTGTATATACACACACATTGGTTTTCATGCTATGGCCCCTTTAAGACACTTCAAACGGACACACAACACAAACACACTCCCTTCTTACCCCTTTAAAGCTGGTGAGGTGCTGCTGTGGTTCAGTGTGTTCTCTCTCACACTGTTCACACACAATCACTGAAGAATGACTTGAGCAAACAGACACAGCACTTGCACATTCAGACACAACACTCAGCATGGACTACACAGACAGGAAGAGACAGTACAGAGATAGAGAGAAGAGAAAGGGTGACAGTCACCGATGAGCACCGGAGTGTGCTTATCTTAATTCAGTGTGCTTTGATGTGATTAAAACTGATGGGAGCCTAAGAAGGATAAAACCATAAAAACATAAAGACCAAGAAAGGCTTGGGAAGGGTGGTGGACAGATAACGGGCAATGTGAAGTGAACTTCAGTCTTTCTTTTTGGCATCAGCAAAACCCAAGCTATTTCATCAGAGGAGGCTGAGAGGAATTTGAGAAGGAGGAACCGTTAACAGTTCAGCCAAACATAATTATTTCTGCACCTCAATGGATTTTATTTCTTCTGTGAAACACAAATGGAGAAATTTTGAAGACTGTTCACTCTGCTCATTTCCATACAATGAAAGTGAATGAATAAAAGCGAATGGTGGTTTGCCAAGCTCCAAAAGGGCAAAAAGCACAATAACAGTATCATAAAATTAGTCAATTCAACTCATATTCCAAGTCTTCTAAGACAACTCTGCAAGAAAACTGATAAAAATGTTAAATATTTATTCAGGTTACTATGAAAATCCTCCGCAACTCTAAAATCTCCTTTAAGTACGCATACATTCAAACTCAACAAGTCATGATCAGTTACGAGACATATGAGACCAGTCGTAGGCTATCATGTAATGCCAAGTCTGAATATGCGAAAGTACGAGATTTGAGAGCAATGGAAGAGGGGCCACAAATCCTTCATATTACGTCAGTCATATGGACTTTAAGATACTTTATGATGCCATTTTGTCCTTTTCAGAGCCACAATCACTTTCACGCTATGCAAAACAGCAGCATGAACACTGTGTGACACTTCATATGGTTCTGTGAAGTATTACAGCATGTGGATGAGCAAACGAATGCCGATTTTTGGATGAACTTAACCATCTTTAAAACTGTAAACCAAAACAAGGATTAACAAAACTGCAGCGACAATGGAAGTTCTTATTTTTCATATGCAAACTAATAGGCATGTATGGGGAAAGCTGAGCTGATTTGAATGAATGTGTCATGATGGTAGAGCACCTGTCTTGACAAACACAATCTGACCACTGAGCGTCAATATGAGCTCATAAAGTATATGTGGATATTTATGAAATTCCATGCACTGTTTGTCTGCCTGTGTCATGTGCATATAATGAACGTAAACAGCTCTTTATTAACGCGTTGTCCTTTGATAATACACACTTTGTTCACAGGACATATATAAATGCATTTCTTTTAAAACCACTCTATATTGAGTCACAGCATGTCTGTTTATCTATTCATCTCAACAATGCTGGATTTTTTTTTTATTTTTTAATAATGCACAAACTTGTGTAATAAACACACAACCTGCTATATGACACCTGCTTCTGATTTCTATTGATTGGGATGTATGTACAATAAATGATTGATTACAAGCAATGCCAGAGTGTTGTGGGTGGTTGCCCAGAGCATTGCTTTGCAGTTGCTGACGTTTTCTGGGTTTGTTGCTATGCTGTTACAAGGATGCTGTATATCTTTAATGTAATTCGATAGAATTTTTAACATCTTAATGAGATGGTTAGCATTGCTGGTATTCCCAACAGGCTTCTTAACCTGCGAGATGTCCTTTCTGATTCATGTTAAGACCATGAGGGTTGACCAGATTATCTGGCGGTAAATAGCAACCACTAGCTAGACCGGCACGAAACCACCACTAACCAGCATAAATCAGCCTGGACCGGCATGGAAATTCATACTGGGGTTGTGACCGTACTGAGACTATTAGCACTATCAAATCATTCAAGACACCGAGGTAGGACTGAATGTGTGAGGGTTTTTACCTCTGCGTTTTCAAGACGAAGAGTCTCCTTATCCGAACTGCCATGGAAGCCATTGTTTTCTTCTGGAACAGAAAAATGACAATATAAAGGGTGTTAATAGATATTCACTTGACCTTTTCTAGTTGTTTCTTCCAAAAATGAGCTGTTGTGAAATCAGTGTAAATTCCTTCTGATAAAACTAAAACAAAATGAACTGTTCCGCAACCATTTGCCATTTTGTCACACTTCTGGGGATCAAATAAAGCAGGTGATGGTCTCAACTGTCCAAACAGACATGCTGACTTATCTCATACAACAAACCCACATTAATCCAAATATACGTATCATCAAATTAACACATAATGAGCCAGATTTATTAAACAGGGCGAATTAGTGCGAGAACAACAGCATCCCATAAAAGCACAGATAGGAGTGGAAAGTTCTGCAATGAGCAAATTAAAAAACACAGATACAGCCAGATCCTTTCCATAGTGACCAACACATTTGAATAATTTATTATTATTGTTATCATAGATTATTGTTTTGTACTGCATCATATGAGTTTAAGACCATATACATAAGAGGATTAACACAGTGGGAGCGTCTTGAAAGGTTTGGAATTACAAAAGTTGAACCTTGAAGATGCAATGCAAATCTTGATACTTTGGTTATGTGTCCATGAAGGGAAAAAAAGGTGTAGTAATGTCTGTTGTTGAATTGTCAATTTAAGTTGGTCGGTATGTAGCCACACAGTCTGAAAACAGCTCTTGCATCTAAATACAGTTGGAATACTAGAAGGTTTCTCATCAGATCCGGCTAAATTTACTGCAGGCTCAGCTCGTGTAGAAGACGGGTTTCCTGTAAACCACGGTGAACTCCCTACAGTCTTGAACACCAGAGCTAATAACATGCTGGACTTTCTAAACGGAGACATCTGAGTACATATTTTCTTTTCGCATATACAAAACCTACATGAACATTTTTCAGTATTTCTTGAAATGGAGCAGTTTATTGAACATTTAGACAAAATAATACAGGAGGCTTTTATGACTCATATAGTATGATACAGTACACTGTAAAAAAAAAAAAAAAATGACAGTAAAAAATTTTAACAGTAAAAAAAACCGGTAAGTTCCTGTAAAATATACAGAGAAAAAACTTAAACTGAAGTTCCCAGAATTGCATTTCAAATTTTGCATTTTATCATTTATGTTAATTAGGGTTGTATGTTACATCTAATGTTGTTAAATTAATGTTTATTGCATATTTCAGTTTAATGAGTCTCACCATGACACTGTGCACCTTCTATATATGTTATTATTTAAAATCTGCTTGTGATGGGCTTTGGTTCATCATGTGACTTTCTCATCACCTTCTGCATTTGGTGGTTATCAGTGTATTACAAAGGTACAAAACAGATTTCAGTACTTCAATAGGTTGGCATATCAGTTAATGAAATTATGGTATTTAACTGTAAATTTAAGTTAAAACCGTAAAACCTAAAATGTTGTGACCATATTTTTTACAGTAGAATTCCGGCAACCATAGCTGCCGTTTTTTTTTGTTTTTTTTTTTACCGTAAATTTTACAGATTTTTTTTTTACAGTGTAGAATATGTAGCTCATACTTGAGGAGGACAAACATTTTATTCAGAGGCCCAAAATATACTCCGCACAATAGGCAATTTGGTGCATCTGCTGATATTTATATCTATATACTGATAGGGCCAAATTAAATTCTGATAGCTTTTATAACAGTATAGCAGACTATGTAAATAAAATGCATATAAATATCCCACACTAATATGTCTTAGTAAGATGATTTTAAATGCTTAGTTCGATGATCAAAAACTATAATTCAGTGCAATACAAGAGATAAAGTATAAAGTATAGCATAATTTGCTGCTGACCAGTAAGTGTTTTACTAACAATACATACCATATTCTTTTTTTACAATTATAATTAAAGGCCTTTAACTTGCTAAAAAACTAGAACTATCAATCAGACAACCGAAGGCATGTAGAAACTTTGATCATGTTGATCATTTAAAGGCCTAATTTGATGCATGATATTTATAGTGTAAATTTCATAACCTCCTTCACTACTCAAATTAATCTCAGACACAAAAGACGAGATTCACTGAATAATACAAGAATTGTCACTAATCTTCTTTGTGAATCTCCTGTCTACATTAAGCAGACACCGTTTCTGTCTCTCATTCAGAAGAAGGGCAGCTAATCACTGCTTTGACAGAACTCATAAAGTCATGTAACAGCGTGTGATATCAAACCAATGATTTACTCTCACTTTCAGATAACGGTTTATAACTGTGTGCAGCTATAGTCTGTGACATGGTGTTTCAAACAAGCCATAATTCATTTAAAATGAAGCTGCCTGATAATATTTATTTGCAAGACAATAAAGATCACTTGCTTTTGATTGACATTCAGAATTGCATTACATCTACCCAAAGTGACTTGAATTGTTTTGAAGGTATAGTGTTTGATGTTCTGCGTGAACTGAACCCATGACTTTTGCTGCTAGCACCATGCTCTATTGTTTGAGCAACAGAAATCGTACATATTGTTTCTAGAGATCTACATTTGAAGCAGCTAATCAAGATCTTTTTCAAGTTATCTAAAGACAATTTTAGGTACAGCAGGATGTGAAACTGGAAGTGAGAATGCGTGCTGAGTCTGGCACCGGAAACTATGAGCACGAAGCACATGCGACATGTTTTGTGGTTGCTCTTTATATACATCTAGCACCACACACAAACAACAACAAAAAAAAGTACAACAGAAGAGATAATAGAGGCCTTTATCAGTTTATCAGGGAACTCGTGAGAAGGAGAAGATGACCTGAAGTCAGCAACATTCAGACAGGTCTGACAAAAGCTGTGATATTCATATTGTGCCTTGATTCATATCTCTGTGCATTAGTAAATGTGGCAAGTCATATTTGGATTCACTATCAATCATGCTATGATTTTTTTACACACACTTGAACTGTTCAAAGTCATTATAAAGCTACTGTTTAAAATCTATTTTACACCAGTGTTTTTAGCGCCACAGACCAGCTTCAGAGGAGTGCAGAGTACATTTGAGCTGTTCAGCGAGTCTGATATTAGTTCTGCAGCCATCTTCCCTAACACTGCAATGAGTCAAAACAACTGTTGTTGGCATGCACACAGATTATGTCAGAGTGAAGGGAAAGTACATGACCATTTTAAGGCGAAAGTTAAAATTAAGGATTTTAAAGGGGAAGTTGATAAGTATCTCAGTCTACTTTGTTTAACAGAGATACAACAGCTGTGTAAGAGTTCATGAGTGTATCTCTGTACACTAGTGTCTGTCCACCCACTGTATCACATATAAGCATATTTAAAATACAATTCTTAATTCATGATAAATCTTCATACTAGGTTACAGTGTAACTTTTATATCAATATGTATAGAACAGTGCTAGAAACATATATAAGTTCTTTGCCCACATATTGAACTTCTGTAATGCAATGTAAACTTAAGAAACACTAGTTTAAAGCTAGTTTAAACTTCATTTAAAACTATTTCTATAAATAAATTCTAGCGTCAAAAAAAAAAAAAAAAAAAAGTCGCAACGTAACTCGCGCGTACAATTCGGACGGAACGGATGTGTGCGCATTTGTAAAATATCCTTCAGGCCATTAACTCTTGAAAGACAATTTGAATAAGAGGAATGACTAACAAAAGTGCTGCTAACTTTTGAATGAAACACAAAGCTGAGCATTAGTGCGCATTTTTAAAACAATACCCATGTGTGAACGCGTGTAAAGGCGTGTTACAGACACTTACCGCCGCCGGACCAAGCAGTTCGGTCCATTTCTATAAGCGTCTCATCACTCGACTTTCCGCGATTCATTTTAACCAAGTGTCCTTTTTACAGCCTATATTAAATGTGAATGTGTTATATTTGTAGCAGTCTCCGCCGGACTCAGCCCGAGCCCACGCCCCGTGCTCCGTCTCTGCCCTGCGAGGAATGACCGTTCACTCCACACTCAGCGGATCAGATTTGCCCACTCCGGCTGGTCTTGGGGCTCCGCTGGTGAAGTTACGATCCCTACTATGGCTGTGAGAATAACTCCTCATTAATATGAAGGACAGGGACTTCACTATTGGACGGTTAAACAAACGACGTCATCATAGACTAATTAATATTAAAGAGTTGGTGTTTTGCATAGGAAGGCTACTAAGTAACGTCACCAGGGTCTATTTAATATTCATGAGCCAAACCTTCCACGTAGTTGGATTCGGAAACTCTCTCTCGCTTTAAAGGGGAGTGATATAAAATGACCGCAATTTTGTCGGCACACTTGAAAGAGATGCCCGTAACTCTTTACCTTCTCTTAAATTCACTTAAGCTTGAAGAACAGCTTAATATAAGTAGCTGCTTTAGTATTTTTGAAATAATTTTATTATCTTATGGTGCATTTAAAAAGTGTAAACGATGTTTGTCTGAAAGTGTACGAATTCAAAAAGGTTTCCTGTAAGGGTTAGGGTTGGGTTAGAGGTTAGAACATATTGTTTGGTCAGTATAAAAAATAATGGAAGTCTATGGAAAGTCCCCACAATTCACAGAAACAAACGTGTGTGTGTGTATATGTATATGTTTATAGGTAGGTAGTTGACTTATCAATTGGTCCTATGGTGTGACGGAAAAATGTAAAAAAAACAAACAAACTCTAACACTGAAGATAAACCACTATCATACTATTTGTAACTCTAAGAATGAAAATGCATTTTTCTTGTTATTTTTTTAAGGTTTTTATTTTTCTACATTTTGTGCTATGTCACACAATTTTGTACTTGTCAACCTATTAAATTTTTGTCAACATACTATATAAATATATATACACACTCTCTCTCTCTCTCTCTCTCTCTCTCTCTCTCTCTCTCTCTCTCTCTCTCTCTCTCTCTCTCTCTCTCTCTCTCTCTCTCTCTCTCTCTCTCTCTCTCTCTCTCTCTCTCTCTCTCTGATGGCCAAAGATGAGAAGACAGCAGGATGTTATTGTCTCAAATATTCACGTTGAATTTTATCTAAATGTCATTTTACCTTGATAACGTAGCAGTAAAATTCATGTTTACAACTGAAAGGATTGTCTTTAAATTCAAAGTTATTTCAGTTATTTTGTACTGTCTCGGGTATTCGGTAACATGAAAATAATTGCAAGGTTTTTTTTTTTGTTTTTTTTTATTATTTAAATCGCAGTAAGATCTAAAATTAACCATGAGGACCATTGCCATAATATACAGCAAAGTTCCTTGCAATGCAGGCTCTGGAGGCTATTCATGAAGTAATTAAGTTGTTTGAGATGAGCCCACGATAAGCGCTGCCTTCCTGTCCTTTCAAGGACTGAAAAATAAGAAGGCGTTGATAGTCTCTGACATTACAGAACTGCTAAACAACAAAAATACAATTCACCATTTGAAACTGTTTAATATTCTGTTCAGCATTGATTGTTTACATTGGTGGTTGATCAGTATTGTTTTTTTAATGGCCAAGTCTGAAACCAATAACTAGAGCTGGGTTACATTTATAATGTCATTATACCAATAAATAAATAAATAAATAAATAAATAATAATTCACAAAATTGCTTAAAAGATTTTTCTTACAATCATTTACTCAAAATGAACTGAACAAAAATATGACAACATAAAATGTGCAGGGGTCATTAACAAAGTTGTCAGTGGATTTTGGACACACTTTATATGACTTGTTTATCTGCTGGGTTTTGTTGCACAATGACTAGCTAACATATCAGTTAATCATCTGAATGTCATAAAAAATACACTCTCACACACACACACACACAGCTTTTCAGGAGAAAATGCTGTTACTGAAGCTGCTTGCTAAGAATTCTCCACATCTGTTGGCTTGTTCCAGCCCCACCAGGAGTGTAACTAAAGGAGCCTGTGTAGCCCAATATAGACTTTTCTGGCCTGGGCCACCCTTCAAGTGGTTACCACAGCCCTTCACTCTAGCAATTACACATGCACTTCTGTCCGGGTGTGGCAGTGGGACAGAAACATAGCTGCCTATTTCCCAAACCTTAACTTCTACAATCTGGGATTCATCATTCGTCAGCTGTATGTGAAGGTGGCAGACACATGGGGTGGGAGCCTCCTTTCTGAGGCCTATATGGTCTGTAGGGGTGGGACCAAAGTAATAGGACAAGAACAGATTATGTTTAATCATACGATTACAGAGGAGATTGTGATATATGTAATTTGAGCTCACATAATTAGATAGCCAGTGAAACGTCAAACCAGTTACTTGTAAGTTATAAGACATTCATACTGAGAAGTAACAAGATTAGGCCAGCCATATATATATATATATATATTTCATTTTTGAGTACAGAAACAGTGTAAGGATGTAAATAACTATGCACATCTCGAATTCCATAAATTTTGGGGCATTTTTTTAAAATTTGAATAAAATGAAAACTAAAAGACTTTCAAATCACATGAGCCAATATTTTATTCACAATAGAACATAGAGAACATAATAAATATTTAAACAGATCAGATTTACACTTTTATCCACTAAATGAGCTCATTTTAAATGTGGTGCCTGGTTTTAGTCTCAAAAAAGTTGGCATGGGGGCAAAAAAGGGCTGAAAAAGCAAGGAATTTTGAAAAGATTCAGCTGGGAGAACATCTAGCAACTAATTAAGTTAATTGACATCAGGTCTGTAACATGATTAGCTATAAAAGGGATGTCTTAGCAGAGTCTCTCAGAAGTAAAGATGGGCAGAGGCTCTCTAATCTTGGAAAGAGTGCCTAAAAAGATTGTGGAATACTTTAAAAACCACGTTCCTTGACGTCAAATTGCAAAGGCTTTGCAAATCTCATCATCTACAGTGCATAACATCATCAAAAGATTCATCATCAAAAGAGAAACTGGAGAAATCTCTGCGTAAGGGACAAGGCCGAAGACCTCTGTTGGATGCCCTCAGACAACAATGCATCACTCATCGGCATGATTCTGTCATTGACATTACTAAATGGGCCCAAGAATACTTCCAGAAACCACTGTCAGTAAACATAAAAAGGGAGACCTTCCAGCGTGTTATCGGCTACCTGGTCTCAATGGCATTTACGTACCTGGGTGCACTTTTTAGCGTGACACGAAATACGTACCAATAAGTACATATCACTGCAGTTTCCAAAATAAATGAAGACTTTCACACAAATTTACAGAGTTGCGATTTTAAACAATATTAATATGCTGGGAGATTTGAAAGCTGATGCTTTTGAACGTTAGCATCGCACACATCCAGCTTCATATCTATGGGTGTTCATAGATGGTAAGTTTGTTTGGTAGCTCACGGAATACGGAGATGGACTTAGGAGACGAGAAGCACCGGTTCGTAGGGCATATTTCCAACACGATAGAGCATTAACGTTTAGCGACAGTCCCCGGATATTTGAATTCTGAACTGCCGCAATACGTATCTGAAGCAACGTAATAAAAAAACAACAATACGTACCAATATCTACTTAATAAAAACGTGCCAGGGTTCACATATTGAACCTTTGTTTTAGCGCCACTCAGTGGACATTTCTATTTGAAACTGCTGCGAAAAGTGCAGCAAGGTACGTAAAACAGTGTCACACATAAGTGTGCAGAGGTACGTATTTTTATGAAACCAGGTTGGTTATCAGCATTCAGTTCAAAAGCCAGGATCTCTGATGTATGGAGGTGCATAAGTGCATATTGTATGGGCAGCTTGCATGTTTTGGAAGGCACTATGAATGCTGGAAGGTAAGGTATGTAAAGGTTTTAGAGCAACATATGCTCCCCTCCAGACAACGTCTATTTCAGGAAAGGTCTTGTGTATTTCAGCAGGACAATGCAAAACCACATACTGCAGCTATTACAACAGCATGGCTTCATAGTAGAAGAGTCGGGGTACTGAATTGGCCTGCCTGCAGTCCAGATCTTTCACCTGTAGAGAACATTTGGTGCATCATTAAACGGAAATGTCAAAGACGACCACAAACTCTTCAGCAGCTGGAAACCTATATCAGGGAAGAATGGGACCGAATTCCAACACCAACTCCAGAAACTCATAACCTCGATGCCCAGACGTCTTCAAACTGTTTTGAAAAGAACAGGAGATGCTACACCATGGTAAACATGGTCCCGTCCTGACTATTTTGAGACCTGTAGCAGGCATTGAATTTGAAATGAGCTCATTTTGTGTATAAAATTGTAAAATTTCTCAGTTTAAACATTTGTTGTGTTATCTATGTTCTATTGTGAATAAAATATTGGCTCATGTGATTTGAAATTATTTTAGTCTTCATTTTTATTCAAATTTAAAAAAAAAAAAAAAACGTCCCAACATTTCCGGAGATAGATAGATAGATAGATAGATAGATAGATAGATAACAAACCAAGCCAAATAAATGAATACAAACTGAACATAATTCATTATTGTGCAATGAAAGGGGAAGTAACAGAGTGCTTTAGTTATAGTGATGTAAAGTTTCAATAGGAAACAAACAAACAAACAAAAATTCAAACAAACAAATATGAATGAATAAACACACACACACACATGTTCGTTTTTGTGAAAAGTGGGGACATCCCATAGGCGTAATGGTTTTTATACTGTCCTTACTGTATGTGCTATTGCCCTACACCAACCCTACACCTAAACCTACCCCTTACAGGAGACTGTGCATCTGAACTTTCCCCAAAAAAAACTAATTCTGAGTGATTTATAAGCATTTTGAAAAGTGGGGACATGGGTCAATGTCCTGAGATGTCACCTTCACCTTGTAATACCTATGTCATACCTTTGTCATTATACAAATCTATGTCCTGACTTTTCACAAAAACGCGTACACACACACACACACACACACACACACACACACACACACACACACACACACACACACACACACACACACACACACACACACACACCATTTTGTATAACCCCCAGGCTGAAGTTTCCCTCACAGTCCCTGCAGCTGCTGCACATCCTTTTATAGAGCTCGTGCTTCCACCTGTTGGCAAAACTCCTAACTGCACGCAGATTCAGAAAGGGACATGGGTTACGATTTTCGTTTACAATAAACTGATAACAACAATCTGTCAGTTAGGGCCACAGAATGAACACAGGATTATATTATATAATTCTTAAGGGACAATTAGCAGAATTTTTGTAAGCATATATCTCAAATGACCCTGCTGAAAAACAAACAAACAAACAAACAAACAAACAAACAAACAAACAAACAAAACAAAAACAATAGAACCCTGCCCAAAACGCAATAGAAAATGTAATGGTTTTAATGGTTATAATGGGAAATGTATTGGTTTTAATGGAAACTATAATGGTGTCTACTGGTATGTGATGGATTCTGTTGGTGGGATGTTAAATCCTATTGGAAAAATGGCCAAAACACACTACAAAAAGGAATTATGTAATGTTTTACTGGAAAAGCTAATGGTTTATAATGGTATTTTAATGGAAGCCATTGGAATTTCTGTGATGGTTTCTATTGGGCGTCTATTGTTGTGTGTTTTTTTTAATTTATTTTTTTTAGCAGGGGAGTAACACGGTGCTATTATATTCCTAGGATGCATTTCAGATGTCATTTTGTTTAACTTTTTTCCCCCCTTTTTTTTCTTCAGCGACTTGCAGAATTGTCGTTGTTGAACTACACGAGACGTATCTGTTTGGGTTATTATTGCGCTCTTATGATGAGTTTTGTTATCGTAAACGCACGTTCTGTGACGTCACGACCAAGAGTAATCCGGCCACATTCCTCTGCTTCGGTGTCAGTGAAGCCAACAATAGCTGTTCAGTTCCTTGTCGCAGCAGGAAGTCTATTTGAGTTTCGCATGAATCTTTGGTGTGAACGCTTTGGTTTGTAATGGCGAAAGATTAACGATTCATCTGAACTGCGTGAATCCGGCGCAGCTGTCACACACCTGGACCGAAGATGAAGCAAAAAATGAGCCACCGGAGGCAGGTGAGGTGAACTTCAGCCGCTTCTCCTAACATCACTGTCATTACCTCTTACTGGGAAATGTTTCTTAGTGTTTCACTAAAGGCATGAAAACAGAGAGCTGACAGAATTCGTGACTATGTGTGTCTGATAAAAGATGAAGTTCCTGCAGGAATTAAGGACCAAGAAGGATGTCTGACTAAATATACATATACATAGCCTGTTTAATGTGCCTGCCAATAGGCCTATAGAGTGTAAACCACAGAGTTGATAACATTGATTCACTAGACTAAAGAATGACCTAAACAAGTTTTCTGTTTTGCTTTTGTGACAAGAATGAAAAGATTACATATATCGTTTGCACACAAATCAATGTGAGCAAGGCAGTGTTAAGATCATGCAACATTGTGTTGCTTACAATGAGTCTCGCTCGTTGTGTTTTTGAGGAACAGAAAGTTTTATATAGATAAAGACAAAGCAAATTACACCCGGATTGAGGACCTAGTGTGTTGTGAATGGAAGGGAAGCAACTCGGATATAGGCCTATACGAAACCAAACCTAGAGAGACTTCCACTAACATCACATGGATCACATGGTTTGATGGCGTGAAGCTGTTTAGTTGTCTGCAGCTGCTGTCGTGGAGAAGCGGTATCTATAGACACAGTATCTGTGTTTGGGTCACGCCAAGTAACACAAAACGTTCTGGCGTCTTCCATTACCAATCAAAACATTTGCCATTGTTGCAGTACCTCTGCTTGTGTTGCTGTGGGACATTTACACAGCTCTGAACTCCTCAGATTTTTTTTCTAAGGGTTGCTTTAAGAAGCTTTGATAGCTACACGGTGGCTATCTAGAATCAGATTGTATCTAGGTATGTGAATTACAACAGCTATTAAAACGCAGAAACAATGTAAACCCCCATGACTTGATAACTGTAGTCAGCATGAAGTTATTTCTGGCATTCACAGGCATGCTCTCAGAATTAATAAGAAAGGTTACTTGGCCAGTCTTGGTTTCACAACCAACTTTAAGAGTAGTCAGGAGAATGAAAGTAGAACTTGGTTAGTCAGAGCTTTCCAGAACTTTCCAAAATGTGTTATTTTTTATTTCAGTTTTCAGTAGGTACATTGTGCATGGAGCTGCATCTGTGTCATTATTTAGCATTAGAGTACAGATGCAAGGTCAAAACAGATTGCAATGTAAATGGACGAGTTTGATACGGATCTAAAGGGCATTTCTGTGCTAAAAATAGCTGAAATCCCTTGTACATCATGCATTCTTTTTCTTGTTTTACAATATTCATTTTTTACACTTCCACCTTTTTATCTTCTTGTAAATGAGGTTATTGTTCTGAACTGCATATATTGTGTTGTTGTAGGGGAGCATTGACCTCTTAGAAACCATCGGAGTTGTAAATGAGAATGGCAGTGAAATCTCATCTATGCCACCAGTGGTAAGACCTATAGCACAACACTTCAGTGAGACCACTAGTGAAAAATGCATCTTGTTTTATTTGAATACATTTTTTTATTTTATTTGTATTGTCAACAAAGAATTGGAAAATATATGGCATTTGGTCTGACATAAAATCAGATGAGCCTTGATTTTCAGCATAATTTGAGAATGTTTCTAATACAATATTTTTGGGTTCATTGCAAAGAAAAGAAAATATGATCTACAAATATACATATATATATATATATATATATATATATATATATATATATATATATATATTTGTGTAATTGTAAATAATACATTTTTCATTTGTTGAATTACAAATCCTTCTAAAAGTAAAAAAAAAAAAAAAAAAAAAATCACTTTTGACCACACTGTACATGATTAAATCGTTTATACACACAAAGGGAAGGCACTACTACAATGATGTGAATGCTTACATAGTGCATATTTATGTAACTATTATATTAGCATAAAAACATAAACATACCAATTTATTAACAATGGGTTTTTTTCTTTCTTCTGGACATCAGCAACCTCCTCTGACCTTCGATTATGTTCTTGTGGCAAAAATCTCAGAGGATGAGAACAACCACATCTTCAAAAAACAGACAGCTTTCATTGAAACTTTAAAGAAGAAATTAAATGTATATGTAAGTGAGTTTTTCCATTTTTTCTTGGTTTAGGTATTTTTAAATGTAATAAATATGTAAGGTCTTGACACAAGAAGGGAATATTGTACTTTCTTATATATGAAAGTGTAAGTAATTGTTGTTTCCCTATAAAAGGGTTGAAAAAGTTGCATAACTGCTGACACAACAATTAAGTGTAAAATTGTGGTTCTCTTTTACACCGTTCCATTGCTCAGACATTGGTCTTGTCTTTGTTTCTGAATGTGTGAAAGTCATTGAAGTTCAGTTAGCAAGACTTGGCAGTGCTGACCACAAATATACCACTAGAATTATTAATATTATTAAAACAATTATAGTCCAAAACTATGTAATGGCACTGCTTTATTATATTGTTTGGGGATAATAATTAAGCTCCAGAACTATTGTCAAATATCTTTGTATTTGGTGATTTTTATTTTATTTTATTTTATTACTATTATTTTTTTTTCCAAGAAATTTGGAGATGAGGATGATAAGGTGTTTTATTGCATCCGAGCACCAGAACATACTTTCGAGACTTACCGGTATCTCTTAAAAGTGTCTGATGCCTGTAACTGGAGTTGTGAGCAGCAGGGTAGTATACCTCAGTCAATCAGGTAATACATTTACACCAACACACTCTGAAAAACACTTCCAGGACATCACATAAACAGCTCTCTGACTGTGTTCGAAGACCACATTTTAACAAATGCAATTTGTGATTTGCATAACTTTGTAGTTCGCGGTATATCAACTAACTGATATATTCCTGGCCAATACTATAAATCACACATTAATGTCACATCATGGTTGCAGCAACCACTTTTATTAACAATCAGCCAAATTAACAGACATTCAAGAGCACAGGAGAAACGCAACCAACTAAACACAGACAAGGACAGACAAAGAACAGCTCAAACTGAGGCTACGGCAAGGAACAAACAAGCAAAGGCAGGTGAACATAATCAACTAACCAATGAGTAACCTAGGAAACGGACGAGTGGTGGGACAATAGGAACAAAAGTTCAAATTAAACACGGCAACAATGAAGCACTAAAACCAAATGAAGCAAACATGTTACAATTGAAAGTGTTGTTTTAATATCACCTATGAAAAGAGATCCTCTTATGTCCAGTTAAAGAGCTAGCAAACAAAAATGCTACTTCACTTCGTTTTGGTGTGTAACTCATCCTGTAGAGGAGATATGTGCTTATACTTTTCTAAGTGATATATAATTTTAATTTGGTGGACATTTAAACTGGTAAAAACAAAAACAAAACAACATACAAAACACTAGCAACAGCACAGCAATGCTCTTTTCTCTGTTTATGTGATGCAGTGAAGAAAGGTGCCATAGTCACGGTTTGCATTGTGTACACAAAGAAGAGGCTTTGCAACGGTAGGGCTTTGATCTGTACTGTGGCTCTGTTTCAGGATTCGTATTGTTGATTTCATTCTGCATCACACATGCATTGAATCAGAAGGTGAGTAACAATTTGACTGCTAGATTGCACATTCATTACTGTATTATGCAATGCTAGTAATGCCTTCTCTTGCTTTACCTCTCTCTTAGGTGTTTCAGAATATCTGCCAGATCTCATGAAAAAAAATGTTTTTGAGACTCACTTTTGTTTACATGAGGTTTGATTTGATTTTATATCTTCTCGCATATAGCATTTTCTACACCTGACATACAGAGTCCACGCTCCAGATTAATTATATGCAGATGTACTGTATTTAACTATATCTCAGGGTGATAATTCTACATGATCTGGTTTCCAGAGTTGGGTATAACGCGTTGCATAGTAATGAGCTAAGACGGGAAAGACTGTACCTTGCGTTGGTTTCATACGGATTACTTTATCAGAGAACATTTTGTTTTTGATCTGCATTTGTTTTTGATAAGTGAAATACATTTTTGCTGTATTATTTCAAGTTGCTGTTTTTATACCAGCAAAATTATATTTGGTAAAACTTCATTTTAAGGTGTCCTTGTTACACGTTACATCTACTTAATATTATAACAAAAATAAATTATGCATAATTACATGCAAGTAACCCTAAACCAAACCCTAATCCTAACCATATAGTAAGTACATGTAGTTAATTAATATTGCTCAGTACTTATATGTATAATTACACTGTAACAAGGAAACCTTATAATAAAGTGTATCCTTATATTTATATTTTATGTCATTTTTCAGTCAATGTTAAATAACTGAAAGAATTATGAGTTTCACATGTAGTTTATTTTTTAGGTTTCATAACTTGAAAAGTCAAGTAAACTTTAAGGGAACTTGAAAGTAAAGTAATAAGTAATCTGATTACTTTTTAAATGCAGTAATTAGTGATGTTATGAAATTGCAGTTTTAAAGAAGTAATTAATAATTTCTAGTGGATTACTTTTTTTGAGTAACTTACCCAACACAGCTGGTCACAATGAATATCTGATCGCAAACATATTTGTATCCTTTTGTTTAAAAAAAAAATGGCATCAATTTGTGCCCTTTAATTTCTAGAAAAGGGAGCAAAAGGATTTGAAGCAGAGCTGGGCTCGATGGTCTGCTTGTTTCAAAGGGCAACCCATAACTAACGTCAGGTTCTCTGATTTTACTCATCTCTATTTCTTAGAGACTTACTCCCATTCTGGTATAAATTGAAAGTATATTTGAAGTTTTCATGATGATTTTATTGTTTGTGTTTTCAGAAACTACCTTGGTGAGAAGGTGGCTCTGTATTTCCTATGGCTGGGCTGGTACACATTTCTCTTGATTCCTGCTTCTGTGATTGGTCTCATAGTGTTCCTGTATGGTGTGGCCTTCTACAACACAAGTCCTCTCATGTGAGGACTTAATTTTTATAAATTCTCTTGTCTTTTGTTCAATAGACAAAAAAACAAAACAAAAAAAAAACATTGGATTGACATTTGATATCTAATGTAAATTATGGGTCCTAAGTAAAACAAGCTTGTGTGTGTGTACACAGAAAGGAGGTGTGCCAGTCAAACATAATTATGTGCCCTCTGTGCGATAAAACATGCAGAGTGTGGGAGCTTTCTGACACCTGCATGTATGCAAAGGTACTGTACTTTTTATTCAGTTTATTGTGCACTGACACGGTTACATATTTACATATCTACACATATGCAATATTCTATGAGACCCACTTATTAGAAGCACTCAAGGCCCTTTCACACGATTGACATCAGGGCTTTAACACAATGCCACATATTAACATGTATTGATACATAACATATATGAAATAACTCTGCATATAGCATATGTGAAATGACCCCTTAGCAGATCTATACAGGTGGAACTGGGGAGGTGGAGGGTTTCTGAGCACGCTGCAACTGCTGCAGCAAGCACTAGCCATGTATTTGCAAGCTCGTTGGCTGCTGATGCAACTAAAACCAATGGGCTGCACTGTGTGAATAAAGATTGTATATTAGCACAAGCTCTGAAACAAGTAGTAAATAGTCATTTTTGACAAATGTGTAAATGGCTTTTGTGCTAATGTTTTTAGAACAGATTACTTTGAATGTTCTATTAGTGTTACTGAAAGAATGTTTATTCAAAACTTTGAGAATCTTGCAAAAAAAAGTTCCTTGCTAGCTGCATGGGTCCTTTTTAAAATAAAGGTTAAACTAATGTAATATGTGCTGACACTGTGTCTTTTGGGTCACATTTGCAGGTGAGCCTTCTGTTTGATAATGAGGGAACAGTGGCATTCGCCATGTTCATGGCAGTGTGGGGTAAGTTCAACAGCTCTGACCAAATTTGAGTTGAAGTGAGTCAATAAAACAGGGTGATGGAAGCCCAGCTAATGCGCATTTTGAAGTATTGCATGAGAAATGAGTGATGGAAACGCCAAATTTTGAATAAAAATCCTTTAATTCGCAAAAAAGTTTACGCTCGCTTGAGTTGTGCGATTTAAAGGGTTAATGCGAATAATGGGAGATGGAAATGCATTTTGCAAATAAATTCCTCCAAGCGCATCAAAAAAGTCACGTGACTGCGCAAAAACAGCAGCATTCACCTCCGAAAGCAATGACAGCATTTATTGTGTTTCGTCTGCTCGCTCTGAGGCGCAATCAATTTTTTCATATATGGAAATTATTAGATTCAGTAGCTTATCCTAGTTTTCTATCGGCTATTTAGTGCTAGTTCACCAGGAAGTGACGATTTTGTTCTCTTTGACTCGTTGGATGGAAACAGTGCTTGTACGCAAATGTTTTATGCGATATTCCAATTTTGCACATAAGTTAAATTTGCAACTTTGGATGGAAACCCGGCTAGTGTTATGTCAGATCTTAATGTCTTCTGTGCAGCTACTGTGTTTCTGGAGTTCTGGAAGCGCCACAGATCATCTTACGTGTGTGCATGGAAGGTCTTTGACTGGTGTGAGGAAGAGGTACGAACAAGCAACAGTCTCTATAACAACCAACACTAACTACATTGATGCTTTTTAAGGGGGCAATAACAACAATTAAAGGGATAGTTCACCCAAAAATGAAAATTCTGTCATTAATTACTCACCCTGATGTTGTTTCAAACCCGTAAGACCTTCGTTCATCTTCGGAACACAAATTAAGATATTTTTGATGGAATCTGAGAGCTGTCTGACCCTGCATAGACAGCAATACAACTGAAATGTTCCCAAGTCCAGAAACGTTGCAAGGAGATCGGTAAAGTAATCCATGTGACATCAGGGGTTCAACCGTAATTTTACGAAGCTGCGAGAATACTTTTTGTGTGCAAAAGAAAAAAAATAACGACTTTATTCAACAATTTGTCTCCTCAGCGTCACCCTATAGCGCCATTTTGGAGAGTATCCGCTAAAAAGTATTCTTGTAGCTTTGTAAAATTACTGTTGAACCCCTGATACGTTTCTGGACTTGGGAATATTTCAGTTGTATTTTTGTCTATGCAGGGTAACACAGGTCTCAGATTCCATCAAAAATATCTTAATTTGTGTTCCGAAGATGAACGACACAAATTCTTTGTAAATCTCTCTGTTGCATATTATTTAGAAATGGTTAGGTTTAGGATAGGGGTTGGTTAGGTGCTCAAACACATCTATGGAACTATAAATATATAAAAATAATTTCTAAATATAATTTTCAAATGCATGCAAATAATTAAATGCATCTTGATCTGATAAGGCAAACAACTGAAAGTAATGAAGTTCCCCTTATGCTCTGTTGATTTGATGATGCAGCGTCTCGTTCCTTTCTCAGGAACTACAAATATTAAACATTTAGGGTGGTTTTATAACATGTGATTGTGAATGTGCTTGTATCACGCAGGAGGAGTTGATTCTGGAGATTGTAAATAATGCACACTGCGAACCCAAGATTCACAGGCACTCTTATCTGCGTTCCACTATAGTGCTGGTTTTAGTCACTCTCATGGTAAGAAACTGAAGGCATGTGGAAGCTACTTTACTCTCATAAAAAAATATTTAATTCATATACGCATGGTTTAACTGGCTTTGATGGCTTCTGTGGTGCTGCGTCCTCAGTTGCTGATCATCATTGGTTTGACCCATGTCCTGGTTGTGTGTCGAGTGATCGCTACTGTGCTGCTGGCCGAAAACAGTCCTTGGAAGGTCATTACTGAGAATTCACAAACAGTTGCCGTGATGCTCGGAGCCGTGCTTCACTACATCACTATCACCGTCATGACTCGGGTAAAAGCTCCACAAAACTCCCACTATCTGTAAGAGAACAGATGGTTGTCTTAATTTGTTTTAATAAAGTCTTGTGTTGATTGTATTTCCTATTGAAACAAGTTTGGACAGAACCATGATTTTGGAATATTGGAACATTTGTCTCTTTTCACCTGTTTTCACAATTGTTGTAACCATGTACAATTATTTTATGCAGGTCAATTGTACAGTAGCTATGAAGTTGAGTGAAATAGGTCAGTTGAACAGGGTTTGTGGCTTTAACTATCAAACATTTTGACTGTAAACCATATCTGTTCATCCTATACTGCTTTTTTCCTGCTTACAGAGAATAAGCACTCCCATGCTGCCATTGAAAGGAGTTTCACTGTCAAGATGTTCACATTCCAGTTCTTTACCATGTTCTCCTCTCTCATCTACACAGCGTTCTTTCTGGGAAGGTAGCTTGGAAAATGAACAGTTATATTATCAGTCTTTACCAGATACAGTACAAAAACGAAAATATATCAATTTCTCTTAATGTATTACAATTTTACGGGAATACAAATTTACTGTAATCAAAGAGCAAAGTAATAGTGAGCACTGAACATTAATTGGTGTTTTAGGATTAATGGTCATCCTGGAGGATATGTGAGGATATCTGGCATATGGAGACTGGAAGAGGTATGGCTGTTATCATTTGCTCTACAGTGACAAACAAACAAATGCACTACTATGTGTAAGTGTTTGACTTTTTCATGCTATTTTTTTTTGTTTAATGCAATATTACATTATTTTCAATTCAGTGTCACCCAAGTGGCTGTCTCACAGATTTGTTCATTCAGATGTCTGTTATCATGGTACTTAAACAGACCTTCAACAATATATTTGAATATTCTGGTCCGTAAGTAGAACTTTTTTTTTATTTGCTTTTCATGGTTTAACACTGAGGCTGAGAAACAATAACTTATTCAAAACTGAAGCCATATATTGCAAAATACTGAAAACTATGTTCCAAATGTGTATCTTGAACTACACATTGTTATATGAACAGCTAGTTAAACTGATTTAAGCCTCACTTAAAAACAGCAATGGGTTAAAAACAGTAATGGACATAAAACAGTAATGGGTTCATTTTGAGCAAATCGCAAACTGCTCCGACTGGTTTACTAAACTTACAGGGTGTCTTGACCTCTAAGTCAAAGTGTCACTTCTGAATACACTGGTTGTACAAAGGAATGCACGTTTACTTGCGGAAACAAGCTAAATAAAAATTATCTTTATGAACTTTGTATAACGTTCAGTAAATGTATAACTGTGTGTATATATATATATATATATATATATATATGTTGTACCCTCTTTCCGCAGCTGGTTTAGTCGGTGGTTGAAAAGGAAAAAGACCAATAAGTTTAGGAGAAGGTGTTTCAAATGCTATAAGAAGGAGTGTATGAATGCCAAGGAAGGATCTGAACTCTGTGACAATTGCAAACTCGAAGAAATTCACAGAAACTACAGCCTGATTAAAACGGATCGCTTCAGCCTCTTTAATGAGTTCTTGGAAATGGGTACAGATCTTGAAAATATACTTAAAGATACAATTGTAATTATTTTGGACTTGGAGGTGGGCTCTTCTGATGTGGGCCAGCTGTAACCACCCCTCCAACTAACATAAAGTTGCATGCTAACATCCACTCAAAGCACCATAGCAATTGCACTCTAACCACTTGGCAACCACACACAATAACCTAGCATTGTTACAGAGATTTGCATGACATCTTTTATTACAAAGCTGTTGTTTTCTTTGAAACGCACACATATCTGATTTTTGCATTGTCCTTTTCTCTCCTACCCAGTGATCCAGTTCAGTTTTACTACTATCTTTGTGGCGGCATTTCCTTTGGCTCCATTGTTGGCTCTTCTAAACAACATCATTGAGATCCGATTGGATGCCATTAAGATGGTCAGCCTTGAGCGCAGACTAGTGCCAACGAAGGCCAATGATATTGGTAAGAGAATATTCTGTGAAAAAATTCTCGTTCTGATCTCAGTGTCAGAGAGTTGTGGTTACTGCTATTTCTAAAGACCAAACAAACCATTGACAAGGGTAAAATTAGGTTTTTCAAGTGTCCTTCTGTTGCAGCTGAAGTTTGTTTTTAACAGGATCCCTCATAATTAGGGACCAGGCACCAAAGTCATTTTTCGCCATTTTTTTTTTCTTTCTTTTTTTTCGCAATTTGAATTTTTTCCTCCTTTTTAGATCGTTTGTCTGATTTTTGTGACAATCAAACTGTATCATCTTCAGATCATGTCAACTACAGCCTGCTTCAGACTGTCAACCCAGATCCGATTTTTGTGCAATTCTGATTGAAATCTAATCATACTTAGTCTGAGTGATAATGAACTACATGAAATCCGATTTTTGCAAATCTGTTTAAGCTACATTCAAATGTGGTTTGGAATCCTATTCAAATCACATTCCTGAAAATCAGTTTCAATCTGACCAGTCAGATTGGATTTAGCGTAGATTTTTCACGTTCTCACGCCACGTTAAACGTAAACACATCAGATGGTTTTGTTGAAAACATACTGAACGTATTTGCAGAAACAAGCTTGTGTTGTTGTAAAGTGCAAGCGAAGGGGAAAGACAGTATACTTCTGGTATACGCACTCCTTTGAGTTTTGAAGCCAATGGTGACGGCAGCACGGAATAAAGTTGCACATTCCAGCTTAATGCATTTCTGCCGCTCCCTCATAAGATGAAATAAAATCCAGCGTGAACATGTTGTCATGTGTCATAGGGCAACATTTTGAGCAATGTTGTCGGGCAACTTTGGGCAATGTTGCTGTCAACGGGCAACAGATGAGACACCGATCTAAAGTATCCAGATAGAAATTTGTTACCCATTCTTAATGGGAAATTGCCCAAGAAACATTGCTCAAAAAAAGTTGCCCCATGTATCATCAGCCTAAGACATCATCTGTTTTGCAAACTGTATTGTTGTTTTCAGCGTAGGGATAACAATGCAGTGGCATTGCCATAGAAACCAACACATATTCCGAAAGACGAAAGAGCGCTTCTGGACACACAAATAGGATATGAACAGTTGCGATACCTTGTATGGACAATCAGTCATTTAGATCGGATTCCAATCAGATATATGCACAAAATTGGATTTGGGTTGACAGTCTGAACAAGGCTTAAGAAACCTTGTTGGTCAGTCAAGCCATTTCCGAATAACGCACAAATTAATTTATCGAAGAACTCGCCAAAGTGGACACGAGGCTATAGACAGCAACGCTTTGAACACTTTGAGCAGCACATGATCTGAGGTTACTTGCACAGTTTCATTGTGCCACATAGTGGTCAGGATATTTTTATTTTGTTTAATGGTATCTTTTTTAAGACTGAAGGCCAGTAGCACTGATACCAATTAATACTGATTTCCCTATAAAAATGTTTCCCCCTAATATTTAACCATTGACACAAATTCAACTTTACATTATAATTAAGAGCTATCAATTTTAACATTTTATTAGACTTTAAAAACAATCTTCCCATAAACCCATTATAATAAATGTCATATTTAGCTACCTGTGCCCCTCAGCAGAAATATACAGAAATTGTTATCAAACACTATTTTTTTTTTCTTTTGTTCTTGATGAACAGATGATGCGGATCAGACAGTGTTGACTGCGTTTAATTTTTTTCAGTTTAACGGGTTAAAATTATTTATCACCTGCGGTAACGCGCTACTTTTGACATATATATGTGTGTGTGTGTGTGTGTGTGTGTGTGTGTGTGTATGTATGTGTGTATGTACGTATATGTGACTCTTTTTATGATTTCAGGTGTTTGGACGGATGTGCTTGAGGTGATTGGTGTGCTTGCAGTCATTGCTAATGGACTGGTCATTGGCATATCCTCTGATTTCATTCCACGACTGGTTTACCAGTACTTCTATGGGCCCTGTGCCAGCAGCAGTGCTACTGGCATTGCGTGAGTTGATTGAGCTGATTTTTCACAACTGTGTGATCAGTGTATTTGCAGCAGCAAAAGTGTACAAGTGTGTCTTTTAATCTTCTTTGTGTGTTTCTCAGTTGTATGGCTGGATACATAAACAACACTCTGTCCATTGCTAATATAAGTGATGAGAGAGTCAGGGATGATTTCACAAGTGTTCAAATGGTCACTCATAGTGGCATAAATGTGACACACTGCAGGTAATGTTACTAATCTATCCATCTATTCATCTATCTATCTGTCTATCTATCTATCTGTTTGTCTATCCATCCATTTTTTTAACTAATGCTTAAATGTTTTAAATGTTGAACTCCATTTGGGGGAACTACTTAAGAGTTGGGTCTAAAACAGTACTAAAGGAACTACCAGTGATGTAAGTGTACGCTGATTGTTTGTGAATGCCGTGAATAAAGATGTCACTATCAGCAGCTTCAGAGCTCCTGCTGCCGGTGCGAATACAATCAGAAAAATGGCCTGAGGGTGAAAATGGTTCTCTAGGAATCACCCTGCTGGCTAGTTCCTAGAACTAAGTTCGTAGAACTATGTGGTACGAAAGCGTTGTTGGAAACTCAGAAGCAAATACCTGAAGACTCTTGGGTATCTTCAGCAGAGTTCTTTGTTGAGAATGGGCTCTGTGGCGCTGCAGTCATTAAAAGCCTAACTAAGGCAGTGATACATTGTAATTTATATACATTCAGAGGACAGTGTTTAGAAATGGAGATAAAGCCCAATGGGTGATGGCCTTAAACAAAGCATGCAAATGAAATATTCCCCATTTCACCAGTCCTAATCCAATCAGCATAACTACTCAAAGACTGGGGCAGAATTACAAACAAAAGGTGAGAGTCTCAGTAATCTGGCTCATTTGACTTGAAATAAGAGAACAGGAACCGGCAGGAACCTCTTGCACTTTGTTCAACAGAAGCGTTCATCTGATGTCATCACCTTTACCATAAATGCTAAATGCAATGCATTTCACCTTAGTATTTCAAGTGATTGCATGTCAGGGCATAGGATCAGTGGATCTAAGACAGATTCTTAAATTTGTAATCCCACAACACCTAATGAGCTCGCTGCCCAACATTCAAATACTTGGCTAGTGCTTGCTATAGCAGTTGCAGTGCACTCAGAAACCCTCCTCCACCCCCAGCTCCACCTGTATAGATCTGCTACAGGGTGTTCATGTGTGCTATGGGGGTTATTTCATATGTTATATGTGCAGCAGCAGTATTTCTTACATGCTCACAGCAGCATGTTGTGGATTTACTGGGAGTAGCAAGTCAGTACTTGCAATGCCGCAGCAGCAGCATAACAGATCTATTCCGCCAAGACCAAACACATTAACAATGTCACGTACATTACCATGCCAAACCCTCCAAGAGTTGTCATGATAGAACCGTACCTAATCAGTTACGTAAATGGACCAAAGTTTGCACATACAAGCAATGAGAAAATGCTGTTATGTGCTTAAGTGGCTAGATGATGTGGATGTTGAAGTATTTTTGAGAATTTCAATTATGATCTGAGAATTGTATCAATAGCGACTGACAATTATTTTTATTTTTTATTTATCCATTAGAAAGGACACTGTTTAATTTGGAGGTCCTTAGCTAGAATAAGCTATCAATGTTCTGGCTTATCCAGTCTTAACAGCACCTCAAAACATTGACTCAAAACACAAAATTACTTTATTTTTTTTCTTATTAATTAGTATGTTTTTTTGTACATTTTTAGCTTCTAGTTAAAAAAAAAAAAAAATCAAAACTTTGACTTTGTATTGTTTTCATTTCAGCTACAGAGACTACAGAAGTAATGAAGACTTTAGTTTAACTAATCAGTTTTGGGTCATTCTGGCAGCACGGTTAGTCTTCATCATTCTATTTGAGGTAATCTGACATACACAAGAACATGATTCAAGATACAGAATAATTACATTAAGATAATTAATAATTAATTCAGTTCATTATCTCTCTCTCTCTCTCTGTCCAGCATGTAGTGGTGACTTTTAAGTGTGTAGCAAGCTGGTTTGTCCCTGCCTCACCACTGGATGTGAGAAATGAAAGACTGTATGATAAACTCGGGAGGCTTAAGGAAGAATTGAGGTCAGTAACAAGAGTTACCGGTAATAAAACAAATAGCACAGAATAAAACAAATAGAATGTAAATAGAGAGAGTAAATATTTCATGAATTGACAAGTTCTTTTAATGAGTGCATAATTTTTTTATTTTTTTTTCAGAGCTCAGAGAGCACAACAGGACACTTTGACCAAACTAAATGAGAATGGTAATGCAAAAAGAACGTCTAAACAGAAAAAAGCAAATAAGCTAAATAGTATGTGAGAAAATGAGCTAAAACGAGATTCTCCTGCATACAATTCTTAGGTAATTAGCAACAATCAAAATTCATTGGCTTCTAGAATGAGGACCTAAGTTTTTATATTTTAAAAGATGGTCTTTTTTAATTGTTTATTGCATCTCACAGTTTGTGGATTAATGACTGCTTGATAAATCAGTTGTGTTTATCATGTATATGTTTACACTACTGTTCAAAAGTTTTGGATCTCTGTAAGTTTTATTTTATTTTTTTAAGAAAGATATTCTGCTCACCAAGGCTGCATTTATTTGATCAAGTGATGTAAAATTTCCACTAAAATATAGTAAAATTAATATATTATTTTCAATACATTTTAAAATGCACTTTATCCCTGTGATGGCAAGCTGAATTTGCAGCATCATTACTCCAGTCTTCAGTGTCAATGTAACAATGTAAAAATCTTTAGTCACTTTTGATTCAATTTAATGCATCCTTGCTGAATAAAGAATTAATTTCTTTCAAATCAACCAATCTTATTGACCCCAAGTTTTAGATACTTTAAATATGGAAATGTGAATATTTTGGCAAACTTTGTTAGTTGCACACATTGTATATATTTTTTTTATTTTTTATATATAAAAAGCAACAAATGGGTTTACTTGCTAATATATATATATATATATATAAGATGTGTATACAGTATAAAATAAACATGCATTATTCTCATCATAAATGGCCTGAATATAAAATTAAATAATTTTGTTAAAAAAAATATATATATGAAGGTAATGAACGTGTGGTGGTTTCTGTTCTGTCGGAATGCAATTGAATAAAATCAATGAAATTGACGTCTTGACCTCTAAGTCAATTTCACCACCTTTTTCACATAAATCGATCAGAAATAAAAGAAAGCAATAACAATTTTATAGCAATATGCCTTTGACATTTTATTAGCAGTACAATATTGTATATGAAACACAAATAATGGTATGATAAGTTATATTTCTAAAAGTGGCCAGGATTGTTCAGCCATTGATTTTGTATAGAGAAAGCAGAATTATGCATTGAGAAAATGTATAATTCTGCTTTCTCTATACAAAATCAATGACTGAGCAACCCTGGCCACTTTTAGAAATATAACTTTTTTATAAATATAATTTTCATAATAAAAAAAGTTGATAAAACATAATTTAGGGATTTTTTAGGGATAGGTTGTAGACTTCTAAACAAACTACTTTAATTTGCAACAAGTGTACACAAACCGTCAATTTACCCAAAATTAAATAAGTTCTAATTATGCTCTTCTGACGTCTGGCCTCTAGATGGGAGCAGTTGATCATTCTGAGCGGTTTCATTATCAGAATGTGATTCAAGCTTTTTATGAAGTTTTACTTGTTTACATAATTGAGGCGATTCTCTGACACACAAACACCTTTGAAGCGATGAACCTCTAAGAAACATCTAAGACATGACTGAAATTTGAAACTCTCAAAGTGAAAACGTGAGTGGCTCTTAAAAGAGCCTTTGAGTTTAGGAGGAGCGTTGAGTTTAAGCGCGCTCTCCACGGATGCGGCGGGCCAGCTGGATGTCTTTGGGCATGATGGTGACTCTCTTGGCGTGGATGGCGCACAGGTTGGTGTCCTCGAACAGACCGACCAAATAAGCCTCGCTGGCCTCCTGCAGGGCCATGACGGCGGAGCTCTGGAAGCGCAGGTCCGTCTTGAAGTCCTGAGCGATTTCTCGCACCAGACGCTGGAAGGGCAGCTTGCGGATCAGCAGCTCGGTGGACTTCTGATAGCGACGGATCTCTCGCAGAGCCACGGTGCCGGGCCTGTAGCGGTGAGGCTTCTTGACGCCGCCGGTGGCCGGAGCGCTCTTACGGGCGGCTTTGGTAGCGAGCTGCTTCCTCGGGGCTTTGCCGCCGGTGGATTTACGAGCCGTCTGCTTGGTTCTTGCCATTTTTTCACGAGTCTTGTTTTCTGAAACAGAATGACTATGTTCTTGTGCAGGAGCTTTTTAAACTCTACTGTCGCATTGGGCGGTGCGTCACCAGCGGCATCTGATTGGCTATTGTGTTTACAGCTCCGCGTGAGGCGGCCAATGACAGCGCGCTTCCTGTTTTCGAACAAGCAGCGGCGGTCTGCGTTTCCCGCTCAAATGTTCTCTGTTCAGTGTCCCATTCTTTTCCTTGTACATATGCCAGAAGGCTGCTCTGTTAGAATCAGAGCAGATACTTTTTGTATGTACACTACATGTGACAGTGGGGTGGAGGATGTTATCATACCCTGATGAAAAAAATAAGAGAACCCTTCCCAAAACACAATAGAAAATGTAATAGATTTAATGGTTTTTAATGGAACCTACAATGGTGTCTACTGGTATGTGATGAATTCTATTGGTGGGATGTTAAATCCCATTGGAAAAATGCCCAAAACACACTACACTTTTTTTTTATTATAATACTTTTACTGGAAAAAGCTAATGGTTCATAATGGTATTTTAAATGGAAACCATTTGTATTTCTGTGATGGTTCCTATTGGGCTTCGATTGTTGTTTTTTAGCGGAGTAAATATTTTAATGTTTTCCAATCTTCCTGCTGCAATTAAACACTATTTGTTTTTTTATTGTCTGGTTTTCTTTTTATTTAAGTATCATTTTGTGCTGTTCTACTCACATGGCATTGTGTACATAGTAAAGCATTTGCTCTATTGACGCCACTCATGTGCAGCGTGAACATAACGCAAATCTTGTATGTATATAGAACGATAGATATGCATGTAATATAAATAAACAGCTGTTAAATAATAAGTTAAATTGCTCATATAGAGAAAGTGGGTGGCTCTGAAAAGAGCCTTTGGTAGTTTTGTATGTTCATCACATTTCAGCTCATCTACTTGGTCTTGGCGGGTTTCTCGGTCTTCTTGGGCAGCAGCACGGCCTGGATGTTGGGCAGCACGCCGCCCTGAGCGATGGTCACTCCGCCCAGGAGTTTGTTCAGCTCCTCGTCGTTGCGCACCGCCAGCTGCAGGTGACGGGGGATGATACGGGTCTTCTTGTTGTCCCGAGCGGCGTTTCCGGCCAACTCCAGGATCTCAGCCGTCAGGTACTCGAGCACAGCGGCCAGATAAACCGGAGCACCGGCACCGACGCGCTCGGCGTAGTTCCCTTTGCGGAGAAGCCTGTGAACACGACCGACGGGGAACTGCAGCCCTGCTCTGGAGGAGCGAGTCTTAGCCTTGGCTCTGGCTTTGCCACCGGTTTTACCTCTTCCACTCATGTTGAAGATTGTGATATGGTTGTTTCTACAGATTAAAGCAGAAATAATAGCGCTGCAGTCAAACAATCAGCTTTTAAGAGCGCGTGCTCCTCTTCTATTGGTTGGAGTCGATCACAGTTGAAAACCAATCACTGCTCGTCCCTCCAAATCCTAAACCCCTCCTCTTTCTGCTTCTCTTTGTTGCACTGGCATTCATTGTTCATGTGCAGTAATGTTTAGTTTTTTTTTTCCACAAAAACAATAATTTAAACCTAGCTTCTGAATAAAATGAGTGCGCCCAGTTGTATATAGTAAACGCTGTATACACCAATGAAACTGATATATTAGATTTTGTTCCGTTTTCTTTTCATTTGAAAATAGTAGATCAAACCAGTCTGACTCAAATCACTTGACAGATCAAAATCAGAATTGGAGCTGGTTTAACGTTATGGGTTTTATTCAAAGGCGCACAGAATGAGAGTATGTTTATTTTTGTCTTACATGGCATTTTCATTTGCTTGTTTAGCGTTTTCTTTGGATTGAAGTGATTTACAAAATAAAGAGAAAACAATCAGATGAGAATGATATTTAAATTACAGCAGAAGAGAAACTGGCAGGACAGCAGAGAAAAATAAAGAGTCTAATCATCATTGCTCTCCTTTCTCCAAATTATCTCAATGAGTCTATAAAGGGTTTAAAAATTACACTATGATATTTGAGACCAATTTGTTTTCTTGTATAAAACATGCAAAACAAAAAGAGCGGGAACTGAAGCAAAAGAAACTTACTCAAATCAGCGGATGTCGTTCAAACACGGAGCGGTGGGTGGAGCTATCAATTCACCGCCTGTGATTGGCCCTCGTTCCGCTCGTGATGCTTCGAGTTGTCCAATCACATACGACTTTATGGGTTTGGTCTACGGAAACACGCAATCAGAAGGTTCCATAGCGCCTTGAAAATTAGCATAGACGAGTCAATAAATATCGCTGTCCGGCTCGTTTAAATCATTGATTCGTCAGCATCTTCATCATCATGCCTGAACCAGCGAAGTCCGCTCCTAAGAAGGGCTCCAAGAAGGCCGTCACTAAGACCGCCGGTAAAGGAGGAAAGAAGCGCAGAAAGTCCAGGAAGGAGAGCTACGCTATTTACGTGTACAAAGTGCTGAAGCAGGTTCATCCTGACACCGGGATCTCTTCTAAGGCGATGGGGATCATGAACTCTTTCGTCAACGACATCTTCGAGCGCATCGCCGGTGAATCGTCTCGTCTCGCTCACTACAACAAGCGCTCCACCATCACATCGAGAGAGATCCAGACCGCCGTGCGTCTGCTGCTGCCCGGAGAGCTGGCCAAACACGCCGTGTCTGAGGGCACCAAGGCCGTCACCAAGTACACCAGTTCCAAGTAGAGCTCCGCTCCAGTCCCGAGACCCAAAGGCTCTTTTTAGAGCCACCCATCTTATCACTTATAGAGCTTTTGTGACTTTCATCGGTACTAGTAGCTGTGTGAATTAATGCAACATAAGAACATTAGATAACACTTTATAGTAGTCGTAGTACATGCATGTAACTACCATGCACAACCTATACTTACAGTTGGTAACTATAGTTGTAATGAGCAGCTACTGTTATACACGATACACATGTAACAGACTGAGTATTATACAGCTACTTGTACATTTAAGTACAATCTTGATGCACTTTATTTTAAGCTTATGTTTGTGTACTTACATTAATAATTACATTGTGCAAAGTCTGCAACACATGTAATCTTTTGGTTGCATAAGTAGCTGTGTAAACGACTCTGTTACATATGTGTAACAGTAGCTGCCTATTACATCTACATAATTACAAACTGTAAGTAAAGGTTGTACTATAACTTAGTTAGATAGTAAGCACATTTTGTTTCATGTAAGTACTACGGCTACTAAGTACTTAATTGGGTAAAGTAAAATATAATCTTTGGTAACACTTTATTTTAAGGTGTCAATAATACAATTCACAACAGCTTTGTCTTGTTGTTCTGGCAGTGAACTATGTTTGCTGTCAAGTTTAATCATGTTTGATTTCTAATAATAGTTTTAGGTTACAGCCTGACTGACAACTGTGAATTGGGTCAGTCTGTGTAAGTTTTAATCGTGTAGCAGTTACAATCTGTAAGTAGTAATTGGACTTCAGTGCAAAATGTTTTCTTAGCGTAAACCTTTGTGGTATGGACTTGACACATTGTAAGAATTAATTTCTACTCGTTGTCAAACAAACAACAACAAAAAAATACAATCTATTGCACTATGGAAATTAAAAGGGCAGGCCTTAAGGTAGACAATGATGCACTGTTTTTAAGTCACATGACATTTGAATGTCCGTCTGAATCATAAATAACGTCAGTCTGGTTAGTAATAATGATGCTGGTAATGCTGTTTGTGGAGTTGTTCAATCCTCCTCTGCTGAGATCTTCAGAGATTTAATGTCTTTTATCTTCAGTTGTTTTGCAGGCTGTGGCTGTGGCTGGAAGTCAATAGTAGTTGTTGTGTTTCTGCTCGTCTCTTTTTTCTTTAGCAGGTGTTCGTCACTAATGCTCAATCAGTACTAGATTAATCACTTAATTATCTAACGAACTGCAGTGCTGCTTCAGTCTTATTTTTAGCACTCTGTAGTATGCATACTGAGCAGTGTTCATTTCATTGTTTCATCTGGGCTGACCCATGTGGGGCCCTCATGGAAACAGAGGACAAAACTGGCTGGGGCCCAGTTAGATAGCCCAGGTGCCACCCATCTGGGCCCCACATAAGTGTGCTGGCTGGGACATTTCACAACTCAATGGATGCTTCTGTATATTTGATGCATTTCAATAAATTAGAATGTCGTGGAAAAGTTCATTTATTTCAGTAATTCAACTCAAATTGTGAAACTCGTGTATTAAATAAATTCAGTGCACACAGACTGAAGTAGTTTAAGTCTTTGGATCTTTTAATTGTGAGGATTTTGGCTCACATTTAACAAAAACCCATAAATTCACTCAACAAAATTAGAATACTTCATAAGACCAATAAATAAACAAATAAACAAAAAAAAAAAAACATTTTTAGTGAATTGTTGGTCTTCTGGACAGTATGTTCATTTACTGTATATGTACTCAATACTTGGTAGGGGCTCCTTTTGCTTTAATTACTGCCTCAGTTCGGCGTGACAGGAGGTGATCAGTTTGTGGCACTGCTGAGGTGGTCTGGAAGCCCAGGTTTCTTTGACAGTGGCCTTCAGCTCATCTGCATTTTTTGGTCTCTTGTTTCTCATTTTCCTCTTGACAATACCTCACAGATTCTCTCTGGGGTTCAGGTCTGGTGAGTTTGCTGGCCAGTCAAGCACACCAACACCATGGTCATTTAACCAACTTTTGGTGCTTTTGGCAGTGTGGGCAGGTGCCAAATCCTGCTGGAAAATGAAATCAGCATCTTTAAAAAGCTGGTCAGCAGAAGGAAGAATGAAGTGCTCCAAAATTTATTGGTAAACGGGTGCAGTGACTTTGGTTTTCAAAAAGCACAATGGACCAACACCAGCAGATGACATTCTTCTTCTTCGCCCAGGTAAGACGCCTCTGACGTTGTCTGTGGTTCAGGGGTGGCTTAACAAGAGGAATACGACAACTGTAGCCAAATTCCTCGACACGTCTATGTGTGGTGGCTCTTGATGCCTTGACCCCAGCCTCAGTCCGTTCCTTGTGAAGTTCACCCAAATTCTTGAATCGATTTTGCTTGACAATCCTCATAAGGCTGCGGTTCTCTCGGTTGGTTGTGCATCTTTTTCTTCCACGCTTTTTCCTTCCACTCAACTTTCTGTTAACATGCTTGGATACAGCACTCTGTGAACAGCCAGCTTCTTTGGCAATGAATGTTTGTGGCTTACCCTCCTTGTGAAGGGTGTCAATGATTGTCTTCTGGACAACTGTCAGATCAGCAGTCTTCCCCATGATTGTGTAGCCTAGTGAACCAAACTGAGAGACCATTTTGAAGGCTCAGGAAACCTTTGCAGGTGATTTGAGTAGATCAGCTGATTGGCACGTCACCATATTCTAATTTGTTGAGATGTGAATTGGTGGGTTTTTGTTAAATGTGAGCCAAAATCATCACAATTAAAATAACCAAAGACTTAAACTACTTCAGTCTGTGTGCATTGAATTTATTTGAATTGAGTTGAATTACTGAAATAAATGAACTTTTCCACAACATGTATTGAGATGCACCTGTATGGGATATATATATTTAAAAATGTAATAATTTTAAAATAATTGAAAAAATAATAATAAAAATAATAATTTTTAAAATAATTAGAATTATAGACTGATTATTTGTCAGTCGGCAAAAGTACAAAATCAGTCTGATTTTGTATGTTTTCCCACTGACAAAGAAATAATCAGTCTATAAGTTTAATGGTAGGTTTATTTGAATAGCTGAGAGACAGAATGACAACAAGAAAATCCAGAAAAACACATTTCAAAAAACTTATAAATTGATTTGCATTTTAATGAGTGGAAATTAAAAAAAAAATATATATAAAAAAAAAATAATAATAATAATAATATATATATATATATATATAATGCTGTCAAAGTTAATGCATTTTAACGGCACTAATTTTATCAACGCGCGATTAACGCAGGGCACTTTTTATGTTTGACCTGTGGCCTAGCCTGTAGTTGGAGAAATGGAGATGAACAGTGTTGCCAACTTAGCGACCAAAACAAGTTAATTGAGGAATACTTGAATAATGAATTATACAATTAATTTCTTGCAAATATATATATATATATATATATATATATATATATATATATATATATATATATATATATATATATATATATATATAAATTATGAGTAGCTTGTATTTTGTATAATGACAATTAATCTAAAATACAAAATTAAGACTCAAAACACTTCTTAAAATACATTTTTCTATGCTTCATAGAAGCAGGCAGGTAATAAGGGTTTAGAAGGACATTAGGGCGAGTAAATTATGTTTGGGTGAATTACCACTATAACCCTGTATACTGTATCATATGTTATGACCTTCGGTCATTTGTCTGTTTCTTTGCTGCCCTCTTGTGTTCTTTTTGTGTATGTCTATATTTGTTTTCAGGAAGGCGGTTCTTGGAGTTAATTGGATGGAGGTGGCGATTGGTTCTCACCCTTGCTTGACTTGGATAAAGGATCGCCCTAAAATGCTGATCGAGGCCTCTTGTGCCATAGTACTTCTCGTCGTTCACGGTGTACCTTAGTGTTGCGTAGTTGTGTGTTTCTCTGCTCTGTTGTTATTTATTACTTCTGATTGTGAATTGTTAACTGATAACTTATAGATAGCTTTTGAAATAGGTTGTAAGAATTTGTGATAATTTCTGCTGCGGCTGACCCCTAGACGGTCGTAACACATTTGATACACACATTTCTCTAAATTTCTCTAAACTGTGCTGACTTCATGCATGTCATCTGATTTTTTTTTTTTTTTTTTTTTTTTAATTCGGCAAAAAAAGAATATACAATAAAAAGTAATAAATGAGATTGGTTACACCTGCACATTTTCTGATTTAGTTTCTTTGGTTTCTGGTCTTTTTTTTAAGATGTAGCAGGCATTACTTGTATAAAAGTGTCTAAAAGTTTGAATAAATAATGCACAAATTACTCTTTGTTTTGCAGATGTGTAGAATGTCTCGCTTTTTCTTGTTATTGTGTATTCTTTTTTTGCCGAATTAAAAAAAATAAAATAAATAAAAATCAGATGACATGCATGAAGTCAGCACAGTTTAGAGAAATTTAGAGAAATGTGTGTATCAAATATGATACAGTATACAGGGTTATAGTGGTAATTCACCCAAACATAATTTACTCGCCCTAATGTCCTTCTAAACCCTTATTACCTGCCTGCTTCTATGAAGCATAGAAAAAATGTATTTTAAGAAGTGTTTTGAGTCTTAATTTTGTATTTTAGATTAATTGTCATTATACAAAATACAAGCTACTCATAATTTATATATATATATATTTTTTTTTTTTTATTTCCACTCATTAAAATTTAAATCAATTTATAACTTTTTTGAAATGAGTTTTTCTGGATTTTCTTGTTGTCATTCTGTCTCTCAGCTATTCAAATAAACCTACCATTAAACTTATAGACTGATTATTTCTTTGTCAGTGGGGAAACATACAAAATCAGACTGATTTTGTACTTTTGCCGACTGACAAATAATCAGTCTATAATTCTAATTATTTTAAAAATTATTATTTTAATTATTATTTTTTCAATTATTTTAAAATTATTACATTTTTAAATATATATATCCCATACAGGTGCATCTCAATACATGTTGTGGAAAAGTTCATTTATTTCAGTAATTCAACTCAATTCAAATAAATTCAATGCACACAGACTGAAGTAGTTTAAGTCTTTGGTTATTTTAATTGTGATGATTTTGGCTCACATTTAACAAAATCCCACCAATTCACTATCTCAACATGTTAGAATATGGTATGAAGTATGAAGTCAAATTAAAAAATTAATGTGAAAATTAAACTCATATAAACTAATTAATAACTTTCCGAACTGAGTTATTATTATGATTATTATTATAGCCCAGACAGCAAGGAGTGTCGGCCCAGATCCGGCCCACAACTGGCCCGCATGGATTTCACACGGGCCAGATGTGGGCTGGATCTGGACCAGAACTATGTTGCTGTCTGGGAGATCATCTGCTGACCAGGGGATATTCCAGAAAGCAGGTTATGTAACACACCCGGGTATGTTTTGGATAAAACATCGTCGCTTTGGATAAAAGCGTCTGCCAAATGTTTAAATGTAAATGTAAATGTAAATGTTTAAGGTAAGTAAGCAGATAAACTCAGCTTTTGATTCCAAAAATGGAGGTAACTTTCAGTGTATGGAAGTTGCCATAGCAACTTATTCTCCGAACATAACCTGCTCCGGAGTAGGTTCTGTTTCAGGGTTAGTTCATTTCAGTGCTGTCAGTGCATATGTCAACTAGTGGGCGTGACAGATTGCACACAATATTAAACATTATTACAAAATAGTTATCAAATATATATAAATTAAACATACACTGCATGAGTGTGTTTACGTCTAGTTCCTGACCGCATCACTGTCTTTACTGGAAGTTTTTAGGGAATATTTGTATTTATTCACATGCGATTGGCTTAGTTACTCATATGCTGGACTGTCATGATTTGGCGAGTGCAGGACACTACTGAATGATGTGCATCAGAGAGGATTTAGAAGTGTATACAGAATGCCGACTGATAAAGACCCCACCACTACACCACTGTCTGTACGATGAAAATATGTGCAATGAAAATGCATTTCTTGCTTATATATATTTTTTGTCTTCTTGTTTCCAGTCAAAATATCTGAAGATTCATAAATGAAGATGCATTATCTACATAAGAAAAAAAAAAAATACATATATGCCAGTGGAGTAAGAAAGAAAGAAATAAATAAATAAATATATATATATATCTCTCGTTTCATTCAAGATCTTGTGCATTGAGATTAGCCTATTTTTCTTACCCGGTGGACAATTTTACATGTTTGACGTAAAATGCACTTAAATTCAGAGTTTTCACTTAACCTCCTTCCTGAAACGGACCTCTGACATGAGTCACAAACAGACTCGAAGCCTGTGGATGTTTGTGCTTCAAGCTGCCCAAAACAACAGCTGTATGAAACACTGCACACGCCCTTCACTGATGCTCATTTCATTATATTTAATTTCAAACTGTTTCTGAAACACACAGAGGACGATTTTATTCTTTTATCAACTTTTTAACTTAAACAAGGCATTACATTTGCACACGGCTTTGTTCCGTGGCTGATGCTCGCCTTGAGTTTGATCCATTCAGGTCAAAAGAAACATTTCCTCTCCTCGTATTTTAGTCTCCAAAGAAAGCCAAGAGCCTCTGCTTGGTGTTCGTTTGGTTTTTATTACGTTAAACTGTTTTACCACTCGAGTTTTGCAATTTAATGTAGGAGAAGAAAACACAAGCGCGAGGGGCTCGCAGAGGCGCACAGACATCGAGCGGCGGGTTGAGTCTATAAGGTTCTCATGTGTTGTTTAAGACCGCAGCGCTGCTCGAGCGACACTCATCTTTGAACTCAGTGTTTGATAGACTGTAAATCCGCTCGTATCAATGGCAGAAACCGCTCCAGCCCCGGCTGCTGCCGCCCCACCGGCCAAAGCGCCCAAGAAGAAGTCCGCTGCTAAAGCTAAGAAAGCAGGTCCAGGCGTCGGTGAACTGATCGTCAAAGCCGTGTCCGCGTCCAAGGAGAGGAGCGGCGTGTCCCTCGCCGCGCTGAAGAAAGCTCTCGCCGCCGGCGGCTACGACGTGGAGAAGAAGAACTCTCGCGTCAAGCTCGCCATCAAGAGCTTGGTGACTAAAGGCACCTTGGTGCAGGTCAAAGGGACCGGCGCCTCCGGCTCCTTCAAGCTCAGCAAGAAGCAAACCGAGACCAAGAAGAAGCCGGCCAAGAAAGCGGCTCCCAAAGCCAAGAAGCCCGCGGCCAAGAAACCCGCTGCTGCCAAGAAGCCAAAGAGCGCAGCGGCAAAGAAGCCCGCCGCTAAGAAATCGCCCAAGAAGGCCAAGAAACCCGCCGCTGCAGCCGCTAAGAAGGCGACGAAGAGCCCCAAGAAGGCAAAGAAGCCGGCAACGCCCAAGAAAGCAGCCAAGAGCCCCAAAAAAGCCAAGACTGTCAAACCCAAGGCGGCCAAGCCTAAAACTGTTAAGCCTAAAGCTGCCAAACCTAAAAAGGCAGCTCCCAAGAAGAAATAAATATCTTGTATTCCCCAAAGGCTCTTTTCAGAGCCACCCACAAATTCTACAGAGAGAGTAAAGTGCAGTTTGATTTTTAAAGTAAATTATTGTGAGTTTATCTACACTCAGTTTTGTTGACTGAATAAAACAAAGCCACAAGGTTACTCACATTTATTAATACGAGCAGCTTAATCAATATTTACTAATGCTTTTTGTACTGACATTAAAAAAAAGATCTCATTCAACCTCCCATCACAATTTATTTGTTGTGTGTTTACTCTAAAATGCAGCACAATCCAAGTGGAGGCGTGGCTTTGGCGGTGGGTGTTGGAGGGAAGTTCAGTGATTGGTTTAAAATCTTACAAGACTTTAAACCAATGGGCGACTGGCACGCTCGTTTATAAACAGTAGAGCGGGGTAAAAGAAAATTATCATTTCTGAATTACAGGAACAGAAGTGTATAAGTGTAACAATGAGTGGAAGAGGCAAAACCGGTGGTAAGACCAGAGCGAAGGCTAAGACTCGCTCCTCCAGAGCAGGGCTGCAGTTCCCCGTCGGTCGTGTTCACAGGCTTCTCCGCAAAGGGAACTACGCCGAGCGCGTCGGTGCAGGTGCTCCGGTTTATCTGGCCGCTGTGCTCGAGTACCTGACGGCTGAGATCCTGGAGTTGGCTGGAAACGCCGCTCGGGACAACAAGAAGACCCGTATCATCCCCCGACACCTGCAGCTGGCGGTGCGCAACGACGAGGAGCTGAACAAACTGCTGGGCCGAGTGACCATCGCTCAGGGCGGCGTGCTGCCCAACATCCAGGCCGTGCTGCTGCCCAAGAAGACCGAGAAACCCGCCAAAGCCAAATAAACAAATTGTCTGAAACCCAACGGCTCTTTTAAGAGCCACCCATTTTATCTATCAGAAAGCGCTGTTCTGTTAGTCTATTTTATCAGGATACAACAACAAAATAAACTTTTCAACCAAATTATAAATTGAGTTTAGGTAAGTGCAAATACAGTTACCAGATGGAAAACTTCTTGCACAGCCGTTTCAACCCTAAAATAAGAATATTTAATAAAAAATAAAATGAAATTTGTAAAGAGTGTGTTAAGTTTAGAGTGTGTTTGATGCGTACACCGAGACTAAAAAAAACTGAAAGGGCCTTTTTGGCATAAAGCAATATACAGTACAAAGCATTTAAAGCATTTTGAGCGGGAAACACAAACCGCCCCTTTTGAAGACAGAAGCTGCGCAGTCATTGGCTAGCAATTATGCGCAGCCATCACACATCAGCCAATCACAAGCCTCTGCACCTTTATGACATCATAAACTCGTGGCCGTTTGTTGGTTTAAAAGCAGGGGCTTAAACTGGAACATAACATTCCTTACGTACGCAGAACGGAAACAGAAGTACATCACAGCGATGGCAAGAACCAAGCAGACGGCTCGTAAATCCACCGGCGGCAAAGCCCCGAGGAAGCAGCTCGCTACCAAAGCCGCCCGTAAGAGCGCTCCGGCCACCGGCGGCGTCAAGAAGCCTCACCGCTACAGGCCCGGCACCGTGGCTCTGCGAGAGATCCGTCGCTATCAGAAGTCCACCGAGCTGCTGATCCGCAAGCTGCCCTTCCAGCGTCTGGTGCGAGAAATCGCTCAGGACTTCAAGACGGACCTGCGCTTCCAGAGCTCCGCCGTCATGGCCCTGCAGGAGGCCAGCGAGGCTTATTTGGTCGGTCTGTTTGAGGACACCAACCTGTGCGCCATCCACGCCAAGAGAGTCACCATCATGCCCAAAGACATCCAGCTGGCCCGCCGCATCCGTGGAGAGCGCGCTTAAACGCATGGTTACATAAGTTTTTAAATCTCAAAGGCTCTTTTAAGAGCCACCAAAATCATACTAAATGAGAGAAGTTCCGCTGTGAGGCGGAGTATAATGAGTAGAAAGTAGGGTTGTGCGTTACTGCAAATTTTGGTATCGATTCGATACCGAATAAATACAGGGCCAGTATTGCTGATACTTGCCATTTAAATGACTAACAACAACTTTAAAAAATTAGCAATACTAATATTGATGTGACTAATATTATATTCGCTTTAAGGCTATGTGGATATTATTTGCCTTTCTAAAAGGACTTTGCAAGCAGAGGAGCCTAGAACATGAAAGCAATGCAGTTTCATGTTAAGTATTTCCTCCCATAGAAGAGTCATAAAAATAGACAAAACTCAGTATACACCTTATTAATGTTGCGAACTAGATATAGGCCTACAAGTTAGCATGTGTCCAGAATATGAAAGCAACTCTCAAAAGTTTTCGCATTATACATTTTCCTCCCATAGAAAACCATTATAAAGAAAAGTTTAACTTAAGTGGCTTATTGAATGAAGACAGTGATATGAAAAAGAACTAGGCCTATTAAACCATAACTCGTTTAGTATTGAAAGGATTTTCGGATGTTATGTACGTACTGTATTTTATCTCTGTTTTATACATACTGTAATATTTGTTTGTTATTATTGCAATAAAAAACTGTGATATGAAAAGGCAAAATTCGGTACAGTTTATAAAAATACATAGGCCTGCTATGTACTGTATGTAGGCTAAAGGTAAGCAGATGAACCCAAAGCATGAATGCAACAAGCTGAATTTCATTTTCTCTCATTGCAATATAAAAACATTTAATATGGTGCAATGGAGGAAGACAGTGCTAAAGACCAAATAAATAAATAGACTAAATTCGGTATACAGTTTGCTAATTAAATATAATATGTGGCAAGCAGCTGAGCCCAGAATAGCTATATATGCAAACATGCTAAATTACGTTACGCATTTTACTCCCATAGAAAACCGTTATAATGAAAACATTTAAAGTGGCTAAATGCATCAAGAAAAAATATTAAAAGGCCAAACTCAGTATACACCTTACAGCGATACTGCATAAAAAGGACAAACTCGGTATGCAATTATATACAATATGCACTATGTGAAGGATTTCCTTCCTCCCTTTTTCATTTATTCTGTAGCTCGGAGTTCTACCGTTCGATCTCGCGCTGCATCCGCTTGCGCTTGAGCCGCTGGGTCACGTGATGGCATGACAACAAAACAGCGTAGCGATGTTTGCATACCAGACGTGAAAAGAGCGGAATATAAACCCACACACACGTCTACACTTTGTTGAACGTATTAAACAATGTATTAAGTGTATAGGAGAAAAAATAACCTAAAATATCGATCTTATCAGGCTAGTATCGATCCGACACCAATACCATCGATACGCCCACCCCTAGTAGAAAGTAACGCTGTCTTAATTTAAGTAATTTTGTCTGGGTCTTAGTTTTATTGGTTTTATAAATATTAGTTTACCATTATACAACGAACACACACTGGCAAAACCTAACACTTGTTAAATACTGTTTATTACTAACTCTGATTCGCAATGACGCGTTAAAGTAAATAAAACAAAATTGAACTTTAATAAAATGTAAAATTGAGTAAATTAATACATTGGAATTAAATTGTATTTATAAATTACAATTGTAGCTCTAGACATCTATGACTGATTTAATTAATACAGTTTTTTGTTGAAGAAATTATAAAGGCCGTAACATTTCGATTACAAAAAAGTGGATATTTGAATTAAATGCTTGGTCAACATTAAACAAGGATTTGATTGTTCTGTAAGTGTAACAACAGCAATTATCATGCCTTTGGCACCGTTTGCAGGCATTTGTAACAATATGTAATGTAGCCTACATCAACTATTTATTTTGTATTACATTATGTATTTCAAGTGTTATTCAATGTGACTACATGGTTATTATTAATAAACCAATCATTATTGCCTCATTGTTTTTATATAATGCATTTTAAGGAGGACTGTCAGTTTATGTCAACTTAATTAATTAGTAATGAAAAAAATAATGCGATTCAAATATGTTAATGCAGTTAACGCACTGGCCCCGCCCCCAGACCTGTACATAATCTTACATTTCATACAGCTGACTGATGACAAATATGATGCAGGGCAACAACTCCATAAATGCAGTGATGCCCTAAAAAAGATATTGGGACAAAAAAAAAATCCCTGTATGAGTTTTTGTCTCATATTTGATAATACAGGAGCAGGGAGAGCAGTATTACACTAGTGCTGATTTTGTCCCCAAATATCAAGAGTTTAAATGTGATTTTATACAACAGCAGTAAATAAGTAGTTGATATTGTGTTATATTTCAAACACAATAGTATGTGTTTTTGCTCAATTTTGCAAAGAATATATATTAGCTTTAAAGCCACAGCATAATTGTTGTGTGTCTCTGAGCAAACACAGCAGTGTCTAGTTTCTGAATGAATCAGTGTTTGAACGAATTGTGTGAACCAATGATTCAAAGACCCATTCATAAAGTGAGCCGTTTACTTAATTCCTGATTGAATCAACCGTTTGAACGAATCGATTGAAGACATTTACCGCCACCTGCTGGCAGATTTAGTTTCTTATTTAGAGTATAATTTCATAAATAATAATACAAATAAAATAATAAAACAACAACAACATCAAAGGGATAGATCACCCTATAAATTAAAATTATGTCATCATTTACTCACCCTCATGTCTTTTCAAACCATTTATTTTGTGAAAAATAAAAGATTCTGAAGACTGTAACTTGGGTCAATATCACTATAAAGTGTCTTTGAGACTTCACAATTTCCAAAATAAAAATATGAAATTTTCTATTAAACTATAAATAACTGCAAGTTTTGCGAGTAAACCACAAAATATGTCCACACTGTCATGGACAAATTTGAAGTAGAGTATATGCATTTTCATTAGTGATTATAAAATGAAGATTTTCAAAAAGATATTTTGTCCCTTTCTCAACAATACATTTTACTTAGTGGGAAAAGTCTTTTGAAAAATTGAAATTACTGCAACATATTTGTATCCCTATAAAATATGCAAAAGTTGCAAATTATTTTCTAAATAAAATCAAATGACAAAGATATCTAGTCAAATTTTCAATTAATACTTACTGATCCTCACTTCTTTATAAAGAAATCACACAAAAGGTTTTGCTAAATTGGGTGAAGATGAAGATGACAAACAACAAGAACAACAATAAACCCTTAAGCAATATAAATATTGATTTCATATATATATATATATATATATATATATATATATATATATATATATATATATATATATATATATATATATATATATATATATATATATATATACTACACTTCAATTGTACATTGTAAACTGATTTAAAAGGGCATTTTTACATTTATAGTTACACAGACTGTATACACTGCACTTAGAATTGCATAAAACCTTTGAGATTAATTGGTTTTAAATGGGTATTAATGGATTTAAAAAAAAAAAAAAAAACTAAATTATGAGAGTAATAAAAAATGAAATTATACACTAAATATGAAACTAAAGCCACTCACTAGATTTGTTAAAAACACGGATTCATCCAGTAACGAAACACCGCTCTGTGTTGCTCAGAGATGCACAACAGTTTCACTGTGGATTTTTTGGAACTATTTTCTTTGGAGAAATAGAACAAAAACAAACAATATTGACAGTATTGTGTTTAAAATGTAACTATTGATTTTTATTTATTTTTTGTTGTTTATTAAACTGTCAATATCACATTTGCAATCGAGCAGATCTTCAGAAAATGGGCTTTTTTTGCCCACTTATCTTGAATTTTAGGCACATTCTAACAGGCTACATCGCAGTGCACTACGCAACTGCATGCAATGTAAGGTAGCATACAGTTCTGGGCTGGGGTGCATTAAATGCATTTATCAATTCAACCTTGTTTTCCCCATAATTAATCACACCAATTTAACATGTTAAATTAATAACCCTTGTTAAAAAATGATCAGAATTTGGCAAAAACTATGCACATGCCCCCCCTGTTATGCAGACTTGGTGACAGGGTAGACATTTTTGTTTTAAGTTAGCATTTAATAAACACACGGTGTACCTTCAGTCAGCAAAGTGGTTCATTGTCGAAGCTGAATTTCTGAAAAACTTTTATGTAAATTCATATTTTACTATGAGAGGTTGGACATGTTAAGCTTGGCAACATGCAACTACAAACACAATACGATGAAAATTATGAAATATAAGTGCAGATACTTAGTGTACTTGCATCAGACGTTTTAACCTCCACTGAAGAAAGGCAAAATGGGGGTGGATATTTCACTGAGTATATCAGAGGCTTTCTTAAAGGGGCATTTACAACATCATGACAGGGTGGATAGCAATTTCAGGGACACATGCAAAATGCTTAATATTATTATGAAAATAGAATATAAAGGAACAATCTGATTTGTTTCATATAACAACTGGCTGAGGGCAATAAGAATACTTTAATATTATTTCAATATTGTGTTATTTAACCACTTTTTACACTCATTGAACTTAGCTGAGCTGCGTGAGGGACATGCCAAAATCACATACATCCCGTCAAAGAAAATGGTATAAAATGGGAAAAACACATTTCAAGAGACTGTAGTTGTATTTATGTGTGCAAATGTTTGGTTATTTATCATATAATTTCAGAATTTTATTATGTTGTATTATGTTCATGATGACTGAATGATTCTGATGAGGACACCAAAGGCACTTTATAGTGATTTTGACCCACAAAGATATTTTAGTTACCAATGACTTTCATTATATGAACACACACACACACACACACACACACACACACACACACACACACAAAATAAATAAAATAAAATAAATAAATAAATAAATAAATAAATAAATACATAAAATAAAATACAGAGATGTTTCTCAAATTAGCTTATTTTATGTTCCATAGTTTAAGTTAGGCAGTTGTAGCCTAAATGTTTATGTGTAATACATTTTATGTTGAATCAAATAAAATATTTCCTTCTAAATCTACAATTTGCAATGTCTATTTAAAACGTTCTCATCTAACACAAAAATACCTTTAAATAGTCTTTTGTGAGTATTTTCACAGTCAAATTTAATTTGCGATTAATTAAAGTAATTAATCGACATATCATGCAATTAATTAGATTAAAAAATTTTATTGACTGACAGCCTAATTTTAAGTCATGGAAACTAGCTGTCATGTCTGCTTACTGTTCACCTATATATATATATATATATATATATATATATATATATATGTGTGTGTGTGTGTGTGTGTGTGTGTGTGTGTGTGTGTGTGTGTGTGTGTGTGTGTGTGTGTGTGTTTATTTTTATTGTTTATCTATATTTATATGCTAATTTTAATATAGAACGAAAGTTTTTATTTTGGTACCCTATGCAAACTCTGCGTTTAGGGAGCGCTACTGGTCTGCCAAATGCATACATGTAAATGTATGATCTTAGAAATCTTCTTTGTCAAATTAACTTTTTAAAACATGAATTTTAACACAAAACACAGGACAGACATTGTTAGATCAAGTTTTGAGGTTAAACCACATTATTTCCGGCTCTAACTAGAGGGGGACGGGTGAGAGCCAAGTGACGCGAGGTTGGTTTCAGTTAGGTCCTGTAAGCAAATGTAAAAAGCCTCGCTGGACATCTTTTGGCATAGTCATGTTCGACACTTACAAAAGTAACCATAATAATGTCTGGAAGAGGTAAAGGCGGTAAAGGACTCGGTAAAGGAGGCGCTAAGCGTCACCGTAAGTCCTGCGGGATAACATCCAGGGCATCACCAAACCCGCCATCCGTCGTCTCGCTCGCCGCGGCGGAGTCAAGCGTATCTCCGGTCTGATCTACGAGGAGACCCGCGGTGTGCTGAAGGTGTTCCTGGAGAACGTGATCCGCGACGCCGTTACCTACACCGAGCACGCCAAGAGAAAGACCGTCACCGCCATGGACGTCGTGTACGCTCTGAAACGACAGGGACGCACTCTGTACGGCTTCGGAGGATAAACATGTCCGTGCTGCCATAAAAACACAACGGCTCTTCTAAGAGCCACCCACACTGTCACATAAAGAGTAAAAATAATGTTGCTTTTTTTTTCCTGACGGAAAATAACAAAAATGAGCTGTACACTTAACCCAAAATATTTCTGGCAGCGTGTTTCATTCAGAATATTACTTCACTCATGATTTTGACTAGAAAACCGATTCTCAAAACTGAAATTGCTTCTTTCAAAGACCGAATGACCACATTGTTTTGCATAGCTTTTTTCATTTGCTTGTTTATCATTTTCTTTGAGCTGAAGTGATTTACGAAATAAAGGGACAACACAATCGGATGGTAATGATATTTAAGTTTAAATGGAAATGCAGAAAAAAATAAATGTCTAATCGTCATTGCTCTTCTATCTCCAAATTCTCTTAAATGAGTTTATTAAGGGGTTTAAAAATACACCATGTTATTTTAAACTCATTTGTTTTCTTGTATAAAACAAAAAGAGCGGGAATTGAAAAAGGAAACTTCATATTGACTGATGTCGTTCAAACATAGAGCGGTGGGTGGAGCTATCAATTCACCGCCTGTGATTGGCCCGCGTTCCGCTCGTGATACTTCGAGTTGTCCAATCACATACGACTTTATGGGTTTGGTCTATGAAAACACGCAATCAGAGGGCTCCATACCTCCTTGAAAATTAGCATAGAGGAGTCAATAAATGTATCTGTCAGACTCGTGATAATCATTGTGTTGTCAGTATCGTCATCATCATGCCTGAACCAGCGAAGTCCGCTCCTAAGAAGGGCTCCAAGAAGGCCGTCACTAAGACCGCCGGTAAAGGAGGAAAGAAGCGCAGAAAGTCCAGGAAGGAGAGCTACGCTATCTACGTGTACAAAGTGCTGAAGCAGGTTCATCCTGACACCGGGATCTCTTCTAAGGCGATGGGGATCATGAACTCTTTCGTCAACGACATCTTCGAGCGCATCGCCGGTGAATCGTCTCGTCTCGCTCACTACAACAAGCGCTCCACCATCACATCGAGAGAGATCCAGACCGCCGTGCGTCTGCTGCTGCCCGGAGAGCTGGCCAAACACGCCGTGTCTGAGGGCACCAAGGCCGTCACCAAGTACACCAGCTCCAAGTAGAGCTCCGCTCCAGTCCCGAGACACAAAGGCTCTTTTAAGAGCCACCTATCTAATCATTGAAAGAGATTTAAGTTTTCAGAAATGCTTTGGTCACTTACAGTAACACCATATAATTCTCAGTCTATAACAGTCTCTATAACCCTGTCTGAATGATTCAGTTGTGTTTTTATGGACGTACTTTTAAAATAACCTCTGCTCAATATAAAGCTTAACGCGAAATCCCTGATTCGTTTTCTGAACTCGTTTATTCGCTGTGCTCTCTATGCAAAGATGTTTGTTTTTCAGTGTAACAGATGAGGTTACGTTTAACAATAGAATATTAATCTTACTATACCACTATAATCATAACTAATTACAAGGAAGCAGTGGTCAGTGTTATTCACTTATTTTGTAACCCTTTCAACCACTGAGGCAGTATTTTGATCTGCATTTCTTTAATTATTTACCTTCTAAAACAAGACATAGGCAAGGTTGCCATGTTGAACGAAGTAATGGATTTGGCATGCAGGTTTTAAGCCTACATATATAATTATTGGCTCTCTCTCAAGTATTACTTAAATACACACTTTTATTTATACAGTAAATAATGCATAACTCTACACATCTGCTCTTCCAGTTGTATACCGCATTATTATTATTATTAATTTTATTGTATTTTTCCTTAGTCTTATATGACATGAGAACAGAAAAAAACAATCAAATATGTATGTACCAAGAGCTCCTAAAAACCACAATACATGTTAAATCTGATCGGTCTACATCAGTAATCTTCACTGATTACCCATGGCATCACATATTCACTTTAAGTTACTGCTTCTAACATTTAAGGCAAATGGACTTGCACCACCCTATCTGGCACTATATAAATACAACTTTTTAAAACATTTAATTCACCAAATGATAGTGACATAGTGCTTCATAAGTCTTTTTTTTGTTTGTGTCCACTATTATGCAAAGTAATACCTAGTGTTGTAATCCGAGACCAAGACAAGACCAAGTTCATCTAAAGGATCCACATTTACTGCCTGAGAAATGCCTTATTTTTAATCATTAAATACAATAATGAGACACTTACAGAGCTGTTACCAATCAAATTAAAATTATTCTTTGCACTGCAGTGGTGGCACAGAAGCTGCATCTGAATTGATACCATTAAAATTGCATAAATAATGTTGAGAATAATGTTAAAAATCGTTTAATGAATGTTTTTATAAAAGCAATATCTTTTTTTTTTTCTTTTCAAAATAGTTATCTTGCTCTTGTGATATTGCTTAATTATATCATACTATAATCTAAAAAGCCACATCTCTCAAGCACTTTTTTTTGGAACAATATCTTTTTGGGTGTATGTGTTCATTTTGGTGACATTTTTGACACAGTCCCTCAATAATTTCTGACCTGGCATAACAGTATAAATCGTTTATTCTCAGCCAGGAGCCGGGGCCACTATGAGGCCTCAACAAACTGCCAAGGGGGCCTCAAGATGACTTAAAATTGTTTAGAATAAAATAAAACAAGCATTAAAATGAATTAAAATCAAAGATAAAAAAATCAAAGATATTTCTTAGTATTTGACTATTTTTATAATGGATGCACATCTTTCTAATCATGCTAGCTCTAAAATATTTTGGGCGAGTGGAGTGGGGCCTTCAAATAATGTTGTGGATAATAGGGGGCTGTGAAGTCAAACATTTTGAGATAAAAATATTAAGATTAAACATAAGAACCCGGACCAATTTCTCCTTATAGGAAAATTATGGGGCATATAAAACAGACCAAATTAACCACTTATAACATGTTTCTGCAGTTGTTTTTGAAATACAACCCCTCCTTGTGAAAGATCTGTAATGTTAGATATATATATGACATTGAGTGTTTATGATCAATTTTTAATGTTAAATGTTACATAGGGTGTTTATTTCTCAGTGGAAATTAATACTAATAATACTACTACTACTACTACTAATAATAATAATAATAATAATAATAATAATAATAATTGTATCAGTTTTTTGCTAAATAAGATTTTTTTTGTTTTGTTTTGTTTTTTGCTTTTCCACAACATATCTCAAAATACTTACTTTTCTGGGAAGATAAAAAAAAAAAAAAAAAAACTGTTTCAGAAGTAATACAGTTTTTGCATTTTATTTGCTTTGCCACCCGCATGTCATGTGACCATAACCAACTTCAGAGAACCATGCATGCAAATGTGATACTTAAAATCTTGTTTTAAAATCTTATGGGTACTTTAAGTAAATATATAGGTGAAAGAGGATCAGATGATCTAATCTTAAACCTTCTAAAGAGACAGGAAAACACAGTTAAATAACCTATAGAGTGATAATGCAAATACAAATGTATGTGTTCATCAATAGTTGATGCAATGTTGAAACACTTCTTAAACCTGAAATGATTTTTGTAAATCCAATTTTCAAATGCTGGGTAGCCACCTGACTTCTGACTGATCTCTGTGTGAATGTCCACAGGACTGGAAGACTTTCTGAATGTATATAAGCAGTAGGCTATTTTAGAAAGGAACATTTAAAAGATGAAAAAGAGGAATTAGGGAGAATAAATAAATTATGAATAATTTATTGCTGTTGTGTAAATAATATGTAATTATGTAATCCATAAAAAGTAATTCTGATTACAAGTATTTTAAAATGTAATTTAATCTAATTACAAGTAGGCCTACTTACATTTCACATACTGAACCTGTGTTTAGCGCCACTCATTGGACATTTCTATTTGAAACTGCGGCAAAACGTGCAGCAAGGTACGTAAAACGGTCTCGCACAAAAAGTGCGCAGAGGTACGTATTTTTATGAGACCAGGTTGACCTTAGCAATGTCCATCATTTTAAGTCAAGTCACCTTTATTTATATAGCATTTTTAACAATACAGATTGTCAAAGCAACCTTCCAATATCAGAATAGGAAAATAGTGTCAATAATGTAACATGACAAGATTAAACACTCAATTTTCAGTTAAAGGCATTTCATTACTGAATTCAGTGATGTCATCATCCAGCTTAGTTCAATTTAAATAGTATCTGTGCAATCAAGTCGAGATATTGCTGGAAAATAAGTGTCCCCAACTAAGCAAGCCAGAGGCAACAGCGGCAAGGAACCAAAAACCCATCTGTGACAGAACGGAGAAAAAAACCTTGGGAGAAACCAGGCTCAGTCGGGGGGCCAGTTCTCTTCTGACCAGACGAAACAGCAGTTCAATTCCAACTGCAGCAAAATCAGATTGTGTAAAGGACTCGTCTGGTTCCTGTGGTCTTATCCCGATGGCTGTCTAGGTGAGGAGGTCCTTTCTGGGGATCTATCTCTGGGGCTCATCTAGTTGTCCTGGTCTCCGCTGATGTTCAGGGCTGTAGAGGTCGTCTCTAGGTGCTGATCCACCATCTGATTGGATACGGACTGGATCGGGTGGCAACGGTGATCTCGGAATAAGAAGGAAACAGACTAATATTAGCGTAGATGCCATTCTTCTTATGATGTAACAAGTACATCGGGTGTTATGGGAAGTGTTCCCCGTTCTGGTTGACCTAATTAATGCAGCCTAACAATCCTTTAATGGATTTAAATATTAGAAGCGTATTACTGTATTATGTGTAAACCAGGTTAGGTAGATTGTTCCAGAGTTTTGGTGCTAAATATGAAAATGATCTCCCGCCCGCAGTTGATTTTCATATTCTAGGTATTGTCAAATGGCCAGAGTTTTGAGATTGCAGTGGACGTGAAGGAGTATAATGCGATAAGATCTCACTCAAATAACGAGGTGCCAAACCAATCAGGGCCTTATAGGTAATTAGCAAGATCTTAAAATGTATACAATGCTTAATAGGGAGCCAGTGCAGTGTTGACAGAACCGGGCTAATGTGATCATACTTCCTGGTTCTAGTAAGAACTCTAGCTGCTGCATTTTGAACCAGCTGGAGTTTGTTTATTAGACGTGCAGAGCAACCACCCAATAAAGCATTACAATAATCTAGCCTCGAGGTCATGAACGCATGAATTAATGTTTCTGCATTTGACATTGAGAGCATAGGTGGTAATTTAGATATATTTTTAAGACGGAAAAATGCAGTTTTACAAATGCTAGAAACATGTTTTTCGAAGGAAAGATTGCTATCAAAAAGTACGCCTAGGTTCCTAGCTGATGACGAAGCATTTACAGAGCAACTCTCAAGTATTAGACAGTGATCTAGGATATTACATGCAAAAGTTTTTGGTCCAGTAATTAACACCTGTTTTTTTTTTTTTGTTTGTTTTTTTTTTCTTTCAGAATTTAGCTGTAAGAAATTGCTAGTCATCCAGTTTTTGATATCAACTATACATTCTGTTAGTTTTGCAAATTGGTAAGTTTCCTCAGGTCACGAAGAAATATAGAGCTGAATATCATCAGCATAACAGTGAAAGCTAACACCATGTTTCCTAATGATATCTCCCAAGGATAAGCTGTAAAACGTGAAAAGTAAGGGGCCAAGTACTGAGCCTTGAGGTACACCATACTGCACTTGTGATTGGTATGATACCTCTTCATTTACTGCCACAAATTTATGGCAGTCAGATAAGTACGATTTGAGCCATGCCAGTGCACTTCCACTAATCCCAACATAATTTTCTAGTCTATTTAAAAGAATGTTGTGGTTGATGGTGTCAAACGCGGCGCTAAGATCCAGTAGCACTGATAGAGAGATACAACCATGATCAGATGGTCGTTTGTAACTCTAATAAGAGCAGTTTTCAGTACTATGATATGGTCTAAAACCTGACTGGAAATCCTCACATATATAATTTTTCTCTAAGAAGGAACATAGTTGTGATGATACTACCCTTTCTAATATCTTTGACAGAAAAGGGATATTTGAGATTGGTCTGTAATTAACTGATTATTTGGGGTCAAGTTGTTTTATTTATTTATTTTATTTTTTAATTTAACTTTTTTTTTTTTTTTAATGAGATGCTTTATAACAGCCAGTTTAAAGGTTTTTTGTACATATCCTAATGGCAATGATGAGTTAATAATATCCAGAAGAGGATCTATTACTTCTGGAAGCACCTCTTTTATTAGCTTGGATGTAACAGGGTCTAACATACAGGTTGTTGGTTTAGATGATTTAACAAGTTTATACAATTCTTCATTTCCAATAGAAGAGAATGAGTGGAATTGTTCCTCAGGGGATCTATAGCATACTATCTGATGTGATACTGTAGCTGACGGCTGCATGGTTACAATTTTATCTCTAATAGTTTCGATCTTGGAAATAAAGTAGTTCATAAAGTCATTACTACTGTGCTGCTGGGTAATGTCTGCACCTGCTGATGTTATATTTTTTGCTAATTTAGCCACTGTATTGAAAAAATACTTGGGGTTGTGTATGTTTTCTTCTAAAAGAGACGCAAAGTAAGCAAATCTATCAGTTTTTAAGGCTTTCCTGTAGGAGAGATTATTTTCCCGCCAAGCAATACGAAATACCTCTAATTTTGTTTTTCTCCAGCTGCGCTCCACTTTCCGGGCTGCTCTTTTTAAGGCCTGAGTGTGCTCAATATACCACAGTGTTGGACTCTTTTCCTTAACCTTCCTTAAGTGTAAAGGAGCAAGTTTCTGTTACATCATCAAGTTGTTCTGAGCTATTGGATATACTGAGGAACTGAGATAAATCAGGAAGATTATTTATAAAGCAGTCTTTTGTGGTAGAAGTGATGGTTTTACACCAATAGAGTTTAGAATGTCTATAAATGCTGATCCCATAGATGCGCTGCAGATAAAGTACTAATTGTTGGTGATATTAAAATCAATTAATTTTGATATAAACAATATCAACATGTTTTTAAACAAAACTAAATCATTTTCATTAACAAAATTCAGTCTCTTTCAGTCAGTATGTTACTAAAACTCTTCTAGCCTCCTGCTGCATTTGCGGCACAGCTAAATATGATTGATATTCAAACTATATTCATTAAGATGTGAATTATTTTTAAAAAAACTATATAGCTACTCGTTTTAAGGCATAATTTTTGATCTACTTTCTGCTTTGTTCTCTTAGGATCTCCTCCCTTCTGCGTGGATCCCTGCTAATTTTCTGTCTATATTTCCGTGTCGTCTCTCTTCCACTAATTCCTCTCCCTCAATTATTTATGTTTCAAAAACATAGTACTAAAACACTTTATACTTATTTTCATGACACTTTATAACAGTACAAATTTTCTGTAAAAACTCCAGGGGGCCTTTTTACCCCAAATACCATACTTTTTCATATTCTTTTGTTATTTAAAAACAATTGCTTTAATTATCTTAGACAAAACTGAAAATCGTTAAGAAAACTTTTGTCTCAAAATATATGCATTCATTTTTAGTGATTCTCATTTGCTACTTAAATCTACATTTTTTTTTTTTAAACATAAAATATTAGATCAAGTAAACACAGAATCAACTTGCTGCTGCAAGTGATTACGTCAAGGATCAGACAAATTGCATCTTTTTCAAATTGCATCTTGAGAGCTGATGTTTTGGAAAGTGCTATGCCACGTTTCTGTGCCATCTAGTGGTTTAGAGGAAAATAAAATCAAAGGCCCTTTAGCCCCCGTTGTACCCTAATCCTTGAATATGGTTTCTAGGCACTTCAGAACGCAAACAGGGTGGTTTTTTATTTATTTATTTTATTTTTTTAAGGTAAATGCTTTGGTAGTCTTTGATACACTCCCTATGTATTAGGAGGAACGATGATAATTGTAGCTTATGCTTACATGTGTTGACATTCTGAATAAAAGTGTATAAGTAGTAAATACTAATAGGACTAATGTGAAATTAATAAAAAAGGCCAAAGTTTTCTTTTGAAAATAACCTTTACATTTCCCATGCACTTTCCAAGGACAGATTAGAATGAAGAGAGGCTGGCAGAGAGGGGCGGGGTTTGGAGTTTTGGAGGGACGCGCTGTGATTGGTTTGCAGCTGTGACAGATTCTGACCAATAGACGACGAGCACGGTCTCTTAAAAACAGGTTGTGTCTCACGCTGTAACGGCAGTAGCTACTTTCTCTGTGGTGTAAATTATAATAACACAATAATGAGTGGAAGAGGCAAAACCGGTGGTAAAGCCAGAGCCAAGGCTAAGACTCGCTCCTCCAGAGCAGGGCTGCAGTTCCCCGTCGGTCGTGTTCACAGGCTTCTCCGCAAAGGGAACTACGCCGAGCGCGTCGGTGCCGGTGCTCCGGTTTATCTGGCCGCTGTGCTCGAGTACCTGACGGCTGAGATCCTGGAGTTGGCTGGAAATGCCGCTCGGGACAACAAGAAGACCCGTATCATCCCCCGTCATCTGCAGCTGGCGGTGCGCAACGACGAGGAGCTGAACAAACTCCTGGGCGGAGTGACCATCGCTCAGGGCGGCGTGCTGCCCAACATCCAGGCCGTGCTGCTGCCCAAGAAGACCGAGAAACCCGCCAAGACCAAGTGAACACAAGAGTACACAAAACTTCAAAGGCTCTTTTAAGAGCCACCCACTTTCTCTTTAAAAGGCAAATCGCAGGATGTGAAATCACAATCTTTGTTATTTTTGTAATGTCACTGCAAGTCTTGTTTAGTATTCTGCTCCGATTCAATTTATACCGGTTAGTGTTCAAATGTCTAGTTATAGTTGACTTATTTTTATCTACCGTTTTGGTTGAAAAAACTAAAGTCGATTTAAAGTGGAGTACACGTTGATTAATCTGGTGTTTTTGCTGCTTTTACCTCATTGAGTACATCTGATTAAAATAATACTACTAATAAAAATATTCGGACACATTTTCTAATAAAGGGGGTCTTTTTCAATCCATTGTTGTTTTTTATAAAGCCCTTCTGCGATTTATATTGCCTATTCAAACTACACTAAATCAATGAGTAATGATGGAACACAAAGAAAAAAAAACCTTCACTATAAAATTCTTTGTATTTACTATCCCTATAATCCTTTAAATTGGACATCTCTTCACAATGCACATGCTGTATTTCTAATTTGGAAACATCACATTTATTTTTTGAATGTGGTGAAGCAAATAATTTTCAGAAAAAAAAATATCTTGGCTTGTTTTCTTACAACAAACTTTCAGTTTTGAAATAAGTAATGTACTATTTTTGATTTGGGAATCAGGATCAAAGGAGCTGGATGATATGTTAAAACTGCTAAATCTCTGTGGTCTGTTTCATCTTCTCAAATGTAAAGTTATTGATTTCATGTGCAATTTTAGGATTTTTTTTTGTATTGATCTGAAACTATTTTATGAATCGCTCTCGGTTACTAACGTGACCTCGGTTCCCCGAAATGAGGGAACGAGACATTGCTGTGGGAAATACCTTTTCCTCGAATATTACTGAAGCCTTATTGAATCACGCCAGTAAAACTGGCCAATGACGTTCAAGCGCGCGAAATATGAGCGGGATCCCACTCTATATAAGGCAGTGCTTGTACGTCATCCATTCTGAATCTTTGACTGAAGCAACTTGGCATTCTAAGATCCTGAGCTCGGTGACACGGCAATAACAGCAATGTCTCGTTCCCTCATTTCGGGGAACCGAGGTTACGTTAGTAACCGAGAGCGTTCCCCTTCAATTCGGTCACTCTACATTGCTATGGGAACGTATAAAATCCCGCCGTGTCACAGCGATGGAGCCTGGTTCGACAAGTATGTCAAGTTTTACATCCAGAGCCGTAATGAGAGCGGCAATGATATTGGCGCTCTTCGTAAACACAGCTCAGGTCTACAGGACCTAGTCGAAACCATGTAAAAGTCAGGGGGGCGCGGCAGCAAGACGATGCCGTGTCACACCAGGGGCGGAGTTAACTCCGGTGAAACAGAGAAAGTGAAATGGCGGCGGCTTCGGCGCTTTCACATATAGATTAATTGTAATTGTTTTAATGAAATCATGTTATGATGCACTGCCATATCTGTATGATGGTGACCAAGTCCTAAAGACGTGGTGAACTATACCATAACACTGTGATAACTGACTGGAACAGCATTGAATTAATGGTGCATTAATACAGGGTGTATACGACCTAGTCGAAACCACTCTGATACACATCTCAGATCATAGCTGAGGTTGAGTAGGCGCGTGCACTGAGAGTACATGAGAGGCAAGCGACGACACATCTAGGTTATAAAACCTCGCGAAAGTGCTGGGTGGCGACCAGCCTGCCGCCATACAAATGTCATGGATAGACATGCCATTTGCCCAGGCCCAGGAGGACGCGAGTCCGCGGGTTGAGTGGGCCCGAACCCCTATAGGACATTCCACGCTCTTAGAGCTATAAGCCAAAGCAATTGCGTCGACGATCCAGTGTGACAACCTTTGCTTGGACACAGGCAATCCTTTTGTACGTCCACCAAAACATACAAATAGCTGCTCCGAGAGTCTGAACTGTCTAGAGTGCTCGATATAAGTACGCACCGCGCGTACAGGGCACAGCAGGAGTGTATTAAGCGGCTCCGTCCCGGCCGGTGTTTCGGAGCGGAAAGCAGATAGTGTTATCACCTGCGCTTTAAATGGAGTCGAAAGCACTTTAGGCACATAACCTTTTCTAGGCTTCAAGGTGAGTCTGCAATCACCTGGTCCGAATTCAATACACGAGTCGTCAGTTGAAAGCGCCTGCAGGTCTCCAACTCGCTTAACAGAGGCCAGCGCGAGCAGGAGCGCTGTCTTGAGAGAGAGCGCTCGCAGGCTCGCTGATTGTATGGGCTCGAACGGGGGTCCCGTGAGAGCGTCAAGCACAAGCGCCAAGTCCCAAGTTGGTATAGTAGTAGGGCGAGGAGGGTTTAGCCTTCTTGCTCCTTTTAAAAATCGTATGATCAGGTCATTTCTGCCGATCGGGCGATTTTCGACGTGCGCGTGAAAGGCTGTTATAGCGGCCACATACACTTTCAATGTGGATGGCATACGACCACTATCAAATCGTTCTTGAAGGAAGGCAAGGATTATTGGTATTGAACAGCTGATTGGGTCTTCATCCCGCGATACGCACCAACTTGAAAAAACTCTCCATTTATGTGCGTAAAGACGTCTCGTGGAAGGAGCCCTCACCTCAGAGATAGTGTTCAACACCCGCTGAGGAAGTGCATCTGTTACTGGCAAGCTCCGTCGAGCGGCCAGACATGAAGGCTCCATGACTCCGGATTCGGATGCCAAATCGTTCCTTGTGCTTGAGAGAGGAGGTCTCTCTTCAGTGGGATAATCCATGGGGGGGCTACCATCTCCACCAGTTCTGGGAACCACGGCTGATTGGGCCATTTCGGTGCCACTAACAGAACAGATTCCTTTTCCTCTCTGATTTTGCAAAGCACGCGAGGCAGAAGCTTCACTGGAGGAAAGGCATACTTGCGTACTTTCGGCCAGCTGTGAGCTAGTGCATCCACTCCCAGGGGAGAGTGTGTCAGTGAATAAAACAGCGGGCAGTGAGTGTTCTCCGCTGATGCGAAGAGATCCACCTCCGCCCTGCCGAATACACTCCAAATCATATTGACTGTCAGAGGGTGTAATCTCTACTCTCCGTGGATTATCCCGCCTCTCGACAGTAAAACCGCGCCGTAGTTCAGGCGTCCGGGGACATGTACTGCCCGGATGGAGAGGAGGTGTCGATCTACCCACAGAAGGAGGTCTCTCGCCAGCTGCAGCAGCGGTCGCGAGTTCACACCGCCTTGGTGATTTATAAACGCCACCACTGTCATGCTGTCCGTCCTGATGAGAACGTGACGTTGAAGAATGTCTGGAAGAAAGCACTCGAGCGCTAGGTGAACAGCACGGAGCTCCAGACAGTTTATGTGCCATGACTTCTCCGTTTCTGACCAGTTTTTGTGAGCGCTCCTCCGACAGACGCGCTCGCATATTGATTGAGTCCAGCTCCACTCCTAAAAAGGAGATTTTCTGGCTCGGTATCAGCATGTTCTTTGCATATTTACAGTCAGTCCTAAACTCTGAACATGAGCGAGGAGTCTGAGTTTGTCGCTGAGCAGCGCGCTCTCTGATTGGGCTAACACTAGCCAGTCGTCGAGATAGTTCAGGATGCGCATTCCGCTCTTCTTCAGAGGAGAGAGAGCAGCATCTATGCATTTCGTAAACGTACGAGGGGCCAGACATAAGCCGAAGGGCAGGACCGTGAATTGGTACGCTATCCCTTCGAATGCAAATCTCAGGAAGCGCCTGTGGCGGGGGGCTACCTGGATGTGAAAATAAGCATCCTTTAAATCCACCGAGATAAACCAATCTCCCGGTCTGATATGTGAGAGGATTTGTCTCAGCGTAATCATTTTGAATGAGCGCTTTGAAAGCGCGCAATTCAGCGGCCTCAGGTCCAAGATTGGGCGGAGTCCGCCGTCTTTCTTTGGCACCAGAAAATAACGACTGTAGAAGCCGCTCTCGCGGTCTGTGAGAGGCACCGCCTCTACCGCGCGCTTTGCGAGAAGTTTGTGTATTTCCTCTCGCAGAACTGAGACATTCTGCTCCCGCACAGTGGACATTAACACACCGTTGAAACGGGGCGGTCTGCGAAAGAACTGAAGCGTGTAGCCGTTCTTTATTGATTTCATAACCCACTCTGATACCCCTGGCAGTCCCTGCCACGCTTCTGTGAACTGTGACAGCGGGCGAGGCGGACTGCACACCGTGAGGGATAACTCGCCGTTGGGGGGCGGGGAGTTTAATACCACACGAGTGTGAGAGTGAGTGATGTGGGAGAGGGGAGTGAGAGGAGGAAAATTGCCCTGATAGAGGTGATTTTTGTATTTTTTTACTTTATTGCACTGCGGAACAGTCAAAACACAAACATGACAACCGTTCTTGCCGCCCGCAACAGGCAGGGGGGCGTGGTGAACACACAGCGGAGCGAGCAGACTTTCTCAGTGGCTCGTCTTCGGCGCTGAGTGCAGCTTTCCTCCTCCGAGAGACAGCATCAGGAACGCGGCTTTGATCCCGGAGCCGGTGGCCTGCCGTCTCTTTCAGGGCGGGGTTTCTGGCCCTTGGAGCCCTGGCGGCGCTTCGGCCATGGCTGTCTTGGTCTCACCGCCGGCTCATGCTCGCGCCGAACAGCAGTAGGAGGGGCGAACGGTCTTCCCGCGCGCTGCGCTGAGGAGGAGCGGGAACGCGCAGGAGGGTTCGCGCCGGCGCGCTTTGGTAAGAAGTGGCTAATGGCCTTCGACTGCTTCTGCGCTTCAACGAAGCGCTCCGTGAACGTCTCTACCGCCGCTCCAAAGAGACCTGAGGGATTCACTGGAGCGTCCAGAAGAGCCGTCTTCTCAGAGTCTTTCAAATCGGTCAGAGTCAGCCACAGGTGACGATCCAGCACCACCAGATTACCCATATTGCGGCCGATCGTTCGACCTGTAACCTTCGTTGCTCTGAGGGCCAGATCTGTGGCGCGTCGGAGCTCTTTGAAGACTTCAGGGTCCGGGCCACCTTCATCCAGGGACTGAAGAAGCTTGGCCTGATACACCTGAAGTATCGCCATCACATGCAGCGTTGAAGCTGCCTGGCCCGCCGCTGAAAAAGCCTTGCCAGCGAAGTTTGCGGTGGCTCGGCAAGGTTTAGATGGGAGAGACGCGTTGTTTCGCACCCTCCAGTTTGCCACGGCTGCAGGACAGAGGTGGGCAGCGACGGCTTCCTCCACAGGGGGAAGATTAACATACCCCGCTCGGTCAGCGCCGTCCACAGACGACAGAAGGGAGGATCCCGGATTGTGCACTCGACTGGTGAGCGGCGCGTTCCACGACTTCGCTATCTCGTTTATTTCGACCCAGGCAGAAGACGCACGATTCGTGGCCATCAGAGGGTTCGATTGGCTCTACGCAGGAGAGGCAATCGCGAGAGGTCATCTTTATCCGTCCGAAGCTCACCGGAACACAGCAGGGGAAGAGAAGGCGTGTCCGCTGCAGAGTGTAGATCACGGTGAGTAGAAGATTGTTGATAAGCTTCTTGCTGAAGGAAAAAAATTCTGAATGGATGACGTACAAGCACTGCCTTATATAGAGTGGGATCCCGCTCATATTTCGCGCGCTTGAACGTCATTGGCCAGTTTTACTGGCGTGATTCAATAAGGCTTCAGTAATATTCGAGGAAAAGGTATTTCCCACAGCAATGTAGAGTGACCGAATTGAAGGGGAACTCTCTCATCACTCAATAAGAAAGCTGCTAAAACAACCATATTGATGAAAAAAAAAATGACTTTGATAAAATGATTGCTCTTATTCTATATTCTCTTTTTTAGACCTCTGTTGTTTTATTTTCTGTTCACATATCTTTTTTTTTATTTATTATCAAGGTATTTACTGTGTTTTGTATCATGGTTGTGTATGTATTTTATTGCTTTGCATCAGCCTGAGTCCCATGTTATTATTTTAAACAATATTTATGTTGTATGTATCCCCTGTGAATGTTATGTGTTTAATAATAATAATAATAGTACATTTTTGAGCGGGAAAATCAGGCAGGTCACTCGTTTAAAAAACCGGAAACTAATAGCTATTGGCCAGAAAGAACACGTCACGCTGCGACGTAAACTCAATAGCCAATCAAATGCCTCTAAAACCACAAAAGCCCAACGCAAGAGTAGTTTAGTTGCGCTGCTGTGTGAGAGAACGCTTTATTCTGCTTCAGAAGACGACTTCGAGAAAATGGCAAGAACCAAGCAGACTGCTCGTAAATCCACCGGCGGCAAAGCCCCGAGGAAGCAGCTCGCTACCAAAGCCGCCCGTAAGAGCGCTCCGGCCACCGGCGGCGTCAAGAAGCCTCACCGCTACAGGCCCGGCACCGTGGCTCTGCGAGAGATCCGTCGCTATCAGAAGTCCACCGAGCTGCTGATCCGCAAACTGCCCTTCCAGCGTCTGGTGCGAGAAATCGCTCAGGATTTCAAGACGGACCTGCGCTTCCAGAGCTCCGCCGTCATGGCCCTGCAGGAGGCCAGCGAGGCTTATTTGGTCGGTCTGTTTGAGGACACCAACCTGTGCGCCATCCACGCCAAGAGAGTCACCATCATGCCCAAAGACATCCAGCTGGCCCGCCGCATCCGTGGAGAGCGCGCTTAAACGCCTGATTTCATAAGTCTTTAAATCCCAAAGGCTCTTTTAAGAGCCACCAAAATGCGTCTATCAAAGTAGAATTTCCTTTATATCTGTAAAACATGCTGTGAGCCCACTCAAACTCTAACTTGCTTTTAACGAATTAATGAATGAGCAAATCAATGCACATGGATAGAAAATGCATTTTTTCCTATAACTTCATTGACCGCATTCCCATATCGCAGTCTTGTGTAAAAGTATTTTGTAACTTCACTTTTAGTTCTGACTATTGAATGATTCAGTCTCGCATAAACACATTTTGCTCTCGCTAATGCCAAGTAACACTGTTCAGAGACATCTAGGCAGAAAAAAAAGCCAACCTGTCTTCACTAAGAGTAAAACAGAATTAGAAATAGTGGTTTATAATCAGCATACACAAAAGTAAAAGGCGGCGAGGGGGTAATCAAAAAGTTGCAAATTACATAAATATCACAAATCGGTTTACAGGGAAATAATTGCTGGGGTAATATTTATTATTGAGTTTGAAAGAAATGTATGTAATTTGTGACTACCTATATTTTATGAGGTAATTTCCAGATGTTACGCGTATATCAGACCATCAGCACAGCTATTCCAGAAAGATAGGAGGTCTGCTGATTCACATCATTGGCTCCGCCTTCTTATGTTTCAACTAGGTCCTCTAAGCGAATGTATATCTCCTCTCGGGCGCTCTCCTCTCAGTGTTCAGAGTTACATTCTGCTGTGAGGAAGAAGCTGATTCGATACAACAATGTCTGGAAGAGGCAAAGGCGGTAAAGGACTCGGTAAAGGAGGCGCTAAGCGTCACCGTAAAGTCCTGCGGGATAACATCCAGGGCATCACCAAACCCGCCATCCGTCGTCTCGCTCGCCGCGGCGGAGTCAAGCGTATCTCCGGTCTGATCTACGAGGAGACCCGCGGTGTACTGAAGGTGTTCTTGGAGAACGTGATCCGCGACGCCGTTACCTACACCGAGCACGCCAAGAGAAAGACCGTCACCGCCATGGACGTCGTGTACGCTCTGAAACGACAGGGACGCACTCTGTACGGCTTCGGAGGATAAACATGTCTGTGCTACCATAAAAACACAACGGCTCTTTTAAGAGCCACCCACATTTTCGAAAGGAGTATTTCAATTTGATGGTTCTGTTTAATACTAATTTCATTTCAGACTTAATTTTATTTTTTTCTTTTACAGGGGTTTTGGTGCATATAGTAAATGTTTCACATGTGTCCATTCTACATGAGTTCCTTTGACACGAAATAGTGTAACGCTTATCAAAAATATTAGATTATGGATGCATTGTATATAGGTCTACATCAAAATCATTGCTTAAGAAATTGGATGCTATTCAATATAAAGCATTAAGATGCATTATGAGCTGTTAAAACAACACCAGTCCTAGCAGTGCAGGTAGAGCTCTCAGAAATGCTTTTAAGTTTACGGTGTCAAAAATTATCTATATGGCATACTATATAATTTAAAAGGCCATGGTAAGAATCATCTGGCTCAGAAAGTATTAGAAGAGTTGGGAGACTAAACATTTGTCTGGAACAGACTTTTCGTGGAAGGCACATGAATGGGCAAAATAAATGAAAATGGAATTGGAAATATTTGCACCAACTGCATTAATATCTCTAATACCACCTTTTTTAAGTGAACCACAAATTGATTTTACAGTACATAACAGAATACAAAAAGGAGAGATTGGAAGTGAAATTAAATAAGAGGGAGATGGCAAACTCAGAAAAGGAAGCTTTAATTTGTTCATATTCAATGGCATCACTTTCAAGTTTGAACACTTTACAGTCATGTAGAAAATATATACTGATAGATATATTGATTATTTTATATAGAATAAGTCAAATGGTGTAGTGCAGTTTTTATGGGTACCAACGCATGTAGGGATATACGAGGGAATGAAACAGCAGGCAAAATGGCTAAAGAAGCAATTCAAATGGATAATATTAGTGTAGCAGCCACTTTAAGCAGGGCAGAAGGAAAGTCTGTGATTAAGCAAGTTTGTGAGAGTACATGGCAGAACTTCTGGAACTCATGCATGTCAGGAAATAGAAACGGTTGAGCATGTTTTGATTAGCTGTAAAAAATTATATATATATATATATATATATATATATATATATATATATATATATATATATATATATATATATATATATATATATATATATATATATAAAATTTTAATTTAGTTCCATCTTCGTCACACTCCAGTACAGTAGGTGGCAGTATGCACCTTTCAGTTGGTTTGCAACCCGCCAATAAACTTACAGAAGAAGAAGAATAAATATCCTCCAGATAGGAAAAGACAAGGAAAGCATTTAAGAGAGTCAGGAAAACTCATCATTTTCAAGATTTAATAGAATATAAAAAGCAGGAGCAGATGTAAGAAGGACAGTAAGGAAAGCCAAATTAGAGTATTGGAAGTCATATTGTAATGAAATAGGTAAGAATACTCCAGTAGAGGAGGTGTGGGGTGTGATTAAGAAAATGAAAGGAATTCAAAAAAAAAAGGAATACCCAGTTTTAAGTGTTGGAGGAGAAATTGCTGTGGAGGATGGAAAGAAAGTGGGAATGTTTTGTAAAGACATTTATGAAAGTAGATAGTTCTGAAAATGTAAATGATCAGAGTAAGGAAATATGTGTTAAAAGAGTATCCAGATTTAATGGAGAATAAAGTGACTGATAATGTGTTAGAGGTACCATTCTCTATGTGTGAATTAAGAAATGTAGTAAGAAGCAATGAAACAATCTGCTCCAGGAATGGATGGAGTAAGTTATACTATGATGAAGCATTTTAGTGAACGTTCTGTGAAGGTGATTTTAGCATTTTATAACAGAATATGGATGGAAGGTATACTTCCTCAAAGTTGGAAGGAAGCAGTAATTATACCTATTAAAGAAGCCCGGGAAAGATCCAAATAATCCTACTTTTCCGATATAGAGAAGGTGTATGATATGTTGTGGAAAAAGGGATTATTAATAAAACTAGTTTATAAAAGGAAGAATGTTCAATTGGATTAAACATTTTTTTAATTGGAAGGAGTATTAGGGTGAAGGTTGGTGGCGCTATATCCTCCAGTCAGTGGAGTAATTGATAATGGAACACCTCAGGGTAGTGTAATAAGTCCACTGCTATTTATCATCATAATTAATGATGTTTTTTCAAGCATACATTCAAGAAAAGTGGTCAAGGTAAAATGGATCAGTTCAAGACACTGATGCTTGCTTATAGAACAACCACAGGCTCAGCCCCCGCCTACTTCCACTCATTATTACTAATCTACATCCCCTCCAGAAGTCTGAGATCTGCCAGTGAGCGACGCCTCACGGTACCATCACAGAGAGGCTCAAAATCACCATCTAGAACATTCTCGTTCATTGTTCCTATATATATATATATATATATATATATATATAGGATCTATAATGGATTATGGTTGTTTAGTATATGGCTCTGCAAATAAATCTAATTTAATTAAGTTAGAATTCAGTCTCAAGCCCTAAGAATTTGTTGTGGGGCGTGTCTAACTTCTCCAGTTACAGCTCTTCAAGTAGAGATGGGAGAAGTGCCTTTACAGATAAAAAGACAACAGTTAATAATATCCTACTGGGCAAACTTCAGAGGTCAGAGTGGAAATCACCCTACGGTGAGACCTAGTTGGGAACACGAGAAGAAAGAGTGTAATAGGTTTGGTTGGAGAATGGGGAAATTAGTATGAGATATGAGACTAGAAGAGGTATGATCCAATAATTCCTTGATCTCCAGTGCCAACCAAAAGTTGATCTTAGCTTATTAGAAAGAAGACAAAAGCAAGGGTCTTACGAAACAGAGGTATATGATGTAAGGGAATATATTGGGTCAAGGTATGGAGAATATATGCACATTTTCACAGATGCTTCAAAAGGGCTCTGTATTCGTAATACCAAAATAAGAGCAGTATCAGATTGTTTATCAGTGTTTACTGGAGAGATGTTTGCAATAATTATCACAATAAGGTGGATTAGTGAAGTTAAAATATCCAAGGTAGTAATATGTTCAGATTCAAGTTCAGCTCTAATAAGTTTGAATGAAATGAAGTCAGAAACAAGACAAGATATGATAATAGAGATTATTCAAGAATTATATTCACTTAAGCAAAATAGCAAAAAAGTGCAGTGTCTGTGGGTACCGGCTCATATTGGGTTCAGAGGTAATGAAGAGGCAGATAATTTAGCAAAAAAAGTCCACAGAATGAGAAATAGTTGATATTCAGATTTCACTTAGTAGGACAGAAATTAAATCAATCAGCAAATGTATCATTTGGAAATTATGGCAGCAGTATTGAAACATAGATACCAAAGGAAGGCATTTGTATCAAATACAGTCAACGGTGGGTACAGGAAGAGTATCAGGATGGAGCAGATCTGAGGAGAACATGATTATGACTGGTGCATGCAAGGTTGAACAGTACAATGCATTTAATGAGTACAGGCCTATGTGAGGTAACAGTTGAACATGTTTTAATGTACTGTAGGAAATATACCGATGAAAGAAACGAGTTGAACTAGAGAATAAGGGTGAGCAGTTTATAATTAAGAATTTATTAAATCAAGGAAGAAACATTAAATCATTATCGTTACATTATTTAGGAAGAACTGGTTTGAACAAGCGAGTATAAGTGTTTCTTTCTTTCTCACTTTCTCTTCTCTAAATCCTGTTTAAGAGGGCTGAGGGTGGACGGAGGAGCTGGAAGCTCTGAGACTCTACACTGGTGCAAGATTCAAGGGTGTTTGAATGTGGATTGGGAGGTTAATCAAGTTAATCTACTCTGTTGTAGACAGAGTCTCAATGGTCCATTTAGAGAGATAGGTGGCGGTAATGCACTTTTAAGTCTACGATCCGCCGTAAAGCAAGAAGAAGAAAAAGCAGAAGATGAAGAAGTTCCTCCAGCCATTTCACGTTAGAATGGGCACCAATGAGAGACGGGCCATTTTATGTGTTGGAAAGAGGAAGTGTAAGGAGGGGTATCATCTGTTTCTGTTTTAATTTTTAACACTGGTCTGACTATACACATCATATGAGCCGCAGAAACACGTTAAGCGCCCCACGATAAACCGGCAGCACATATTTAGTGTTGTTGTTATTTCATCGCGATGGCGCAGACGCGCGAGGACGCTCTCCAGACGATCACAGACAGCGAGGAAGAGTCCGCCTTTACTTCAGAAGACGACGAAGATTTGGAGGATGAAAGCTTTCATTTTCAGGAGCGATTTGGTACAACAAAGGATACAATTTGTAACGAGTAAGTCGTTTATTCTTTCTTAAAATAGTTATTATAAAAACCGCGCAGCTCATATAATTATTTGGGTCACACTTTATATTAGGTGGCCTTATTGCTATGTACTTACATCAAAAATAAGTATAACGTACTTATTGTGTTTATATTGTATTGCAAAACACTTCTGCTGCTATTGAGGTGGGATATGGGTAATGTTAGAGACAGGTTTGGTGGTATGGGTAGGTTTAAGGGATGGGTCAACAGTGTAATTATAAATGTAATTACATAAAGGTATTATTAACAATATAAGTACAATGTAACGACATGTATGTACACAATATGTGCATTGTACCAAATTATTAATTTAAATGCAAGTACATAGTAGTTAAGGCCACCTAATATAAAGTGGGACCGCTGTTTGTAATGTTATGAGTAAAATGTGTTGTTCTGTGGACTTTTCATACTATTTAACTCTCATACAAAACTGTGTACATGTATAATAATAATAATAATAATAACAATGTTTGAGACCATATCAATGGCCTATAGTTTTGGTTAACCTAAGGCTGTTGTTTAATGCCATGTACTGCATCAAAGATAAACTGAAAACATACACCTAATCAGATATTTGCAAACATAAATCGGTATACATATGTATGTTGGTGGCCCATCAGCCCATAGGCCTATAATTGCCCGTCACTTATGCATGCTACCTTTGACAATCTAAGATAACAAGTGTTTTTTTTTTTTTTTTTTGTTGTTTTAGGAATGCGGTGCCTTCTGGTGCATATCACACAAGAGCAGCACGCAAGCGTCATTCAGTTTTCAGTGATGCAGACAATCTTAACCAGTAAGAGTGCTTTATTTATTTATTTATTTATTTATTTTTAAACTATTAATTTACCTTTCTTTACATACTTTTAGATAATATACATATTCTTTTTTTAATATCACTTCTTTTAATGAGTGGTTGATACGCTAGATTGATAATGCTGTTGTGATGATCCTGTTGTCAGCATGTTCACATTTGCATGCTCTTTCCTCAGATGTGAGAATGACGGTGAGCAGATGCCTGCTGCAAAGAGAGCCAGGACTCTTTCATGGAAAGCAGAGACTGATGTTGACCGGGCTCCACAGACTCTGAGATTCCTGCCTGCTCGGGAACCTGGACCACGGTTGTCTACTGCTGACGCGAACTCTCCCATGAGTCTTTTCAAACTGTTTTTCACAGACAGCGCCGTGGATAACCTGTGCCACAACACAAATGCTCAGGCTGCCAGGGCAGCTGCAAAGGGCCGCAAGTACAAGTGGACAGATGTCAGTGTTGATGAGCTTTACCGCTACATCGGACTCGTATTCTACATGGCTGCGGTGAAGATGAGCTCCATCGCTGACTACTGGCGGGAGGACAGCCTTTTCTCTCTGCCTTTTCCCGCCACAGTTATGTCAAGGGACAGATATCGCACCATTTCATGGAACGTGCACATGAGTCACCCAGACGCAGACAAGGAAAACGACAGAAAGAGGGGCACAGCCCAACATGACCGTCTGTTCAGGATCAAACCCCTCATGAACACTATCCGTCTCGCGTGCAAAGCCTTCTACCATCCTAGAAGAAATCTAGTTGTGAATGAAAGATTGGTGGCATGCAGAGCAAAGAGAGAAGTGACACCGTGCATGAAAGCCAAACTGACAAAGTTCAAGTTTTTCATCCTTTCAGACTCATCAAATGGATATACTGTGGACTTCTCTGTCTACACGGGCAAGAATAGCTTTCCCACAGACCGTGGGCTTTCGTATGATGCGGTGATGTCTCTCCTGGACCGTAAAGTTTTGGGCTCTGGGTACCATGTGTACATGGATGATTTCTACACAAGTCCAAAGCTCTTCACAGACTTGCTTACTCTGAAGTTTGGTGCTTGTGGGACGTACAGAGACCAGAGGAAAGACTTCCCGAAGACTGCAGCTAATTCACTGAGCAGAAACTGCAGGAGGGGATCCATCAGGTGGATTCGGGACGGGCCTCTTGTGTGTGTGAAGTGGATGGACGCGCAAGTGGTGTCTGTTTGTTCCACCATCCACGCTGCCTACACAGGAGAGCGCGTGCAAAGGAAAATCAAAGCACAGCATACATGGAAGGCGAAGTCTTTTCCATGTCCTGCACCTGTGACGGCATACAACCAGCACATGGGAGGTGTTGACCTGTCCGATCAGCTGCTGCAATACTACGCCACACAGCACAAAACCATGAAGTGGTACAGAAAAATCTTCCTACACTTCTTGGACATTGCCGCCAACAACGCTTTCATATTGCACAAAGAGCTGCTTGGCAACATGACTCACGATCAGTTCATGGAAGAGCTTATTGCAGAGCTCTGTGGCTTGTCACAGAAAGCAGCACCAAAACAGTTTAGCACAGACCACGTGCCGGTTCCAGGAGCTCAGCTGACTTCAGACGTCAGAAGAATTGCTACGGTCGGTCGCCGGATCTGTGTGCATTGCAAAGCTGTGAATGGAAAGAAGCAACAAACACCTTGGAAATGCCAGGCTTGTGACGTTCACTTGTGTCTTCAGTTGAACAGAAACTGTTTCCAGGAATGGCACAAAAATATGTGACCAAAAAGCTCAGGCAAATTAATTTAAGTGTTCGAGAACAAAATATATGAAATGGAAGTCCAAAATGTTCAGAAAGAGACAAATTAACAACAATTTAAAACTTCATGCATTAAAAACAGGCCTATCAGCTTAGAATTAAATTTGTCTATTGTATATTTATTTTTCCTGATACAAATGTACAAAATATGTTTTGCTTAATTTTTAAAGCAGTAAGCTACATTATTAATACGCCAATAAAGTTTCATTGACACTGAATTATTAGTAATTGTGTTTTTTTTGTTTTTATACATTACATAACAGTACTTTTTTTTTTGTTTGTTTCTTCTGACATTATGGAATGTTAATACTAACTTGAAGTGAGTTTTGGTGGTATATATTGTGTATATATTAAACGCTAAGGAGTTTAAATAGGTCCAGGGGCGGACTGGCCATCTGGATGTTCTGGAGAAGTCCAGTGGGCCTGGCTGGTTGATCAACAAAGAAAAAGTGTCAAATTAAGTGACATTGACGGCCGACAAAAGGGGGCGCAAATGCAATCTATTTTTGTTCATAAGAAACCGAAACTAACACGAAGTGGGCTCGTGCATGGCAAGCAAAAAACGTTGCGGTTGGAAGAAGCTAAAGGAAAGAAAAAAAAGCGGTTACAAAAGTAGGTTGCATTTGCCCTCCTCTCTCATGTAGCATGTAGCCTATGAGCACTGTAGTAAAATCCTAGGACACCCCTAGTCCGAGCGTTCATTATCACCCCGCATTGTCTGGCAATTCATTCATAAAGAGACAGCAGCAATTTTTTCTTTGTACTTTTTTTTTTTTTTTTTTTGGATGTAGATTTCAAGAATTTTAGTTCATATGATAGCCCAATACATTTATTTAAATGCCCTGCTGAAAAACAAACAAACAAACAAAAAAAATAATAGATACCACCGTGTAATTTGTAATGGTTTTACTGGTTATAATGAAAATGTTTTTGGTTTTAATGGAAACTGTAATAGTGTCTGTTGGTCTCTGCTGGTAATTGGTCGCCTTCTATTGGTGGCTTAAAAAAACAAAGAAACACTAAAACCTAATGTAATGCATCCCAAAACACACTAGGAACCATTACTTAAAGGTTTTAATGGTTGAAAGTTGATAGTTTGTTATGGTATTTGTAGTGGAAATCATTAGAATTTCTGTGATGGTTTCTGTTTTTTGTCAGCAGGGTCACCATGGGTTTTGTGATGTTATTTGTGATAAATGCGACAGGATTGCTGTAATATTGTGAGAGAGTAGCGGCTGTTTGTAGTTGGGCCTATATGGGAGAAAATCCAGGGCCGTTTTTTACTCCCAGTCCATCCCTGAATAGGCCTACACTTCAACAATTTACTTCTACTGCTGTATGCTCTCACTTGTCCTTTCTGTGGAGACTTCTGATTATACACACTTGTTTATCCAAAGTGACTTCAAAAGAGGTACACAAACAATTCCAGCGTAAGATCAGGCCAATCTTTTAGGATTTACAAAACTGGTTTCAGACGGCCAAATTGTGGACGAAATTGTGTAGTGTGCTGCTGGCTTAAATTACAATTTCAGGAGAGTTGCATTGGGCCTCATTTATAAAATGTTGTGCAGAAAGCATCCTAAATTTGATCTTACAATCATTTCTCAAATATGCATACGGGTGTGATTCATTAACGTACAGTAAGCACCGAAAACACATGTACACATCTCTTTCAGATGTAAAATCTATGAATCTCAAATGTGAAACTTGCACGCACCTGAATGGTTTCTGCTCTCTGCTTGTAAACGACTCCTAGTTAATGTCATTAACATATAAAAGATCACCAATCATTGTCCAAATCCTTTAATTTAGAACAGTGAGCTGCAAGAACATCTTACATTTCCAAAAACCTCAATGCCCCTTTTGTCTCTTCCCTTTACAGTGTTTTATGAATGGGTTTAACTGTAAATTCCCCTACAATAGTGAATATGAAAACCGTCAATTCATATTAACTAGGCTCAGTTGACTGCCTTGAAAACAGATGATAGCAGGTGGCTGCAGTCAGGGAAGGAGTAAAATAAAGACTTAGATTTAGACAAAATATCATATCAGAATGAATGAATGAATAAATAAACAAACTGGAGTCAATGGATAGCAACTGTGTACGATTGTGTTACAGCCCTGCTGTTTTCTGGCGAATTTTCTTTCATCTCGAAAAATGAAGAAAAATCAACAACAACTGTATAACAGTTAGAATCATACATCAGATATTTATCTGAATATTAAAAGAAGATCAAGTAATAAGTTATAGCAAATCAAAACTATGCATATACCAGCCATGGCATAAATGCTATTGTGTAGCCATTCGTAAATAAAGAAAACATTAGCCACATTGATGTCCTCGTCATTTAGAATGAACACTACTCTGACAACAGGCTATTTTAAACATATAATAAACTTCACATATAATAAAAAAAAAAAAAAAAAACACCCAAAGAGCACTTACCTGAAGCTAACCAGAGTTTGTCTGGGCAAAGGCTGAGCAGAGCAGAGAGGTAAACTATGGACATAGTCTGTTAACCAAATGTTATGATTTAACATGTTCCATGGTATTCCACAACTAAGGTATGGTTCTCATTGGTGTGCTGTCATTTGATTATTCTCATGTTTGCTTGACTTTACTGTTGTTTCCATATTCTTGGCAGGTTGGCAGTTTTTAATGTTATGGCCTGTCAGTTTACAGATCTTCTCAAGATATATGACTTATCATTTGGTGGCACCTCACATTTGTAGTGCAAGACACTTAACACTTAGCCTACGTGTGTGTGTGTGTGTGTGTGTGTGTGTGTGTGTGTGTGTGTGTGTGTGTGTGTGTGTGTGTGTGTGTGTGTGTGTGTGTTTATAGTTGCAACTAGTGCAAATAAAATTAAGCCTTAATTAATAGATTATGGGAACATATGAATCTAAACTATTAAAACCTTTTATTGAAATATTGGGAGGATGGCAGTGTATCTCTCAAAATCCATCTGACAATACTAGTTTACATTTGAAAATGTCCATGGAAAGATTTTCCTTAGTTGTTAGTGAGTCTCATCCCTCTCTGAAGATGTTTAGCTACATGGAGTAATAACTGTCCTGTCAGGAGCCCGGTCTCATGAAAATGCGTATAAATAGTATGCCATATAAAAACGAAAACTCGTGGTATTGATACGCAAAAAATGACTTTGGCGTTCATATTATATGCACGTGTTTGGTGTTTGCACGTGCTTATGATAAGCAGTTTTCGAGTACATATGATACGCATCTACTCCACAACCCTAATCCTACCCATCGCGTATAACACATACACGCCAAAGTCAAATTTTGCTTATCAATTAGGCTATTTGGCGTACTATTTATACGCACTTTCATGAGATCGGTTTATCCATGACCAGGGCCGCTGCTGGCCAAATGGATGCCCTAAGCAGAATTGTATTGTTGTGCCCCCTCCCTCAAATATTATGGAAGTAAAAAAGAAAGAAAGAAAGAAAACAATACATAGGTTACTATAGGGGTCAAAATAGAACTTTAATAAAATATAAAAGTAAATAAATACATTGTAATTAAATTGTATTATTTACAAATTACAATTGTAGCCTTAGACAGTTACCTGGCTAGGATTTTTTTAATATAGTTGCCGGATTGATTTTATATTATCAAGCATTCAGAAATCACGCAAAAAAAAAAAAAAAAAATTTACTACGATAAAAACATGGTTAATTTTTGTAAGGGTTGTGATGTCCACGTGTTTTTTGTTGAATAAATTATAAAGGCTGTGTCATCTATAGCTGGCCAAAAATGAAAGATTAAGTGGATATTTGAATTAAATGAAACTAGGATTTGATCGTAAGTATAACAGCAGCAATTACCAGGCATTTGGCTCCCTTTGCAGGCATTTGTAATAACGTGTAATGTGCATAAATTGTTTATTTTGTATTACATTATGTATTTTAACAGTGTTATTCAATGAAACATATAATTATTAATTAACCAATCGTTATTGCCTCATTGTTTTTATATGCATTTTAAGTCATTTTAAAGGCTGTTGTTGACTTAGGTCTGTTTAAAATATATATATATATATATATATATATATATATATATATATATATATATATATATATATATATATATATATATATATATATATATATATATATATATATATATATTTTTTTTTTTTTTTCATTTATTTATTAAAACAGACCTAGTCTGTTTTAAAGACCTAAATAATATATTAAGATAATATATATATATATATATATATATATATATATATATATATATATATATATATATATATATATATATATATATATATATATATATATATTATCTTAATACTTCTTTGTAAATTATTATTTGAAGTAACAAAACCATGGTTAATTTGCGGTTACCATGGCTACAGCATTATGTAGCGTACCTGAAAGTGATGCACGGGCTTCGTTTTAATTTTAATTCATTTTTTTTTTACTTTTCCTTTTCTCGGCGCCGTATTAATTGCTGTTGTCTTTTCACGGGCATAGTTATCTATCAATTATGATAATTTGCATTCAGCCGCAAACACGATGTGAGAGCGGTCAGGGGTGCGGATGCGGTAATGGCGTGTCACTTCTTACTTATTTTTTTTTTTTATTTTATTTTTTTTTTGAGTAACTGGGATGGTGCCCCCTCTGGGAGTTGGTGCCCCATACGCAAACTGCGTACTCTTCGTATAGGGAGCAGCAGTACTCTCCATGACCATTAGTGCATCTCTACGCACACCCATTTTCTAATGTGGATCAAGGAAAAACCAAGGCTGAGTATAACTGTCTGTGTTGAATGACCTATTACACCTGTTTTACCTACTGTCCCCAAAATTCATAAATCTCACTAATACAACACGACACAAGCCTGTTGTTGCTGCCATCGGACCTCTTAAAATACCTCTCCTTAGATACTATGGATTTTGTCGCTGCTATACATTACTGTTATTTTATTTTCATTGTTACATAATGTGATCTTTATTTAATTGTATTATAATAATTATTAAACTTTGGCAAAGTGTGGCTGGAAGCAAAGTTTTCTCTATACTTTCATCATACACCTTTAAAAAGAACGGTGCTATTTTTACTATATAACTTATGTTCTTCAAGGAGATTTATTAGCTTTTATAATAAATTAATGGTTTGCTCTAGGCTATGTCTTTCAGCATAGAACATTTCTGTGAAGATCCTTTTATCTAAATCGCACAATTGATTTATTTTATGTAAGGATTCAAGAAACTGCTCACGTGTTGTTGGAAAATCTAGAGATATAGCAATCCCTTTAACATTTTTGCAGTATTATTTGGGTCTTCAGTAACATTACCATTGATCACTGAATTTATGATCTATCTATCTATCTATCTTTTTTTATTTATTTATGTATGTATGTGTGTATGATTGATTGATTTATAATTGAATGGTGGTGCAATAATGCCACATACTGCAACAATTTAATTTTGCTAGTCTTAGGGAACCTCTTATAGGAGAGAATGCATGGAGGATAACCTCACATATTTTGATTGACACAGCATAGCACCATTATTGTAGCAAAAATAACTGTGTTGCATTGAGTTTCTTCATTTTACTTTATTTACAGCATTCTGCGTGACAATACAAAATAAAAAAAAATAATTTGGGAATCATCCCAATATTTTTTGAAAGAAGTCTATTCTTCTCACCAAAGCTGAATTTATTTGATCAAAAATACAGTAAGATGTAAATGCAGTAATGTAGAGAATTACTATAAATGCCATACATTTTCAGAAGCCACGACTCCAGTCTTTATTGTGCTGATCCTTCAGAAACCAACTCAATTATTATCAATAGCTTCTATTTTCAACAATGTTGTAAATGATTTCCACAAAAAAAAAAAAATAAATAAATAAAATAATAAGCAGGGAAAACTATGATCCATTTTAACACAGTCACATATTTTTGTGCCATTCCTGGAAACAGTTTCTGTTCAACTGAAGACACAAGTGAACGTCACAAGCCTGGCATTTCCAAGGTGTTTGTTGTTTTTTTCCATTCACGGCTTTGCAGTGCACACAGATCCGGCGACCGACCGTAGCAATTCTTCTGACGTCTGAAGTCAGCTGAGCTCCTGGAACCGGCACATGGTCTGTGCTAAACTGTTTTGGTGCTGCTTTCTGTGACAAGCCACAGAGCTCTGCAATAAGCTCTTCCATGAACTGATCGTGAGTCATGTTGCCAAGCAGCTCTTTGTGCAATATGAAAGCGTTGTTGGCGGCAATGTCCAAGAAGTGTAGGAAGATTTTTCTGTACCACTTCATGGTTTTGTGCTGTGTGGCGTAGTATTGCAGCAGCTGATCGGACAGGTCAACACCCCCCATGTGCTGGTTGTATGCAGACACAGGTGCAGGACATGGAAAAGACTTTGCCTTCCATGCATGCTGTGCTTTGAATTTCCTTTGCACGCGCTCTCCTGTGTAGGCAGCGTGGATGGTGGAACAAACAGACACCACTTGCGCGTCCATCCACTTCACACACACAAGAGGCCCGTCCCGAATCCACCTGATGGATCCCCTCCTGCAGTTTCTGCTCAGTGAATTAGCTGCAGTCTTCGGGAAGTCTTTCCTCTGGTCTCTGTACGTCCCACAAGCACCAAACTTCAGAGCAAACAAGTCTGTGAAGAGCTTTGGACTTGTGTAGAAATCATCCATGTACACATGGTACCCAGAGCCCAAAACTTTACGGTCCAGGACAGACATCACCGCATCATACGAAAGCCCACGGTCTGTGGGAAAGCTATTCTTGCCCGTGTAGACAGAGAAGTCCACAGTATATCCATTTGATGAGTCTGAAAGGATGAAAAACTTGAAGCCCAGCTTTGTCGGCTTGACTTTTGTGCACTGTGTCATTCTTGTATTTGCTCTGCATGCCACCAATCTCTCCTTCACAGCTAGATTTCTTCTAGGATGGTAGAAGGCTTTGCACGCGAGACGGATAGTGTTCATGAGGGGTTTGATCCTGAACAGACGGTCATGTTGGGCTGTGCCCCTCTTTTTGTCGTTTTCCTTGTCTGCGTCTGGGTGACTCATGTGCACGTTCCACGAAATGGTGCGATATCTGTCCCTTGACATAACTGTGGCGGGAAAAGGCAGAGAGAAAAGGCTGTCCTCCCGCCAGTAGTCAGCGATGGAGTTCATCTTCACCGCGGCCATGTAGAATACGAGTCCGATGTAGCGGTAAAGCTCATCAACACTGACATCTGTCCACTTGTACTTGCGGCCCTTTGCAGCTGCCCTGGCAGCCTGAGCATTTGTGTTGTGGCACAGGTTATCCACGGCGCTGTCTGTGAAAAACAGTTTGAAAAGACTCATGGGAGAGTGCGAGTCAGCAGTAGACAACTGCGGTCCAGGTTCCCGAGCAGGCAGGAATCTCAGAGTCTGTGGAGCCCGGTCAACATCAGTCTCTGCTTTCCATGAGAGAGTCCTGGCTCTCTTTGCAGCAGGCATCTGCTCACCGTCATTCTCACATCTGAGGGAAAAAAAAAAAGTGAACATGGTGACAACATGATCATTAAAAGAAGCAATTTACAAACGTGTATACTTCACAGTAAGCATTTATATACATATATATGACAGTATACAAGCAAAATACAAAATTAAACCATAAAATGGCAGGTAAATTTGCACTTACTCGTTAAGATTCTCAACGGAGTTGAAAAGTGAAAGATGCTTGTGTGCCGCCCTTGTATGATGTTCACGAGAAGGCATTTTCCTAAAGAAAGGTACAAACAGTAAGCATTGATTGTCCAAGGTAATGCAGTGCATGCATAAGTGATGGGCAATTAATGGATATATAGGCCTATAGAAACCCGCTTTATGTCTGTTGATGGGGCATCAACATCCACATATAAAGCACTTTCAAAACATTTGCACCTAAGCAGATATTTACAAACACATTTAGGTTCTGCTGAAGAGGCAGTCAACACGAATCAAAAGTTAACCAAAGCTAAAAGTTAACTAAAACCTTTGGGATAGTCTAACATTCATTTTATCATATGTTTCATTGTAGAACGTTCACATGGTTAAAACGTTTTATAAAACAGTTAGATATAATGAAGAAAAAAGGGGCAATGCATTTCAATCCTAGGCTAACTAACTGATTTCAGTCTGGCAATAGGTCTGAAACAGCTTTAGGATCAGCTCTAACTAAAAATAAGGAATTTATGCGACTCTAACTAATCGAAGTTATAATAAGTGACTTACTCATTAGAAACTGTATCCTCCGCAGCATCAAAGCGCTCCTCGAAATGCAGGAGTTCATCTTCAAAGTCTTCCTCTTCTGAAGAAGAAAAAGTACATTCTTCTTCGCTGTCTGTGGTCACCTGGAGAGCTTCCTCGTGTGCCATCGTGATTAAAAAGTCAATAAAGCTGAAATTTGCTGCCAGTTTTATAGTGCTGATAAGGGGCGTTAACCATGGCTGCATCGGATCATTACCATATGAATAGCTGTTCTGGAGGGTGCAGGCAGATCAGCGTTACAACATTACAACAGAAAGAAAACAATGATGATGGTTTTAAGGAGACCTGTCCTTAACCCTGTAAGGCCCACTGTTGTAATATTACAACGTCAGTTTTAGCTCCACTAAAATAAACATGTACTTGTTTTTTAGCCTTTAAAATCACATTTACACTACTACACTGGGGGAAAAAAAAAAGCTGAGCCAACTTAAAATTTTAAGGCAACCAGCTTCAGCAGATTTTTGAGTTTGCTCAACTTATTTTTGTGGGAGAGTCTCAAATTTTTGTTGTATGAACTTAAAATTTTAAGTTGGCTCAACTTTTTTTTTTTTTTTTTTACAGTGTAGTAGGTCCTATTGTTCTGTTTACCTGGCCATAAACTTACACGACCTGCACAATTGCTTCAAAGGACTTCACCTTTTTTATTGGACTGGATAAATCAACATGCAATTAAGTATAATATTTATGGATCACACATATTTTAAGGTACTGTTAAATACTTTGATTAAATTAGATTTTGAGCTTTTCATGTCAGTGTTGTAATTTTAGTGGTAGCAATATTTGCCTGTGCACCTTACACATTACATGAATGAATTATACATCTAATTTGTTAGCAACATACTTTTTGACCATTTTTATCAGTGACAAAATAAAACATTAATTTTTAAAGCCTTATTTGTTACCATTGAATTTTATTCCAAATTAAATTATTATTACAGTAAATTATAAGTTTAAATTGAATAAAAATAAATAAATGATTTCTTTGAGAATTTTAAATTATTAGTCAGGCACAATTTGAAACTAAATTTAAAAATGTACTTAACTGGTTCTGTTTTCTTTTCTGGGCTTAACTTGTTTGCTCAAATGTGTGCTTGATGCATGAGGTCCAGGTGATAATGTTCTGGAATGTGGGGGTTATATGTGCTGTTATCATGATAAGTAGAGCACAATAAGCTATCAGACTGTATTGATTGAAATCGGTGGAATGTGTTATTTGTGCAAAATTGGTGAAGTCTTTAAAATGTTTAAGTATGATTGGGTTTAACTTGAATCAAGATTATTTAACCCCCTTTTTTTCATTTCAGAAAGCTACTAGAGAGGTAAGGTCATAATTTTATAATGTATGTGATGCCAACAAAAACTTTGAGATGCACTCTGATACAAATTATAAAAAGTAATATAAAGATACCTGTGAACTGGACAAGGAAAATGACCATCTGTTTTTGTTGGCCCATCTGATGATTATGTGTGAACATCATGCCAACAAAACCAGGACATTCAAGAACATACCATGCGCCCTAACAGGTATAGCTGTCTGAAAATGGTTTTTTATCTGTCTCAACATTAATTTCTCTGATGAGGATATCACTAATGATGCAGTCTCCCATCATACACCACTGGAATACTTCTGAAGGTTTGTGTCAGAGGATATGATCAAGGCTCTGACATCTAACACCAATGAGTACAGCTTGCAAAAGAAAGGAGCATTTATAAAAGCATTATGCGACAATGGGAATTGAACTATGACTAGAACTAGAAATTGTAAATACCAGTAAATAGTTTTGATTTAACATATTTTTAATAATAAAAATAATATTCATGAAAATATGACTTGTTTGATTAATATATATATGAACAGTTTGGTTCCAAAATGCTATAAATCCATCTTGATTAATTTGAGTAAAAATGTGTTTTCTTTACCAAGAAAGTGGCAATTTTCTGTTTCAAACTTCCACATAGCATCTTTAGGTTATAATAACTTTTCTAATATTTATTATAAACTAATTATTATAACTAATTACTAATTATTATATTATAAACAACATAGTAAGTTGATCCACATATGACAGCCTCTGAACTTGGCCAATCACTGTAAAAATAAATAAATAAATAAATAAATAAATAAATATGCCGTTAAAGAGTTGCCAGTAATGTACTGTTAATTTACAGCCCTATACCATTAATTTACAACTATTCATTTTTACAGCATGTTACTGTTATTCTACCATGGAAATTACAGTTTTTTTTCAACTGTTTACACACAAAATCTTTACTTGTCACACAATTTCTGAAACCTGACACTCAAAATGCAGAACCACAGACCAAATCTGCAAAACCTTACACTAATTCTCGGCATTTGACTCAGTTTTCAATTTCAGAAAACACTTTTTGCAAAACACCACACAATTTTCTGTTTAACACACAAAAATCTAACAGGAAGTATCTTGATTTCCTTTTTCAAACACAACCATTTAAAATGCCACACTAACTTCTCTCATGCACAAACACTCATTGCTTTATTTAACACCAACCAATCATGGCTTTAGAATAGGCCACAGGTCAAGTTATACAGTGTTCATCGCTTTGATGCATTTCTCAAATCAAAAATGAAATTCTAAAACTGCTTCAACCTCCACATCATCTAGTCGACTACAATTTTCTGCACAAAATGAGCTCATTTCTTTCGCTGGACTGACGCGCATCATGACGTAGCACAGATCCACCTTCACATGTTTCAACTAGGTCCTGTAAGCAATTGTAAAGCTCTTCTTGCATCTCCACAGCTTTCACAGTCAGGTTTGATTGTATAACATAGCAGTTTGAAAATCTGTAACAATGTCTGGAAGAGGCAAAGGCGGTAAAGGACTCGGTAAAGGAGGCGCTAAGCGTCACCGTAAAGTGCTGCGGGATAACATCCAGGGCATCACCAAACCCGCCATCCGTCGTCTCGCTCGCCGCGGCGGAGTCAAGCGTATCTCCGGTCTGATCTACGAGGAGACCCGCGGTGTGCTGAAGGTGTTCCTGGAGAACGTGATCCGCGACGCCGTTACCTACACCGAGCACGCCAAGAGAAAGACCGTCACCGCCATGGACGTCGTGTACGCTCTGAAACGACAGGGACGCACTCTGTACGGCTTCGGAGGATAAACATGTCCGTGCTACCATAGAAACACAACGGCTCTTTTAAGAGCCACCCACATTTTCAAAAAGAGTATATTTAATATTAGTAGTACTACACATGCATAATCTGAACCTATTGTTAATCATCTTTACTGAAGTGAAGTATTACTGGTGTATTAACTAAACATTAAATGAAACCCGTGTTAATTTAATCTTGACCCTCTTCGTTTAAGAGTCACACTTTTCTCCTTCGCGGTCAAAAGTGACCTAAGCCTTGTGTGTTTTTTTTTTCCAGGAAAATCAGTGTAATATTTGTTCAATATTTTTTAATATTTAGGGAAATTTATGATACTATGTAATATTTACACAATCTTAATGAACTATTTTTCTCCACTAGAATTAATATTTTTGTTCTCTTTTTCCATAAAAAATGAACAGATGTCACAAAACAGCAAGTTACTTAACCTAACAAAAAAAGCAACCACAAGTGTAAAGGCATCTCGGGAAAAAAAAAAAAAAAAACTAAAATTAATTATTCATGCCCAAGTGCATGATGGGAACAACGGGATCATGACGTTGCTATTTACTTAATATTTGTAAAAATAACAAACAATTCCAAGTAAAATATACTTATAAGATCAAACTTTAAATTCTACAAGCTTAAATTGAGTACTAATATTGGAATTTACTCTTATTTAAATTATTGCCTGAACTAAATTATTTAATGTAAAAATTACATTTGTTTTTCTGTAGTATTTACTTCACCCTAAAAAACATTATTATCAGTGTAAACATTCTAAAAGACTACTTTTTGTCAAGGTTTAGATATTTTTGGTTATAGATAAGTATCAGGCTTTACATTATGATTACAGTCAAGCATTAAAATCTTGTTAGAAAGGGAACACAAAGCATTTTTGTTACTCAGTATTTGATAATTAACAAAAACAAGGAATAGATAGTGATAATTCAAAACACTTTATATAAATATTTTGTAATTAATTTATATTTTATTCAATGTAATTCAGTTAATGTTAACATATTTTAAAAATTTGCTTTTTGCGTTTTATCAGTTCATTTCTGTGTATGTGTATGTTTGTGTGCGCGTGTGGGTGTCTACTTTGCACTCCTGTTTTTTTCTGACCAGTGGCTGATTTGTAGTTTGTACCACCAAAAGATTGACTGAGTTTTCAAATTTTTTTCGTATTTCCCATTCATTTCCTATGTCGGTAATTTTTGACCGCGAAGAAGGCAAGTGTGATGATTATTTTTTTGGACTCTTTAACATATCCGATTCGTGTCCATGATTTTTATCTGTGTCCATATTGCTAATGTGACAAAAGTCACCAAGTGTCATCTCATTCCGATGAAGCTAAGATTTTTTACATTTCGAAATATTAAATTTCTCAGTCAAAAATGACCGAAGAGGGCCAGAGGGTTAATGTGGAAAACAGTGTGTAAAACAATTATTTCTATTTTTTCTTCATCTTTGTTTATAAAAAAAGACATGAGCGGGAAAGTCGGACAGAGAAGCGTATGTGGGAGGCGACGGGAAGCGTTCAAATTTAGAAGCCTGTGATTGGCTGATGTGTCTGCTAGCATGGCGATTTCTAACCAATGAAATATGTTTCTTTCATTCATGTGCGAAAAGACTCAATCAGAATAGCAGCCAGCCCTCTTAAATTAGCATGAGATCTCAATAAATACCCAGTACATGCTCTTAAGCTGTATTATGTTATCGTGAGCTAACATGCCTGAACCAGCGAAGTCCGCTCCTAAGAAGGGCTCCAAGAAGGCCGTCACTAAGACCGCCGGTAAAGGAGGAAAGAAGCGCAGAAAGTCCAGGAAGGAAAGCTACGCTATCTACGTGTACAAAGTGCTGAAGCAGGTTCATCCTGACACCGGGATCTCTTCTAAGGCGATGGGGATCATGAACTCTTTCGTCAACGACATCTTCGAGCGCATCGCCGGTGAATCGTCTCGTCTCGCTCACTACAACAAGCGCTCCACCATCACATCGAGAGAGATCCAGACCGCCGTGCGTCTGCTGCTGCCCGGAGAGCTGGCCAAACACGCCGTGTCTGAGGGCACCAAGGCCGTCACCAAGTACACCAGCTCCAAGTAGAGCTCCGCTCCAGTCCCGAGACACAAAGGCTCTTTTAAGAGCCACCTATTTTATCATTTAAAGAGCTTGTGGGGTTTTAATATTTTGTTATTATCATTATCTTTTATTTTTAAAGTGACTTCTTTTTTCGCAAATAAACGGTATTACGCAGTCTTCAAGAGGTAATATAAGAAAAACAAAGACGCAGTGATAAAACATGCACTTCAATATCATCTATCGGGCTTGATGTTCCTCAGTGTAACTCTTAACGGTTTATTGCAACTAGTAGAAACCGTAAGTATATTCAGTGTTACATATTCACACTTTCTGCTGAAAACAGTTGTACAGCTTTTTTTTTCATCAGGATTCTTTGAAGAATATCATTCAAAAGAACTGCATGTTTCCCATGCTGTTATTTTGTTTTCCATTCGTCAAATGTACATATGAAATAATAGGCGATGACTTCTGAAGAATCATGTGATCATGTGGCTGACTAATGATGCTGAAAATATAGTATTGCCAGCGCATGATTCGGCTGCATTTTAAATATATTGAGATAGAGTAGATACATGTATATACAATTGCTTAGTCTATATTTAAACTCAAAGAAAGCATTAGCATAGTTCCTAATCTGCCGAGATGTTTTGATACACTTGTTTTACTTTGTGTTCAAGCGGATAATCACATATTCGCTGAGACTAGAAGATCTGTGGGGCTGGGTATTGAGTCTACACGGCTCTCATGTAGCAGTTAAGTTCCTCAGCGCGCGCTCTGCAGCATTTCATTGTATTCTGTCCATAGACGTGTAATAACCGCTCAGAGACATGGCTGAAACCGCTCCAGCTGCCGCCGCTCCGCCGGCTAAAGCCCCCAAAAAGAAATCGGCGTCTAAACCCAAGAAAGCGGGTCCGAGCGTCAGGGACCTCATCGTCAAGACTGTGTCCGCCTCCAAGGAGAGAAGCGGCGTGTCCCTCGCCGCCCTGAAGAAGGCTCTGTCTGCGGGCGGCTACGATGTGGAGAAGAACAACTCCCGCGTCAAGCTCGCCATCAAGAGTTTGGTGACCAAAGGCACCCTGGTCCAGACTAAAGGCACCGGTGCCTCCGGTTCCTTCAAGCTCAACAAGAAGCAAGCCGAGACCAAGAAGAAACCCACCAAGAAAACTCCCGCGAAAGCAAAGAAGCCTGCAGCCAAGAAACCCGCCGTCAAGAAATCCCCCAAGAAGGCGAAGAAACCGGCCGCCACCGCAGCAAAGAAGGCGACAAAGAGCCCCAAAAAGGCGAAGAAGCCTGCAGCTGCCAAGAAAGCAGCAAAGAGCCCCAGGAAAGCCAAGAAGCCAGCAGCTGCTAAGAAAGCAGCCAAGAGCCCCAAGAAGGCCAAGGCAGCCAAACCCAAGACGGCGAAGCCTAAAGCAGCCAAGCCTAAAAAGGCGACTCCCAAAAAGAAATAAGCATCAGTCTTTTTTTTTTTCTCCCAAAACAAAACGGCTCTTTTAAGAGCCACCCACTTGCTACAATTAAAGTGCAATATTTTACCCTGCTAAAAGAAAACAATAGAAACCATCACAGAAATTCCAGTGGTTTCAGTTAAAATACCATTATAAACCATTAGCTTTTTCCAAATCCTTTTTGTAGTGTGTTTTGTGCATTTTTCCAATAGGATGTAACATCCCACTAATAGAATCCATTACATACCAGTAGACACCATTAAAGTGTTCATTAAAACCAATACAATTCCCATTATAACCATTAAAACTATTACATTTTATATTGTGTTTTGGGACATCTTAATGAAATGTTTTGGGGTATTTGGGGCATATACTTTCTTCATCGAAAACATTTATTGATTAACTTTTATTCACATTATAGCATCTTAAATATATGAAACATTAACTGAAAGGAAGCATGTAACATCAGATGTTACGCTTGATTTAAAGGCTGTTGTACTTACAAAAGCAACCATTTCTTTGTTTTTCCAGTGTTTATGTGGACATATTTCAGTGTGCGATTTTATAATGTTAGTTATTGTACCGTCTTCTGCATTCGTTTACATTTTCTGTTCATTCTTTCCCTTTCATTCATCCACTCATTATACAGATGAGAATGAAAGGCAGGCAGAGAGGGGCGGGGTTTGGAGTTTTGGAGAGGCTTGCAGTGATTGGTTTGCAGCTGTGACAGATTCTGACCAATAGACGACGAGCACTCGCTCTTAAATACTGATTGTCCAGTTGAGGTTCTGTTATTATTTCTACAACAGCTTCAACGTACTTCAACATGAGTGGAAGAGGCAAAACCGGCGGTAAGACCAGAGCGAAGGCTAAGACTCGCTCCTCCAGAGCAGGGCTGCAGTTCCCCGTCGGTCGTGTTCACAGGCTTCTCCGCAAAGGCAACTACGCCGAGCGCGTCGGTGCCGGTGCTCCGGTTTATCTGGCCGCTGTGCTCGAGTACCTGACGGCTGAGATCCTGGAGTTGGCCGGAAACGCCGCTCGGGACAACAAGAAGACCCGTATCATCCCCCGTCACCTGCAGCTGGCGGTGCGCAACGACGAGGAGCTGAACAAACTCCTGGGCGGAGTGACCATCGCTCAGGGCGGCGTGCTGCCCAACATCCAGGCCGTGCTGCTGCCCAAGAAGACCGAGAAACCCGCCAAGACCAAGTAGATGAGCTGAAATGTGATGAACATACAAAACTCCCAAAGGCTCTTTTCAGAGCCACCCACTTTCTCTATATGAGCAGTTTAAATCATGATGCATATGAACAGCTTTGTTTTCATTATATCGCTCTGTATATGGGCTACATTACACACGATTTGGGTTGTCTACACCAGACATGAGTGGCGTCAATAGAGCAAATTATGAGTTTTATGTACACAATGTTAAGTATGAGTGGAACAGCACACAATGATCCTTCAAAGAAAAGAAAAAATAACACATTTGAACGTAGGTTTCACTGCAATAGGAAGATAAGAAAACATCCTAAAACATTTATGGTAACATCCTCCACCCCACTGTCACGTGCAGTATAAAAACAAAAAGTATATTTTCATTAGCTCTGATTCTAACAGCAGCCTTCTTTTGAACATGTGTAAAGGGAAACAAAAATGGGACACTGAATAAATACTATGGAAAACATTTGAGCGGGAAACGCAAACCGCCGCTGCTTGTTCGAAAACAGGAAACGCGCTGTCATTGGCCGCCTCACGCGGAGCTGTAACACAATAGCCAATCAGATGCCGCTGGTGAGGCACCGCCCAATGCGACAGTAGAGTTTAAAAAGCTCCTGCACAAGAACGAAGTCATTCTGTTTCAGAAAACAACACTCGAGAACATGGCAAGAACCAAGCAGACCGCTCGTAAATCCACCGGCGGCAAAGCCCCGAGGAAGCAGCTCGCTACCAAAGCCGCCCGTAAGAGCGCTCCGGCCACCGGCGGCGTCAAGAAGCCTCACCGCTACAGGCCCGGCACCGTGGCTCTGCGAGAGATCCGTCGCTATCAGAAGTCCACCGAGCTGCTGATCCGCAAACTGCCCTTCCAGCGTCTGGTGCGAGAAATCGCTCAGGACTTCAAGACGGACCTGCGCTTCCAGAGCTCCGCCGTCATGGCCCTGCAGGAGGCCAGCGAGGCTTATTTGGTCGGTCTGTTCGAGGACACCAACCTGTGCGCCATCCACGCCAAGAGAGTCACCATCATGCCCAAAGACATCCAGCTGGCCCGCCGCATCCGTGGAGAGCGCGCTTAAACGCCTGGTTTCATACGTTTTTAAACCCCAAAGGCTCTTTTCAGAGCCACCTAATTTTGTCTAACAAAGTACAATTTCTTGAATTTCTGTTAAAGCACCCCCACCCCATTTCACTTTTCAATAATGTTTTTGAAATACAGGGGGGAAAAAAGTACGACAGAAATATACCTTCAACTGTAACAACTGCAAGTTTATCAAAACTTGTCTTATTTAATAAATGACTCTTTATAGTCACTTTTATAAAAATCTTTACAGGAATTACCCTGTTTGATCTCTCCTGAGGGCAGCTACTGACTTTCACATGAGCAGATGAGAGCTCTTACATAACGCTACAGCTAAGACACATTAGGGAAGCATAAATATATGTATATATATATATATATATAGGCCTTAAAAATCAAGTGAATCAAAAAGTCTCATTATGCATTGAATCAAGCCCTTTCAAATTGGCAACAAAAATGCTTTTATTGAATGAAAGCATACATTTTAAGCAATTATTGACTACATAGATTCACATATTATTAGACTATCCAATATATTGATCTGGTAGAAGTCTGCAGTAAGAGTGTTTGATCAAATTCAAGACACGAGTCAGAATCATAACTTTATTTGCCATTGTTTTCATCAGCTCTGGCTACAGAGAAACAAGTAAAATGAAGGGTCCCACTTTATATTAGGTGGCCTTAACTACTATGTACTTACATTTGAATTAATCATTTGGTACAATGCACTTATTGTGTACATACATGTTTTTACATTGTACTTATATTTTTAAAAATACCTATATGTAATTACATCTGTAATTAATTTCTGTAATTACAATTATAATTACACTGTTGACCCATCCCTTAAACCCACCCATACCACCAAACCTGTCCCTAACCTTACCCGTATCCCACCTCAACAGCAGCAAAAGTGTTTTGCAATACAACATGAACACGATAAGTACATTGTACTTATTTTTTGATGTAAGTACATAGTAGTTAAGGCCACCTAATATAAAGTGTGACCAAATGAAGATAAAAATGTAATTTACATTTAGATGGAGTAAACAGAACACTCATGTACATATGCACATATTAAGAACTTTATATAAAACTACTATATAGGGAGAAGAGTAATGGATGTAAACACCTCAATCAATCCAATCAAGCTCGATGTGAATTAAATTTTCAATCAATAGAAAACACCTTAAAAACACCTTGCGCACATACACGGCACTATTATGTGTAGAGGCCTTTTATAATAAGATGTTGTTTTTTTTTTGCATACATTTATTCACGTCATAACTGGTAAATTGAAGAGAATTAATATATAAAAAATAATTATATATATATATATATATATATATATATATATATATATATATATATATTTGTCAGCTTCCTTTTAGGTATGCCATCAAGTCAAATAATCATGATAGCTCCACGACATTATTAAGGTGGCTTTCTGACTAGGGCACAGCAGATACGCCGAAGTTTTGGAAGAGATAAAAATACATGTAAATGAAAATGTGAATTAGAATGCAAAGCTCAGTGTTCATATAAACAGAAGTTTCAGAGTCTGATATTAGAGTGGCCTGTATCTGAGCTCACAGTTAAGCTACTTCTGAAGTTCATTTTATGACTTTCAGTCAAGGATTGGATCATTATGGAAAAATACACATGATCACCGTGGGTTTGTGTTTGTTGATTCTGTTGAATGTAATGCATCTGTAGTGGCTCTTTATTCACCATCAGCTGATCCATAGAAGATCAGAAACACATCTAAACCTGTAAGGAGAACAGAGAAATGTGTGTGACATTACTGCATTATTCACTTTAAAACAACTAAAACTATAGCACAGTTAGTTAAAGACAATATAACAAACCTTTGACCTTAATCCAGTATGGCTTTCCCCTTCATGTTTCATGTAACAAAAACATATTTACCTTTATCTTCACTCTTTACGTAATTTTTTTTTTTTTTTGGGGGGGGGGTGGAATTTAATCATCTCAGGGTGATTGAGAGTACAAGTTTTGCATAAACACATATTGACGGGCCAAAATACAAATGACAGCATCAATACAAAGCAATAACAAAGAAAAAAGTTAATGACCTGCATATCATTTGCTGTCAGTCAGCCTGTAGACATGGTACATGCTGACGGTATATTTACGGTTTCATAATTTATATAATAATTCACTAATAATTCTTCAAACAAAGCATTTGAGATGGACTCTGATGCAACAATGTCACCAGTCCGTTGTGTAGCGCATAACATACTTCATACTGTTGATCATAACATACTTCTAGAGAGACTGGAAAACTGGATCAGGCTTTCTGGGATGGTACTCAAATGGTTCAGGTCATACTTAGAAGGGAGAGGTTATTATGTGAGTATAGGAGTGCATAAGACTAAGTGGAGTCCCACAAGGCTCAATTCTTGCACCACTCTTGTTTAGCCTGTATATGCTCCCACTAAGTCAAATAATGAGAAAGAACCAAATTGCCCATCACAGCTATGCTGATGATACGCAGATTTACCTAGCCTTATCTCCAAATGACTACAGCCCCATTGACTCCCTCTGCCAATGCATTGATGAAATAAACTGTTGGATGTGCCAGAACTTTCTTCAGTTAAACAAGGAGAAAACTGAAGTCATTGCATTTGGAAACAAAGATGAAGTTCTCAAGGTGAATGCATACCTTGACTCTAGGGGTCAAACAACTAAAGACCAAGTCAAAAATCTTGGGGTGTTTCTGGAGACAGACCTTAGTTTTAGTAGTCATGTCAAAGCAGTAACTAAATCAGCTTACTATCATCTCAAAAACATTGCAAGAATTAGATGTTTTGTTTCCAGTCAAGACTTGGAGAAATGTGTTCATGCCTTCATCACCAGCAGGTGGATTATTGTAATGGTCTCCTTCCAAAGAAGACCATTAGACAGCTGCAGCTCATCCAGAACGCTGCTGCCAGGATTCTGACTAGAACAAGAAAATTTGAGCATATTACACCAGTCCTCGGGTCCTTACACTGGCTCCCAGTTACATTTAGGATTGATTTTAAAGTACTTTTACTTGTTTATAAATCTCTAAATGGCCTAGGACCTAAATATATTGGATATGCTCACTGAATATAAACCTAACAGATCGAGTCAGTTAGAAACACCAAGGGTTTACACAAAACAAGGGGAGTCTGTTTTTAGCTATTATGCCGCTCGCAGTTGGAACCAGCTTCCAGAAGAGATCAGATGTGCTAAAACATTAGCCACTTTTAAATCCAGACTCAAAACTCATCTGTTTAGCTGTGCATTTGTTGAATAAGCACTGTGCTACGTCCGAACTGATTGCACTATGTATAATCACTTTCTAATCTTAAATGTTTTAAAATCTTTTAAAATCTATTTTTAAATCACTTTGTTTTTATTGTTGTGATTATTATTATTTTTAATAACTATTTCACTTCCTTTTATGTAAAGCACTTTGAATTACCATTGTGTATGAAATGTGCTATATAAATAAACTTGCCTTGCCTTGCCTGTTGAATTACCAATGCTAATTGTATCCAAATCTGTCAGGAATGCAGAAACTCAGTGGACTGTCTGATTTTAAAACGAGACAAACACCAGTCCATTGATGCCTTTTATTATGTCAAGTTCAGAATACATGAAATGTTACAGTCGACTATTGATTTCATACTATATGAAATTTAGGAATAAACACAGTGAAACATTCACATGTGCAGGCATCGACAGACAGTCAAGATGGTTTGTCTAAATAATTGCATAAATTCACAACACTTATATACTCAATTCAGCATAATAATTCACAAATACAATTAAAAAGTTAAGAAGTTAAAAGGGTTACCAATTTAAAATTTACAAAAAAAAAAAAAAAAAAAAAGAATAAGATCTACTTCTAAACACTACAAACGACCACTACGATGAAGAGAGTTTGATTTCTCTTATTCCAGATGATGCTTCATTTTCTCCACCAGTGAACTATCACCCAGTCAATTCAGACAGTTAAACAGGTTGATGCATTGCTCTCTCAAGGGAATTCCCCCGATATTGTGTTTGGCGCACTCAACTGCTTTCTTCTTGTGGCAGGTGTTTCTGTTTGTGCCATTTAATTTTGTGAAAGATCAGACTGAACTGATTTGACTGTAACACAAGATCTAGAATCTTGACTCTCTTTCTACTGGACTCGTGTTTCATTTCTACACCTCCCTAATAAGTAGACACATGCAAAAATCTCAGTGACCCTCCCAAAAGACCAAGAGTCCTCTCAAATTTCTTTTGAGGCGGGAAGGGTTTGTGCCAAAATAAAGCCGGAATCCACCAATCCTCAGGAGGGCACCGCATCTACATATTTTATAAATGTACATAGGGCTAAGGACAGCCCAAAAGGATAGTAAATTAGTATGAAATTCCTTTGAAAGTGAACCCCAAAACTTTGTGAGAACGTCTTTTTGGGACTGAAAATGTGAATCTTTCAAGTCCGCTGAAATAAGCCAGTCTTTAATTCAGACGTATGATCCGTTTCCGAGCGATCATCTGGAACGGGCAGTTTGCCAGAACATGGTTCAGCCATCTCAGATCTAGAATGGGGCAGAGCCTGTCATCCTTCTTCGGCACAAATTAATGGCTGCAGAAGCCTTTTAAGACTCTCTATCCCCATCTGCAATACAAGTGCATTTTTGTGTCGCACTGCAGACATTATGGCACATCTTTAAACAGGCAAATTGGAGAGTGCAGCCAAATTTGATCATTTGGTTCCCATGGTTTTGTCCTGATGGCCTAGGTGACAAGGAGATCTGTCTCTATGTTCCACATTTATTATTAAAGATAATGACCAGCATCCTAATGGGTCTGCCAATATGGAAATGACTCTAACATCTTTTTATTTTAGCTGCACACTATAATGGAAAGGCGGGGGGGAAACCGGCACATTCAATCCATTTTTGAGCTCCCAGATTTGTGCCATTCCTGGAAACAGTTTCTGTTCAACTGAAGACACAAGTGAACATTACAAGCCTGGCATTTCCAAGGTGTTTGTTGCTTCTTAGCATGCACTGTCTTGCAATGTACACAATTCCGGCGACCAACAGTAGCGATTTTTCTGACATCTGAAATCAGCTCAGCCCCTGCAACCGGCACATGGTCTGTGCTGGTCTGTTTTGGTTCTGCTTTCTGAGACACGCCACAGAGCTCTGCAATAAGCTCTTCCATGAACTCTTTGCGAGTCATGTTGCCAAGCAGCTCTTTGTGCAATATGAAAGCGTTAGTGGCAGCAATGTCTAAGAAGTGTAGAAAGACTTTTCTGTACCACTTCATGGCTTTGTGCTGTATGGTGTAGAATTGCAACAGCTGATCGGACAGGTCAACACCCCCCACGTGGTGGTTATATGCAGACACAGGTGCAGGACATGATAAAATCTTTGTCTTCCATCTATCTTGTACTTTGGCTTTCCTTTTCACTTTGTCTCCTGTATAGGCAGCGTGGATGGTGGAACAAACAGACACCTCTTGCGTGTCCATCCACTTCACACACAGAAGGGGACCATTCCGAATCCACCTGATGGATCCCATGGTGGAGTCTTTGGTCAGTGAATTAGCTGCAGTCTTCGGGAAGTCCTTCCTGTGGTCTCGGTAAATCCCACAAGCCCCAAACTTCTTTGCGTACAAGTCTGTAAAGAGCTTTGGACTTGTGTAGAAATCATCCATGTACACATGGTACCCAGAGCCCAAAACTTTACGGTCCAGGAGAGACATCACAGCATCATATGAAAGCCCACGGTCTGCAGGAAAACTATTCTTGCCCGTGTAGATGGAAAAGTCTACAGTATATCCATTTGATGAGTCCGTAAGGACAAAAAACTTAAAGCCCAACTTTGTCATCTTGGTTTTTGAGTGCCGTGTCACTTCTGTATTTGCTCTGCATGCCACCAATCTTTCATTTACAACTAAATTTTTTCTAGGATGATAGAAGGCTTTGCACGCAAGACAGATAGTGTCCATGAGGGGTTTGACCCTGAAAAGATGGTCATATTCAGCTGTGCCTCTCTTTTTGTCGTTTTCCTTGTCTGCGTCTGGGTGACTCATGTGTACATTCCATGAAATGGTGCGATATCTGTCCCTTGACATAACCGTGGCAGGAAACGGCACAGAGAAAATAGTGTCCTGACGCCAGTAGTCAGCTATGGAGCTCATCTTCACCGCGGCCATGTAGAAAATGAGTCCAATGTAGCTGTAAAGCTCATCAACACTGACATCTGTCCATTTGTACTTGCGGCCTTTTGCAATAGACTTGGCAGCCTGAGCATTTGTGCTGTGGCACAGATTTGCCACAGCACTCTCTGTGAAAAACAGTTTGAAAAGATTCATGGGAGAGTGCGAGTCAGCAGTAGACAACTGTGGTCCAGGTTCCCGTGTAGGCAGGAATCTCAGAGTCTGTGGAACCCGATCAACATCAGTCTCTGCTTTCCATGAAAAAATCTTGAGCTTCTTTGAAAGGTATTTCTTTCTTTTGGAAGGAGTTTTGTCATCATCATCGCATCTATTAAAAAAAAAAGAAAGAAAAAAAAGTAGCAAATATGAGCATGTTGACAACAGGATCATAGCCCTACTGGAAAATTAATGCAATGTAACACCAGCTTAAACTAGTAGCTGGTCCAAGCTGTCTATTACCTGGTCATCAGCATCACCAATTTGGACTAGCTGATGGACCAGCTTGGCACAAGCTCAGCCCAGCATCACCAGCTCGGACAGGCTCCAGCAAGCTTTGGCAGATTAATATTCACAAAGTTTGTGCAAGTTTTATCAATGTAAATTTAAAACTTTAAGACCTTATTTAGAGAGAAGAAAGAAAACATAAGGAAAAAAATTGAATGGATCATAACACGTCATATTTAAACTTGCAACGCCTTGAATTTCTTTTTCATGACTGAGACTTGGTTAAAAGCTGGTGAACTACTGTCTCTGGGTTAGCTGTCCCCTTTGGACTGTGCTTTTTTAAGCCCTCTGAGACCAAATGAACATGGTGGTGGCTTAGCCACTATTTTTAGAAATGCATTTTAATGTAGACTTTTGCTAGTGCTGGGCGGTATACCTGTTCATACCGAATACCGTTGTTTATTTTTGTTATGATATGAATTTTCAAAATACCACAATACTAGTGCATATCAGTATGCTGTAACGGTCGGAACGTGACACCGAGAGAGGTCTATTTTCACTGTTGCATTGTGGTGAGGACACAGCTGTATGTTTTACTAAGCGAGAAAGTTCTGAAACTGAAGCTGTAGAACGTGATGACACAGAAGAACTTATCCGCAACATCCACATTGACCGCCACAAATATCCATAAATATGTTTCTACAATTTGAGCAAAGGCTGCTGTGAAAATAAATATGCATTTGTTTATCCTTTTGATTTTTCATTAAAAAAAACAAATAAAAAATAAAAAAACACAATTCTAACCTATCATTGAAGTAAAACAATTAAAAAAAAGAAATAAATGTTTTCCTCAATGCATGCTGGCAACAATTATTGGCACCCCTAGAAATTCTTCTGAGTAAAATATCTCTGAAGAATATTCCCATTTGTATTTTCACTGTAAAACAACGAGTTTCCTCAATTTTTTTTTAAGTTAAGTCAACTTATCACTTTTTACAGTGTACATTTTTGACAGGATGACCGACAGACGCAGCAGAGAGAATAGTTTACGTGAACTTGACTTAAATATTCATCTCTACCTCACATTAAAATTATGTAACGGCTTCAGAACACTTGGAATATAGTGCAGAAAATTCCAATATCGGAGTGATACCGATACTGAATATCGGATCAGCGCACTCCTAGACCAAATGGTCGCATTTTGCAAACATTTTTTCTGCCGGTGAGACTAAATTTTGTGAGCAGTCGCACTGGTGCGACCACCACGTTGACCAATTAATAGGCGCTGTTATTATGCGTTGCACCACGCCACCAGCGTGCATTACCACCGTGGTGGTAAAAATCTGCCACCGTCACAGCCCTAATCTAAGTGATGATAAAAAGAGTTCACACATATTGAGAAACCAAAAGCTTTTTTCCCCCTAACTGAAATTATACCTTTTAAATTCGAATTTAGTTTTTCAGCCATTTTGACAGCCCTACTGCATGTCATGCCAAATCTCTGACGGCAGGCGCATCAGCTTGAGATCGGTTCATGAGATTGACCTCAAACATCCCAAAGCGATTATCGGCCGATAATGATCGGTAGCCAATCGATCGGAGCACCCCTAGTATGTATATTAGTCATTTTAACTGAACTTAGGACTGGTGGTGCTGCTTTTTTGGTCATTCAGTGTTTCTATGGGGAAAAACTAACAATACTGATAAGATATTATTATTATTATTAACATTTAGAATTCTACTAATAAGAAAAATATAAAACGCACTAAGGATTAACAAACTGCTGGATTCATGAATATTAATCAGGTTGTGTTTGTTCGCTCAATATCATTCCTGTTTTAATATCAGCAAATCCATTTAAGTGAGCACCAGCCAATGAGATTGTCGTTTGCGCATTAGCCCCACCCACTACCAGAGAACCCGGCAGTTCTTAAAAGCTGAAGAATTCCAAAGGAACTCCGTTATTTTGACAGGAAAATACAACAAAGAAGATTGTTTACATATAACGCATTAAATCTGTAAGACACTCTCTCTCTCTCTCTCTCTCTCTCTCTCTCTCTCTCTCTATTTGCGTGTGGCAAAGCGATGGCGAGTTGCGCGCTTCACACTAGAGTTTACTGTACGCCAAATACAGGTGTGCTACAAATCCATTCAGATGAACTGAAAAATACCACAGATCACTTGACGGAGAGTGAAACTGTGAAGCGAGTGTTTGGCGAGTGAAAATATATCTGTGCTAAAATTGTACTTAGCTTCCAACTCAAACACTGGTGAGTAAAATCTGAGAATTTATCAGCCTGTGGCTAATATTAGACACTTAGTCGTCCAGAATGAAGATTTAGTCGCATATGCAAGCGATTTACTCGCACTGTAGAGGGCTGTTAAAAAAGGGATAAAAGGTACCCAATGCCCAGTTAAATATACTGCTGTATCTTTAATGTCATGAGCCTGGTCTTCTGCCGGAGGTCCTGGACATCTTGTTCAGATGCATGGCATCATGGATTATATCAAATACCAACAGATAAAAAATAATAAAAATATTTACTCTGTTAGAAATCTTATAATGGGCTGATCTTCCATCAAGACAATAATCCAAAACAAACATCAAAATCAACACAAAAAGGGGTCACTGAGCACAAAATGAAGCTTCTGCCATATCCATCCCAGTCCTCTGACCTGAACCCTGTAGAAAATGAGTGAACTGAAGAGAAGAAGCACCGTCATGGAGCTGTGCATCTAAAGCAGGGGTGTCCAAACTACGGCCAGTTTTTATTGGCCCGCAGCAAATTCTGAATATATAATTGAATATGGCCCACACAAGAACCTCGAGCTCAACACTGTTGCACTTCTCAGTTTCAACACTAGATGGAGCCAGCCATGGAAACGGTGCTTCTCAACCGTTACCAGGTAACCGCTACTAAACAAAATTAAGCAAAGAAAAACTTTTACCGCGAGTCACCAGAAATGGCAGCACCCAAGAAACGAAAAATCGCAAGTGAGTGTAGAAGATTTCAAACACGGTGGGAAAGTGAATATTTTTTCAAAGAAATCAACGGAAAGTGTGTCTGTTTGACACAGAAAGTCAAGCAAATGGCAGCTAGCCTGCAAGCTCAACAACAGTTTTTTTTTTCCGTGCTAACAAAATACAGGAAAACGCCACAACAGCAAGCTATGAAGTCGCTAAACTTATTGCCCAGCACTGTAAACCGTTCTCAGACGGTGGTTTCATAAAGCAGTGCCTCAACAAAGTCACAGAAATAATGTGCCCAGAGAAAGTGCAGGATTTCAACAACGTGAGCTTATCCAGAAATACAGTGGTGCGGAGAATCGAGGACTTGCCAGCTAACTTGAAACTTTTCATTTTTTTTGCTTTTGATTTTTACTCGATAGCATGCGATGAGAGCACAGATGCTACAGACACCGCGCAACTGTTAATTTTTTTGCGGGGAGTAGATGATCATTTTTGCTGTACGGAGGAGCTGCTTGATATGGTGAGCCTAAAAGGCACAATGACGGGTAGAGATATTTTTGAAGCTGTGTCAGAGGCGGTTGAAAAGATGGGGCTTAAATGGGACAAGCTCTGTGGAGTAACAACGGATGGAGCTCCGGCCATGACGGGCGATCGCAAAGGAATGGCATCGATGGTGTGCGCCAAGGTAAAAGTGAGCGGAGGTGAGGCTGTTAGGATGCACTGTATAATCCACCAAGAAGCACTGTGTGCCAAGACTGTCCAGCTGGGCGATGTGATGAACACTGTTGTAAAAACTGTCAACATAATTTGAGCTAGAGGACTGTACCACAGAGAATTTCAAGCTTTCCTTTCTGATGTGGATGCTGAATACGGGGATGTACTCTACCACTCTGAGGTGCGCTGGCTGAGCCGCGGCTACGTGCTGCAGCGGTTTTATTCGCTGAGATCAGAAATCGATCAGTTTATGAAAGAGAAGGGCTGACCTCTTCATGAACTGAGTGACCCTCTGTGGCTGGCCGACCTGGCATTTTTAGTTGATCTTACTCATCATATGAATACACTGAACAAGAACCTACAAGGCAAAGAACAGCTGGTGCCACACCTGTATGCGCACATGAAAGCCTTCTGTGTAAAGCTCAGCCTGTTTGAGACACAACTACGAAGCTTTAATGCTGCACACTTCCCTGCGCTGTCTGAAATCAAGTCTGCTTTTCCAAAGGCCGACCTTTCTGCTAAAAAGGAGAAATATGTGTCTGTGATCGCATCTCTCCGGACAGAATTCAACCAGCGTTTCCAAGATTTTTCTGTCATTGAAAAACAAATCAAGCTGTTCTCTACCCCCTTCCTGGTGGATGCAGAAGAAGTAGAAGAGAGTCTGCAGTTAGAACTGATTGAAATGCAATGTGATGATTCTCTGAAGAGTCAACATCAGCTTCTCTCCCTCCCTGACTTCTATCAGAGTTTGGATAGTGCAAAGTTTCCTCTGATGAGATGTCACGCAAAAAGAATGATGAGCCTGTTCGGCTCAACGTACATATGTGAACAAACATTTTCTCTGTTAAATCAGAACAAAAGCAGACTGAGAACCAGAATGGCTGATAGCCATCTCTGTGAAGTCCTTCGTGTCTCAACCACCAAACTTTCTCCTGACATGTCAGCCATCCTTCAATCCAAAGGACAGCATCACTGCTCCCACTGAGTGTACACTGTAATGTTCTTCACATTATAGGGAAGTTAGAAATAGGCTACAGTGTCACGACCCCCTGTGCCACCTGCAGGCCTGTCGTTCCAGTGCACGGGCAGGTCTGAGCTTGCAGTTCCAGTTATTAACCTGACTCTTTGCAAACACACACAACTGACCTCCTAGACAATTTTGACTTTAATAATAAACAGTTCTTTATTTAAAACCTAAACTGTTTGTTCATGTTCCTTTTTATGTTGAGACCTTGAGTAACAAGCCAGGATGAAGGAATGGTCTCTGATCTCTTGTCAGGTGTCTCTAACCTCATCAGGCATTATAGGAGAAAACTCTGTTATCTTGGGAAAAGGGCGTTACAACAATTGGTGCCAACATGAACTAGAGAAAGCATTTATTTCACAATGAGATTTTCCCCCGACTTTCAATTGTTTTACTTCAATGAAAGGTTAGAATTTTATTTTTTTTAATAAAAGATCTAAAGGATAAACGATGCAGATTTATTTTCACAGCCACCTTTGTTGGAGGGCACTTTATTCCCATTGAAAACATCAATTAACCTGGTAATATGAATATTAATTTTAAACATGGATATTTTTCTTACAAATACGCATTTATTCGCTACAGGAGGCCTTTATTCACACCCCGGAGCTGCGTGAGACACGCCCTATTACAGATTTGCATGCTTCATTTGACTACTGTTGAACAAAAACACCCGCCTACTCCCATTCTAACGCTTGGAAGAGCAAGGAAAAAATTTTATATAACTCGTCTGAAAGAAGAAAGTCATATACACCTAGGATGCCTCGAGGGTGAGTAAAACATGGGCAAATAAAACTAACCCTTTAACACAGACTGTGCAGTTTTCAGTACACCATGTTTTAAGAGTTTACCTGAATACAAAATTTATATTCAGACCATTTAAAAAAAAAAAAAAGTTGTAAAATAACTGACGTGCAGAAGAATTTGTTGACTAATCTGAAGACGTTTTGAGATTTAAAGGTTTCTTGCCTGAATGAAAAATTATACAAATTTTCAGTAGAAATCTCAAATAATTTGAGCTAAGCTTTACATAGTATATTAGTTTGAGTACAAGAACAGCATAGATATTTTCTGTAAAGTCTCATTTTTGTATGCATGTACATATGTAGCTTCAAATGTGAACGCAAAACATACTGACATACATCAGAACAGAGAACCTATGTAAAATTAAATTAAGTCAATAAGTGTTTGTCTGTTTAATGTACATATGCATGTATGCATATCATACAAGCTGAAGTTACTGCTACCAGTCAATTTAAAAGTTACCACCAGCGGTAGCAGGGTTAGCAACAACATTTCAATAAATAATGCTAACAAGTGCACACATACTTTGTGTGTATTATCTTAAAGCATACTAGCAAAATTAAACTGTTAGATGTAAAATGGCAGGTAAATGTGCACTTACTCGTTAAGATTCTCGACCGCGTTGAAAACTGAAGTAGGTTTGTGTGCCGTCCTTGTGTGAGGTGCACGTGAAGGCACCACTTTCCTACAGAAAAGTACAAATAGTTGTAAACATGTATTAGATCAGGTTGTCCGATGTAACATAAGTGCATGCATAAGTGATGGAAAGTTTATAGGCGTATAGCCCTGCTCTTTATGTCTGTTTATAAAGTCCTTATGTATAGCACTTTTAAAACATTTACATCTAAGCAGATATTTGCAACAGAGATGCAAACTCATCAGCAGTGGAAACAGGGAAAAAAATACATTTTTTTGGATACATGAAAAAAAACACTTGTTTTTCTTATAAACTCAAAACAATTTAGCAGATCTGCAAATAAAGACTAGACCTGGAAATAAATACTTAGAAGTGTGACAAACAAAACTTTGGTCACTTTCTGTATATAATCCATTTACAGTTTAAAGAAAAGAGCTCGCTCACGCGCGCGAAAACTCCTGTCTTAAATAAATGAACCTAACTACACGCTACACAACGAATCTCTGTTTACATAATTTCCACCCTTTACCTTTATTATAATGAGAGGTATTCAGAGCATGTAGAAATCTGCGAAAAAACTGTCTGTGCTTTGACAACATTCATCGAATTCTGACAAACCCACAGTAAACACCTCTGATTGGCCACTGCTTTCAACAGACATGCCTGTGATTGGCCACAAAGCTCAACGCTGCACAACACATTGCAAACAGAAACCATGTAGAAATCAGAGCGCGCGCGCGCACAGGTAAGCAATTCCCAATTTAAAAACTCGGCGGATCTACACGAAACACACACAAATGACCTATTTTTGGATTCAAGACTAGGTGACAAGTTTGCATCCCTGTTGCAAGCAGAGCTGGGCTTAGTATATTAGCCAGTAAACACCGATCATACTCTAGCCAAAACTACGCTACTGAAATATAGTCCATTCCCTTTTGTTTTAAATCGTACAAAACGAGCGTGTAAATATATTATGTAAGGAACATGCGACTCTAATAACTAATGTAAGAACTCACTCGTCCGAAATTGTATCTTCGGCTGGATCAAATCGTTCCTCAAAATGCAAGCGTTCATCGTCGTATTCTCCTTCTTCTTCCGAGGAAAGGGAGCACTCTTCATCACTGTCCAGGTTGGTCTGGCCAGCTTCCTTGCGCGCGCGGCGGGGCATCCTGATGAAAATGCAATATAGTTGCTGATTTTTCTTTTTCTTCTTGTCGTGTTTTGGCGGTTAGCAAACTGCTTCTTTTTGTTTTTCTTCTTCTTTTGAGTTTAATGGTGGTTGGCAAACCGAGCAGTGGTGCTTTTCCGCCGCCTACTGGAACGGAGTGTGAGCGATGCTGTAGAATGCAAGCGCTGTACATGACGCCCCGCCCACCCCCAGATTCCATCGGTGTATAACACGCCCCGCCCACCCCCAGATTCCATCGGTGTATAACACGCCCCGCCCACCCCCAGATTCCATCGGTGTATAACACGGCGAATCTTATTGGTGTAGACCCGAGCACGCGCATTCCTTTGTGTACGATTTTGTAATTTATTTGGCCACGTTACAGAAATATCATGTGCTAACTCTAGAATCATAGGCCTATCTTTATTATTATCTGTTTAGTAACCATGGTAATTTTAGTCTGAAGAAGTCATTGTTTACAAATAAACTCTTGATGAGGCACATCCGGGTTCTTCAGGCGCTTCATTCATATTTCCCTGAGGATCTGCAGGCTGTGGATCAACACTAAATTGGGATTTTATACGCAAATGATGATAATTTACTGTATTTTTAGAGATGGACAAACACGAACATAAGCGGCTGATTTTACGTTTTAAAGCACAACGTTTTTGTTGTTTAAAGAGATGAGTTATAGTTGCTCGATGCGTAGGTTATAAAGTGCTAATAAAATGTTTTCATGGCAAGCTCAATGTTTCCTTGTTTATATCGTAATAAAATATTTGAGACTATATTGATACAGTTTTTAAAGGTTCCTATCTTATAGTAAATATGTGTCCATGACATCAGATATTAAAAATCCAATTATTTATTTATCCACACCCTCATTTTGAGTGTGTGTGTGTGTGTGTGTGTGTTTGTGTGTGTGTGTGTGTGTGTGTGTGTTATAATCTGTGTACGGGATTAATTTAGATTCAGTTATTAACACTCGATCATTGTTGCTATAGATCTGCATAACTATCGAGCACTTTTAATGAGTAAAAGAGATTTTCTCTGTTATTAATATATATATATATTTATTTATTTATTTATTTATTAAAGACTATAATAACTACTAAAAATCTAAAATCAGTGGGCCTAATATAGTACAGTGATTCCTGGTTCTTTCGAGCCATAAAACCAGTAATTTAATTTGTGCATATAGCCTATATATACAAGTATAAATAAAAATGTTGCAGAGAAAATTAACATTTATTGCTTAAATACGCACTAAAGCACATTAATAATAATATTTGCTGTAGGTCAGATTTAATAACAGCTGTTTAGTAAACAAAAAACATTTAAAATAGGCCTATAGGCTATATGCAAAAAAAAAAAAAAAAAAAAAAAAAACAGCTAAATCTCAAACAGTGGATCATTTTTATCAACATCGCAGCTAAAACTGCTCAGTGTTTAAGTATGTCTTGCCCAGTGAGTGCACCTAAACGTGAAAATCAAGTTTAAATCAATAAATAAATAAATAAGTAAATTTTGCTTAAAACAAGTAAAATAATCTTGTTTTAGGAATATTTTACTAACCCCACTGGCAAATAATTTTACTTGTTTTTGTTGTTGTTGTTTTTTTTTACATATTTTGACTAAACAAGACAAAAATACAAAGTAAGAAAAGCCTTTTTTATTATTTATTTGTTTGTTTGTTTGTTTGTTTGTTTTGTTTGCTGCAGTTTCTTTATTCCAACAGATACAAGATATAAATCTAACTTCTTTTGTGATCTGAGATCTTTATAATAACCACATTTGTGCTGAACAGTTTCTGGTAATCCACACATACACAAAACACTGATGCAATTTTGCCTACTTTTAAAAGAAATGCCAAAGGTTTGTTGTTGAAAGGTTAAAACGTATTTGTCTTGCCCATGAAAACAAATGTCTTTATCACAGTGAGTGAAGACATGACCGTGTTCATGGGAGAATAAATTTGGGACTTTACATTAAGGTTTACATGAACCTGGCGTTCTTTAAAGATATAAAAATGCAATGCCATTGCTTTTCAGACAGCATTTCAGACAATATGTGATCTGGACATATATACAGAGACAGTATAGGGAGTCGATGCCCTGTTTACAGTTGTTGTTGTTTTTTTTTTATTATTATTTATTTTATTTTTTTATTCATCCTTTTGTCTAATCTGTAGTCACATTTTCAAAACTCTAAACACAAGTAGCTCAACATTCATCTGTTGTGACCATGCCATTAGCACAATTCAAGATGTTCTCACACAACATGCAGTCAGTTACCATGTTTCTAAAATGCTTTTTTTTTTTTCATACACAAGTTTAACTAAAAAAACAAAATCATGGCTCTTTTTAGTCTTATTTACAAATGCTTCATGTCAGAAATGAAGACCTAATGTTCCAAAACTTAAAGCTTCTATTTCTGAAGCAACAGCAGCTTAAAAGTATTGGGGAAAAAATCTCTATATAAAATATTGTAACAACTAATAAGCATTTTTAAGTAACAGATTACTGAAATATTTAGAAAAGCTGATTCCAGTCTTAGTTGGATGAATAGTCAGCTCTTTTCATTACATCAACACAGAGTAAAAAAGACCTCTTTGAGTTTTGTGGATGCAGAACAACACAAAGAGAAAAAATGAAGTCAGGCAGAGGAGGAGGAATATTTGTAGGAGGGAGAGGAATAGCTGGATCAGAAAAAGGGAGAAGAGGAAGGGCATTTTTATGTTTGTTTGTTTATTGTTTTCCCCCTTACACGTGTGGAACCTATAAGTTTATTTCTGCCGTGGAATATAAAGGGTAATGGTAACTTTTTTTTTTTTTTTTTTTTTATCTCACAATTCTGATAAAGTGTAAATTGCAAGACGTAAACTCGCAATTCCAAGAATAGAAGTCCAAATTATGAGATGAAAATGTCACAATTACTTTTTTTTATTCTGTGACGGAAACAAGCTTGCATCAAAGGCATGTATGTTGGAATTTGTGTTGATCCCTGCATCAGCGACCATGGGACACCATCCACATCCAACCCCCACAAAGCAATTTCAATCAAGATCCCATGAAGATATTTTGTAAATTTCCTATCATAAATCTATCAAAATTTACATTTTGATTAGTAAGAACTTCATTTGGACAACTTTAAAGGCGATTTTCTCAATATTTTGATTTTTTTTGCAACCTCAGATTCCAGATTTTCAAATAGTTGTATCTCAGACAAATATTGTCCGATCCATCAATGGAAAGCTTATTTATTTAGTTTTGACATAGTGTATGACTCTCAATTTTGAAAAAACAAAAATTGACCCTTATGACTGGTTTTGTGGTCCAGGGTCACATTTATTTAACAAAATGTGGTTTTGGCCAGAAAATTTACTATTTGGATTCATGATTTTATTTTCAAAGTTATTATATTTGGTTTTGGAGATATGTTTTTGAAAGCAGTTAAAACATTGTATAGTGGGTGTAATAGTTCTGTTAAACTTGCTCATGGTACCTCACAAAGATTTGATATTCATCATGACACTCTCTCCATTTTTATTTTTGTTAGTCACTCAGGTTTTATCATCGCATCTAAAAATAAATCAATTTAATGGTATCACAGCTTTAGGTGTACAATTTAAACTTAGCCATTTTTCTGATGACACTGCAGTGTTTTTGAAAAACAAATTTGAAGTACCTAAAATAATTAGATACATTGAGGAATTCAACCGATGATCAAAATGCACATTTTTCAAAACACTTAACACTTTTTCCAAATGCTTGGATACAATACACATGAGCCAAAGATCTTCTGCTCATTGAACTAAAATCACCGGTTCAAAATGATACAACTTAACATCAAAGTATTACTCTGAATTGAAGAGTGTTTATTTGTTAATGTTCAAACTATCAATTGATACAACCGCTCAAAATGCTACATAACTGTTGCATTACTCTTGAAGCATAGTTTTTTTTAATGGAAAATGATGAACAATATTACATGTTTAGATTATGAAAGTGAAGCAACTGAGGACTGAGTATGTTCAGTTTCAAGATGCCTGTTGTTGGGAGAAAAAAAAATAAAAAAAAAAAATATATATATATATATATATATATATATATATATATATATATATATATATATATATATGTATATATCAGTATTTGTTTTTCCTACAATACTGTAAATACCTTTTTAGAGGGTGATAGAGCTGGAAGCTGATGAAAACCATTCATAATTTCAGATGATGCAGGCTTTACTGTAACCTGGCCAAGAGATGGAAGAGAGGTTGAAAGGCCACACTGGAAAAAGTGATGTTAACTTAACTTAATAATTTGAAGGCAACAGGTTTCCTCAAATTTTTTAGGTTAAGTCAACTTATCACTTTTAGCGGTTGAGAGCGGCCCAGAACAATATTCGCTGGGGGGCCCAACCACCCCCCACTGAATGTGATTTTGAGGGGCCCCACAGCAAAATCAGTGCAAAGGGCACAGAATTCTGTACTTTTCTCTCTAGTTTATCACAATAATATACTAATGTGTAGAACCATAATGAAAGCTGCATCATGTGTTTTGAACAACTATATTTAATGATTGTACTAAAAACTACACAGTGAAACTATGGGTATCTTGTGTGCGGGTGATCTAATAATGTTCAAATGATATTTCATAATAAATAAAGATATGAACACAATATGCAACGTTTTGACCATTGGACAGCCTGTGTTACAAATAATGACTGTTTTGAGTTTTATGTTTAGAGTTTTGAAAAATGACGTGAAGGTTCTTAGTGAAAAAAAAAAAAAGATTGTTAAAAACTGTATTTCCCCTCAAAGATTGCTCCTCTACAGAAATAGAGAATATTCCAGTTAAACATAAATTAACATATTTAGATGTAATAATAAAAAAATAAAAAAAAGAGGAGTCTGAACCAATTATTGAGAAAACTAAAAATAAATGTAAGTTTTGGTTAATGAGTGGCATCTCAATATTTGGGAGGGCATTATTGTCAAAGGCAGAAGGTCTCTGATCTGTCTATACGTAATTATCGATATATGTGCCTCCCAAGATTATTAAAGATCTAGATCAGATTATTTATAACTTTATTTGGAGGAAAAAACACATTATTTTAAAAAGGAGGTCATTTGTTATCCTAAAGAGCAAGGGGGACTGGGGGTCTTAGATTATAATGCTCTCAATGGCACTTTTAAAATGGTTTATATTTATGAATAATAGACAAAGTCATTGGAATGCATGTCCTAATTATATATTTAATACTCTTGGAGGCATAGACTTTTTGAAATGTAATTCTTCTGTTGAAAAAATTACTATTAAATTGGCCGTTTTTCACAGACAAGCCCTGTTAGCATGGAAATTGGTGTATAAGCACATTTTTTCACCCCACAATTTCATATGGAATAACTAGGACATATTATTTAAAAACAAATCTTACTTGGTTCAATAAAGGTATTCTAAGAGTTAATTACCATGCGTACTTGTTGTCGTATACTGAATTCCTTCCGAAATTTCAATTACCAGTTAAACCAAGAGAATTTGCTATTGTTTTTGACACAATTCCAAAAAGTGTGATGTTACTTTTAAAAAAATAGTAACTCAGAAGAAATCAGCATGGCTAATCCTTATGGACACATTTTCATTGAAAATGCTGATGTTTTAAAACAACAGTGTAGCAATAAGATTATGCTCTTTGTTATGTGTCCTTACCTGCAGCTATATTTTTATTTTTTATTTTTTTTGCGTTGGTCTTCATTTGGTAATATCTCTTGGGTTAAACCATGGAAACTGCCAAATAAGTTTTGTATCAATAACAAAATTAAGGAAGTGTCTTACAAAATACTTCATAGAATTTATCCTGCCAAGCATGTTTTGGTAAGATTAAAGCTTAATATTACACATACCTGTGAATTTTGTGGTCAAGAAAATATTTCGCAATTTTTTTTTTTTTTTTTCCCCATTGTCGTTACTCAAGATTATTTTGGAAGGATTTGGAAAAAAACTATATTAACAGAAAAAAATGGAGGGTATGACAGAAATTAGTATATTTTATGTACTTTTTTTAAAACAGAGAAGAAAAATTTGAATTGAAAAGAGCATATTACACTTGTTTATTTTGTTAGGAAAATTCCATATAAGAAAAATTCAGCTCAATGTAAACCAAATTCTGTATATTATAAGTGACTTTAAATTATATATAAATCTCTTGGAACAAACAAAAAAAAGCATTAAAAACATGTAATGCTCTGAAAGCACTTAAAGGTTTTTTTGTTTTTTCCCCTGACAGCTAATGTTAATTTGATCATGCGAATGTAATGTTCTTATGGCGTGTAATTAAAGCATTCAAAAAAAAAAAAAAAAAACACTACTCAACTACTAGAAAACAAACATGATTAAACTGGAGAATGAGCAAACTTTAACTACAAAAGACATTGAAAATTACAAAAGCTCTTTCATTGATAAGATGGGTGGCTCTAAAAAGAGCCTTTGTGTCTCGGGACTGGAGCGGAGCTCTACTTGGAGCTGGTGTACTTGGTGACGGCCTTGGTGCCCTCAGACACGGCGTGTTTGGCCAGCTCTCCGGGCAGCAGCAGACGCACGGCGGTCTGGATCTCTCTCGATGTGATGGTGGAGCGCTTGTTGTAGTGAGCGAGACGAGACGATTCACCGGCGATGCGCTCGAAGATGTCGTTGACGAAAGAGTTCATGATCCCCATCGCCTTAGAAGAGATCCCGGTGTCAGGATGAACCTGCTTCAGCACTTTGTACACGTAGATAGCGTAGCTCTCCTTCCTGGACTTTCTGCGCTTCTTTCCTCCTTTACCGGCGGTCTTAGTGACGGCCTTCTTGGAGCCTTTCTTAGGAGCGGATTTCGCTGGTTCTGGCATGATGATGACGATACTGACGAATCAATATCTAAAGCGAGCCGGACAGCGATATTTATTGACTCGTCTATGCTAATTTTCAAGGCGCTATGGAACCTTCTGATTGCGTGTTTCCGTAGACCAAACCCATAAAGTCGTATGTGATTGGACAACTCGAAGCATCACGAGCGGAACGAGGGCCAATCACAGGCGGTGAATTGATAGCTCCACCCACCGCTCCGTGTTTGAACGACATCCGTTTATAAAAATTTCCCGTTTCAGTTCCCGCTCTTTTTATTCAGTATGTTTTATACAGAAATACAAATGGGTTTCAAATATCATAGTGTAATTTTTAAACCTTTAATTGACTCATTGAGATAATCTGGAGAAAGGAGAGCAATGATGATTAGACTCTTTACTTTTCTCTGCTGTCCTGCCAGTTTCTCTTCTGCTGTAATTTAAATATCATTCTCATCTGATTGTTTTCTCTTTATTTTGTAAATCACTTCAATACAAAGAAAAAGCTAAACAAGCAAATGAAAGCATCATGTAAGACACAAATAAACATGCTCTTATTCTCCTTTGGAGGAAACTGCTACAGATGTCACATTAAACCAATTCTCAATTCCCCCGTAAATAAACTACTATAACGAAACTGTCTCTACTTTGTCTACTTTCTAACAAGACACATTCATGATGCAGTTTTGCATAAGTAGTTTACTTAAGATTAATGAAATTGCAACTAGTTATATAATATATATATATATATATATATATATGTGTGTGTGTATACATACAAGAGAATTCGGTGTCATTGTGAAACAAAGTTAGCCTTTAACATACGCTTGTGTTCTCGAATAGAAACTAGTGAAACGAATAAAACTAAGACCCAGACAAAACTCCTTAAAAGATTGACGTGTTATTTCCTAATTGTTGTACTCAGCGTTACAGCAGAAATTCTCTCGTTCAGTATGACTTTGGTGGCTCTTAAAAGAGCCTTTGGGGGTTAAAGACCTATGTAACCAGGCGTTTAAGCGCGCTCTCCACGGATGCGGCGGGCCAGCTGGATGTCTTTGGGCATGATGGTGACTCTCTTGGCGTGGATGGCGCACAGGTTGGTGTCCTCAAACAGACCGACCAAATAAGCCTCGCTGGCCTCCTGCAGAGCCATGACGGCGGAGCTCTGGAAGCGCAGGTCCGTCTTGAAGTCCTGAGCGATTTCTCGCACCAGACGCTGGAAGGGCAGCTTGCGGATCAGCAGCTCGGTGGACTTCTGATAGCGACGGATCTCTCGCAGAGCCACGGTGCCGGGCCTGTAGCGGTGAGGCTTCTTGACGCCGCCGGTGGCCGGAGCGCTCTTACGGGCGGCTTTGGTAGCGAGTTGCTTCCTCGGGGCTTTGCCGCCGGTGGATTTACGAGCCGTCTGCTTGGTTCTTGCCATTTTCTCGAGTCTTGATTTTTGAAACAGAATGACTTTGTTCTTGTGCAGGAGCTTTTTAAACTCTACTGTCGCATTGGGCGGTGCCTCACCAGCGGCATCTGATTGGCTATTGTGTTACAGCTCCGCGTGAGGCGGCCAATGACAGCGCGTTTCCTGTTTTCGAACAAGCAGCGGCGGTTTGCGTTTCCCGCTCAAATGTTTTCTATAGTATTCAGTGTCCCATTTTTGTTTCCCTTTACATATATATTTTCAAAAGAAGGCTGTTCTGTTAGAATCAGAGCTAACGAAAATATACTTTTTGTATTTACACTCCACGTGACAGTGGGGTGGAGGATGTTACCATAAATGCTTTAGGATGTTTTTTTATCTTCCTATTGCAGTGAAACATACGTTCAAATCGGTTTTTTTTCTTTTCTTTGAAGGATAATTTTGTGCTGTTCCACTCATACTTAATAGTTGTGTACATAACACTCATTATAATTAAATCTATTAACACCACTTGTGTCTGGCGTAGACAACCCAAATCGTGTGTAATGTAACCTATACACAAAGCGATAAAATGAAAAGAACCAAAGCTGTTCATATGTATCATGATGCAAACTGCTCATATAGAGGAAGTGGGTGGCTCTGAAAAGAGCCTTTGGGAGTTTTGTGTTAATCACATTTCAGCTCATCTACTTGGTCTTGGCGGGTTTCTCGGTCTTCTTGGGCAGCAGCACGGCCTGGATGTTGGGCAGCACGCCGCCCTGAGCGATGGTCACTCCGCCCAGGAGTTTGTTCAGCTCCTCGTCGTTGCGCACCGCCAGCTGCAGGTGACGGGGGATGATACGGGTCTTCTTGTTGTCCCGAGCGGCGTTTCCGGCCAACTCCAGGATCTCAGCCGTCAGGTACTCGAGCACAGCGGCCAGATAAACCGGAGCACCGGCACCGACGCGCTCGGCGTAGTTTCCTTTGCGGAGAAGCCTGTGAACACGACCGACGGGGAACTGCAGCCCTGCTCTGGAGGAGCGAGTCTTAGCCTTTGCTCTGGCTTTACCACCGGTTTTACCTCTTCCACTCATGTTGAAGTATTTTAAAGCTGTTGTAGAAATAATAACAGAACCTCAACTGGACAATCAGTATTTAAGAGCGAGTGCTCGTCGTCTATTGGTCAGAATCTGTCACAGCTGCAAACCAATCACTGCAAGCCTCTCCAAAACTCCAAACCCCGCCCCTCTCTGCCTGCCTTTCATTCTCATCTGTATAATGAGTGGATGAATGAACAGGGAAAGAATGAATAGAAAATTTAAACACTTTTACATATAAAATGCATTTAATGCAGATGGTAAAATAACCAACATTATAAAATCGCACAAAATATATGTCCACATAAACACTGTGAAAACAAATTGTTGCTATTGTAAGTAGATCAGCCACTGATATTATTTTTAAATCAAGACTAGCATCCGATGCTTTAGCTATATGCGTCCTATCAGTTAATTTGTTTCAGATATTTAAGATGTTAATGTGATAAAAATATCAATAAATGTTTTCGATTAAGTATAATGTATTGTACTGAGATAAAAGCATACACACGCCCCCTCTCAACTTCCCCAATAAGCATAAGATAACTAATTGTCTCTTTATGTAGAAAGTGGGTGGCTCTTAAAAGAGCCGTTTTGGGAAGAAAAAACAAAGACTGATGCTTATTTCTTTTTGGGAGTCGCCTTTTTAGGCTTGGCTGCTTTAGGCTTCGCCGTCTTGGGTTTGGCTGCCTTGGCCTTCTTGGGGCTCTTGGCTGCTTTCTTAGCAGCTGCTGGCTTCTTGGCTTTCTTGGGGCTCTTTGCTGCTTTCTTGGCAGCTGCAGGCTTCTTCGCCTTTTTGGGGCTCTTTGTCGCCTTCTTTGCTGCGGTGGCGGCCGGTTTCTTCGCCTTCTTGGGGGATTTCTTGACGGCGGGTTTCTTGGCTGCAGGCTTCTTTGCTTTCGCGGGAGTTTTCTTGGCGGGTTTCTTCTTGGTCTCGGCTTGCTTCTTGTTGAGCTTGAAGGAACCGGAGGCACCGGTGCCTTTAGTCTGGACCAGGGTGCCTTTGGTCACCAAACTCTTGATGGCGAGCTTGACGCGGGAGTTGTTCTTCTCCACATCGTAGCCGCCCGCAGACAGAGCCTTCTTCAGGGCGGCGAGGGACACGCCGCTTCTCTCCTTGGAGGCGGACACAGTCTTGACGATGAGGTCCCTGACGCTCGGACCCGCTTTCTTGGGTTTAGACGCCGATTTCTTTTTGGGGGCTTTAGCCGGCGGAGCGGCGGCAGCTGGAGCGGTTTCAGCCATGTCTCTGAGCGGTTATTACACGTCTATGGACAGAATACAATGAAATGCTGCAGAGCGCGCGCTGAGGAACTTAACTGCTACATGAGAGCCGTGTAGACTCAATACCCAGCCCCACAGATCTTCTAGCCTCAGCGAATATGTGATTATCCGCTTGAACACAAAGTAAAACAAGTGTATCAAAACATCTTTGTAGATTAGAAACTGGATGCTGCTTTAGTTTATATATAAGCTATTTTATCTATATCCATCTATAACTTCATTTGAATATAATTAAAATGCAACTGATCGTGCGCTGTCAAACTATATTTTCAGCATCATTAGTCTTCAGTGTCACATGATTTTTCAGAAATCATTATACTATGCTGGCGAACATGCTATAACAGTACCTATTATTTTCTATGTACATTTGAGGAGTAGGAAAAAAAATAACAGCATGGGAGCCATGCAGTTATTTTGAGTGATCTATTTTTCAAAGAAATATGTACAACTGTTTTCAACAAAATGTGAATGTTTAATGCGGAGTATACCTCTGATGATTGTTTAGTTATTTGTAGTAATCAGACCATTAGAACTACATTAATGAAGGTCACGGTCTTTATTATTTTATTTTTTTTTTAACTAGGAACGTGATAAGACTATTCTGTGTAACAGTTTTATTTGCCAAAGACGCAAAGTCACGTCTAGTATTGCCACAAACCACATTAAAACACCGAAAACTCTTTAATTGATAAGGTAGGTGGCTCTTAAAAGAGCCTTTGTGTCTCGGGACTGGAGCGGAGCTCTACTTGGAGCTGGTGTACTTGGTGACGGCCTTGGTGCCCTCAGACACGGCGTGTTTGGCCAGCTCTCCGGGCAGCAGCAGACGCACGGCGGTCTGGATCTCTCTCGATGTGATGGTGGAGCGCTTGTTGTAGTGAGCGAGACGAGACGATTCACCGGCGATGCGCTCGAAGATGTCGTTGACGAAAGAGTTCATGATCCCCATCGCCTTAGAAGAGATCCCGGTGTCAGGATGAACCTGCTTCAGCACTTTGTACACGTAGATAGCGTAGCTCTCCTTCCTGGACTTTCTGCGCTTCTTTCCTCCTTTACCGGCGGTCTTAGTGACGGCCTTCTTGGAGCCTTTCTTAGGAGCGGACTTCGCTGGTTCAGGCATGTTAGCTCACGATAACACAATACAGCTTAAGAGCATGTACTGGGTATTTATTGAGATCTCATGCTAATTTAAGAGGGCTGGCTGCTATTCTGATTGAGTCTTTTCGCACATGAATGAAATAAACATATTTCATTGGTTAGAAATCGCCATGCTAGCAGACACATCAGCCAATCACAGGCTTCTAAATTTGAACGCTTCCCGTCGCCTCCCACATACGCTTCTCTGTCCGACTTTCCCGCTCATGTCTTTTTATAAACAAAGATGAAGAAAAAATAAAAATAATTGTTTTACACACTGTTTTCCACATTAACCCTCTGGCCCTCTTCGGTCATTTTTGACTGAGAAATTTAATATTTCGAAATGTAAAAAATCTTAGCTTCATCGGAACGAGATGACACTTAGTGACTTTTGTCACATTAGCAATATGAACACAGATAAAAATCATGGACACGAATCGGATATGTTAAAGAGTCCAAAAAAATAATCATCACACTTGCCTTCTTCGCGGTCAAAAATGACCGACATAGAAAATGAATGGGAAATACGAAAAAAATGTGAAAACTCAGTCAATCTTTTGGTGGTACAAACTACAAATCAGCCACTGGTCAGAAAAAAAACAGGAGTGCAAAGTAGACACCCACACGCGCACACAAACATACACAGAAATGAACTGGTAAAACGCAAAAAGCTAATTTTTAAAATATGTTAACATTAACTGAATTACATTGAATAAAATATAAATTAATTACAAAATATTTATATAAAGTGTTTTGAATTATCACTATCTATTCCTTGTTTTTGTTAATTATCAAATACTGAGTAACAAAAATGCTTTGTGTTCCCTTTCTAACAAGATTTTAATGCTTGACTGTAATCATAATGTAAAGCCTGATACTTATCTATAACCAAAAATATCTAAACCTTGACAAAAAGTAGTCTTTTAGAATGTTTACACTGATAATAATGATTTTAGGGTGAAGTAAATACTACAGAAAAACAAATGTAATTTTTACATTAAATAATTTAGTTCAGGCAATAATTTAAATAAGAGTAAATTCCAATATTAGTACTCAATTTAAGCTTGTAGAATTTAAAGCTTGATCTTATAAGTATATTTTACTTGGAATTGTTTGTTATTTTTACAAATATTAAGTAAATAGCAACGTCATGATCCCGTTGTTCCCATCATGCACTTGGGCATGAATAATTAATTTTAGTTTTTTTTTTTTCCGAGATGCCTTTACACTTGTGGTTGCTTTTTTTGTTAGGTTAAATAACTTGCTGTTTTGTGACATCTGTTCATTTCTTATGGAAAAAGAGAACAAAAATATTAATTCTAGTGGAAAAAAATAGTTCATTAAGATTGTGTAAATATTACATAGTATCATAAATTTCCCTCAATATCAAAAAAATATTGAACAGAAATATTACACTGATTTTCCTGAAAGAAAAAAAAAAAAGCGTAGGTCACTTTTGACCGCGAAGGAGGAAAGTGTGACTCCTAAACGAAGAGGGTCAAGATTAAATTAACACGGGTTTCATTTAATGTTTAGTTAATACACCAGTAATACTTAATGTAAGAAACACTTTTCACTTCAGTAAAGACGATTAACAATAGGTTCAGTTTATGCATGTGTAGTACTACTAATATTAAATATACTCTTTTTGAAAGTGTGGGTGGCTCTTAAAAGAGCCGTTGGGTTTCTATGGTAACGCGGACATGTTTATCCTCCGAAGCCGTACAGAGTGCGTCCCTGTCGTTTCAGAGCGTACACGACGTCCATGGCGGTGACGGTCTTTCTCTTGGCGTGCTCGGTGTAGGTAACGGCGTCGCGGATCACGTTCTCCAGAAACACCTTCAGCACACCGCGGGTCTCCTCGTAGATCAGACCGGAGATACGCTTGACTCCGCCGCGGCGAGCGAGACGACGGATGGCGGGTTTGGTGATGCCCTGGATGTTATCCCGCAGCACTTTACGGTGACGCTTAGCGCCTCCTTTCCCGAGTCCTTTACCGCCTTTGCCTCTTCCAGACATTGTTGCAGATCTTCAAACTTCACCGTTGTAAAACAAAACTTGTGAAATGAAAAGGCGCTGCGAGAAGAGTTTTATAGTAGTCTACAGGACCTAGTTGAAACACACGAAGGCGGAGCTATACTCTCTCTCTCTCTCTCTCTCTCTCTCTCTCTCTCTCTCTCTCGCTCTCTCTCTCTGGATTTATTGGCTGGTCACAATCAAATTATCCAGGTGCACACCGCCACCTACTGTACAGAGGGGTGTAACATCAGTGCTTTATGTACTTCAGTTTATTATGGAAGGGAGGGAAAACATTGAGTGTACATTGGAAAAAGTTTACCTGATCAGTTGTCAATTTACTGAGATGATGGCGATTACAGTAGGATTGCAGTGGTGGAGGAAATAAAGCCAGACAGAGTAGTATGTTGTGATGACTCTAGCAGCTCTTTTCAGTATTCAAAATATGAAATCTAATAAAGGTTTAATGCTAGAAATCCAACAGAGGTGAAATTACCTGCTCATGTAAATATAAAAGGGAATGAGAGACCAGACAAACTAGCAAAAAAATCAACCAGGACGTTATGAATATTCCCTTTGGTAAAGGAGAAACTAAAGCAATGATCAAAAAAGAAATGATGAAGAAATGGCAAGAAAGGTGGGACATGGATAACAGAGGATGAAAATAGCACAGTGTACAGAACTCAATTAATGCAGGGTGTGAATAGAGGCAACAGAAAGTAGGAATCAGTTTTAACCAGATTGAAGTTTGATCACACATGATTAAACAAAACATTGTTTTTATTAGGTAAAAGTCAATCAGAGGAATGCTTGGAATGTGAAATCACAGAAAGTGTAAAACATAATATTATTACATTGTAGGAAATTTAGGGAGGAGATGAATAGTCTAAAGCAAAAGACAAAAGTTTTTTATTTATTTATTTATTTTTATTTTTTTACAATCTCTTGAACACATTTCTCAACACTTGGGCCACTTTTTCAAAACTCTTCACACAGCGAGCACAACATCAGTCCAATCACGTGTCCTCTGTAGGGTCACGGGGTTTACTGGAGCTTATGTCTTGGGCCACAGGTGAAGAAATCCCTGGACAGATGCAGGAAATATCAAGTAAATTCAATTAGCAAATCCAGTCTAGTCTCAGTCTATACCCGCTGTTTCTGTTTTACAGTTTTGTTTTGTTTTTACAATCGCTAGGACACATTTCTTACGCAATACTAGTCACTTTCTCAAAAAGCATCACACAGTTCTCCGAACCATCTTTCAACTTGACACAGCAGTTCATTTCACATTTAAAATGCACTAAAACTGCCAAAAACACTTAATGTCTCAAATCAACACATTCTTACACAACACTAACAAAGGTTTTGACCCCAAAGAATTAATTAATTACAGACCGATCTCGAATCTCCCTTTTCTGTCAAAGATATTAGAAAGGTAGTATCATCACAACTATGTTCCTTCTTAGAGAAAAATGATATCTGTGAGGATTTCCAGTCAGGTTTTAGACCATACCATAGTACTGAAAACTGCTCTTATTAGAGTTACAAACGACCTGCTTTTATCATCTGATCCTGGTTGTATCTCTTTATTAGTTCTACTGGATCTTAGCGCTGCGTTCGACACTATCGACCACAACTTTCTTTTAAATAGACTAGAAAACTTTGTTGGCTTTAGAGGAAGTGCACTGGCATTGTTCAAATCATACTTATCTGACCGCCATCAATTCGTGGCAGTAAATGAAGAGGTATCATATCGATCAACAAGTGCAGTATGGAGTACCTCAAGGCTCAGTACTTAGCCCCTTACTTTTCACGCTTAACATGTTACCCTTGGGAGATATCATTAGGAAACATGGTGTTAGCTTTCACTGTTATGCTGATGATACTCAGCTCTATATTTCTTCACGACCTGATGAAACACACCAAATTGAGAAACTAACGGAATGTATAGTTGATATCAAAAACTGGATGACTAGCAATACTATTAGTCTGTTTCTTTCTTATTCCGAGGTCACCATAGCCACCCGGATCCAGATCAGATGGTGGATCAGCACCTAGGGATGACCTCTACAGCCCTGAACGTCAGCGGAGATGAGGACACCTAGATGAGCCCCAGAGACTGATCCCCAGTGAAGACCCTGTCTCTTAGACGGCCATCGGGACAAGACCACAGGAGCCAGATGAGTCCTCTGCACGATCTGACTCTGCTGTAGCCTAGATTTAAACTGCTGATTTTGTCTGGCCAGAGAAGAATGACACTATTTCGACACTATTTCCCCGTCTAAATACTGTAAAGCTGATATAAAGCCACCCAGCTTATATCAAGCTGATGCAAAGCTGCTTTGAAACAATTTGCATTGTTAAAAGCACTATACAAATAATAGTGACTTGACTTGACCAAACAAACACGCTTTATCACTCTTAACACAACAACCTAAAAAACACTAGCAACAGGTATCTGTCAGACTGGTGTTCCTGTTTCGTTGTTTTTCTCCCCGTGACCCAGTTTCTCCCTTGTTTGATTGCGTTCATTTGGTTCCGGTGTGTCTCGTCTATTACCCTCATTTAGTCTTATATTTAAAGAGTTGTCTGTTCCTGGTTTCCTTTGTCCGGTGTTATGTCTGTTTTAATGTGCTACGTGTGTCTCCTGCTTTGTGTTATCCTTGTTTTGGACTCTTAAAGACTGTTATACTGAGTAACGTCTCTGCGCCCCTTGCCTCCTCAACATAGCATTGCTGACAGTAGCATTATACAATGTTTTTTTACAAAACAAGAATGTTACTGTTTATAATTCACTGCAGTATATCTTACATGGTGCATGTTTACGGTACAAAATTATTCCTGAGTTTTCCCCTTTTGTATAGATGGTAGTGAAAGTGAAAGACTAACACTTGTAAATATGTTTAGTTACATGCAACTGCATTGATAGTATTTCATTTTTTTTTTACATTTTGTATATTTTTATATGATATTACTGAAGAAATATTGCAAATTTCTGTCTTATTCATTTTTGTACTGTGCTTGGTTTTGAATTTAATTAATTGAAAACAGTATTGAGAAATGTGCTGATTGTAGAAAAGCTGTAAATATTGGACCGATTAGCATATATTGAATATGAAAACTCAAACAATGGCCACCAACAACACAATATTTAAGCAACCATTGATTTTACAGTTTTTCTCGATTGCTAACACACAATTCATGAAACAATTCAACATTTTCTCACAACTATAAACACAATCTCAAAATTACACACCAAGTTGTGCGAACTTCAAACTTCCAGGTCAAAATCAAATAGTTTAGTCAAAAACATATTCTCTTTTGTCAGACTCAAACTTTGGCCTCAGATGATACACAAACCTACGTTCCTGTCTAGAGAACACTAGTGAGATTTATTCAAAACACTGTTACAAAAACCTCCTTTTGGGAAACAGGAATCCTTTTGCTAGTCAATGTCTGTTACAGTATACAGCATAAATAAAGTAGTGCAGATACAGTAAAATTCAGCAATAAACTTTAAGAAAAGTTTACTTTCATTACACGACTGTAAAGAGGTCTTACAGTAGATGAAAATCACTAAAAGAGAAAAGTTCAAAGACCAAACAACTGAATATACAGTAAACACACACTGGAATATACTGTCAGTTACTGTGAATGAATAAATGAATAAATAAATAAATTCATTCATTCATTCAGCATCCTCAGCCAAATTGCATCACAGTATTGGTAGTATCCTTATTTGTTATAGCAGTTTCTTAGTCTTCTGAAAAAAGACTTCTAATGAGTTTGAGGGTGTACAACATGTGCTACATTATTTACTGTACATAGAATAATGAAAGTTGTCTCATCTGAAGTACTGGTGCTATGTACTGTAATTATACTGTATGTGTCAGTAGTATTGAAACGTTGTAGATGAGCCTGTAGGCCATCTTCCCTCACGGTCAGTCCATGCAGAAGAACGTGGTCAACCATAGTGCTTTGTATTTCATCAGGAACAAACGACCTTTGACCTCATCCCCTTAATTTTTTTCTTTTCTCCTCCTATTCCTCTTTGTCTCCCACAACCAGGATTCATTTGTGCTCCTGTTCATATCATCCTGAGATTCTGACCTGTGTGTCATCAGTTTTCCTACTGAATGTTCACACAGGGATAAACATGTGCTGTTTGTGTTCATTTTTTGATGCTTGAGTTAATTATATTGTGTGTTTGAGTTTTCTAAATGAGAACGTGGTTAAACCTGTGCAAAATGATGGCGTTTTTGTGTAGAGTTTTGCAGAAAACACTGAGCAAATTGGAGCGTGTGTGTAAACAGGTGAAATGTGTTCAAAGTTTTGAGAAACATGTCTTTGTTTTGAGAACTGTATGAATGGTTTAGAAAAATGGGCCAAATGAATCAGTTACAGTGTGTTAGCAATAGAGAAAAACTGTAATATCAACTGACCAAAAATCATGATTCATCAACAGGGTCATTTTTTGTGAATCGACCACAGGGTGGCACTGCAATGACTAAATATATTTGTTTGGATATTGGATATGTAGTGTCAATTAAGTTCCATAGGTTGCTGAATATTTATTCATGTATTGAGGGTCATTTAAATTAAAATTCTGACAATCAACAAAAAAGGGAATAAAATGGACCGCTGATATAGCAAGTGATGAACATTTATAGTCTTTTTTTTTTCCACCTGAATCAAGTGAACAATCAAGATTAAATAATGATATTCACAATCACATTTAGTATGATCAAATGTAAACTTTGATAGCAAGCAACCACTGAAACAATGTTACGTCACAATGTTACAAAGTGGTGTTGGTTCAATATCTCTTTTGCAATTAATAAGACAATATTGAGATTTCAGGAGAAAATCAATGAAAATGTAATTGAATCAACATTTAGAAGTGATGTTAGTTCAATATCACTTGTGTATCTGCGATTAGTGTTGAATAGTCGTAAGATAAAGATAAAAATAAATGATTGAATCAACATTACACTTTGATTGCTTCTATCGCTGCTGCTGAATTAACACTGAAATGAACAACAACAACAAAAACAAAAACAATAGTAATATTGATGAATCAGTGTTACACTGTGATGCTGATTCTACATCACTGCTGCTAATGAACCAATATTGAAATTAACAAAAAAATAAAATAAAAAAATAAATAAAATCTTTCATTGGTAATATTATTTGATCGATGTCAATCTTAATGTGATGTTGGTTCTAAATCTTTTTTTCTTTTTTTTTTTTGAAACATTAAAAATACAAATGACAGAACAAAAGTGGGGCAAACAGGACAAATGCATTACAATCTTTAAAAATAACACTTTCAAAAGTCTGATGCCATGACTAGAAGTGGTCCAACGGTTCAAGTTTGCAAAATCTGGCTTGCATCAGACTACTGCCTCTCTGAAATCTGAAAAAGAAAGGATATGTTACTTAAGTGCAAGTCAATTCAGTTGTGTTTTGAGTGTGTGTGTGTGTGTGTGTGTGTGTGTGTGTGTGTGTGTGTGTGTGTGTGTGTGTGTGTGTGTGTGTGTGTGTGTGTGTGTGTGTGTGTGTGTGTGTGTGTGTGTGTGTGTGTGTGTGTGTGTGTGTGTGTGTGACCCTGGACCACAAAACCATGCAGTCTGGGGTATATTTGTAGCAATAGCCAAAAAAACACTGTATGGGTCATAATTATAGATTTTACTTTTATGCCAAAAATCATTAGGATATTAAGTAAAGATCATGTTCCATGAAGATATTTTGTAAATGTACTACTGTAAATATATTAAAACGTCGTTTTTGATTAGTAATATGCATTGCTAAGAATTCATTTGTAACTTTAAAGGTGATTTTCTCAATATTTTTTTTTTTTTTTTTGCATCCTCAGATTCCAGATTTTCAAAGAGTTGTATCTCGGCCAAATATTGTCCTAACAAACCATACATCAATGGAAAGATTATTTATTGATGTATAAATCTCATTTTCGAAAAATTGACACTTTGTTTTGTGGTCCAGGGTCACACACACACACACACACACACACACACACACACACACACACACACACATATATATATATATATATATATATATATATATATATATATATGTATATATATATATATATATATATATATATATGTATATATATATATATATATATATATATACATACATACATACAGTGGTTATTATTATTATTATTATTATTATGAGTCAAATGTAATCAGGATTAAATATCTGAACATTTAACACTTACATTTAATGTATTTTAATTAAGTTCAAAACACAGGCCATCATATAAATAAAAAACGAAAAAGGTAATAGTAATGTAAAAGATACAATAAATAAACAATTTAATGAGAGGTGTAAAAAATAGTATTAAATAAAGACGGTTATGTTTGCTTTTACTCCATAATACAAACAATGCATTTCCATCCTAATTACAACGAAAAGGATATATTTGAACAGTTATTAAATAAATTAAAATATTTTAAATAAAATGCGCAGGTTTAGAGTTCGCCACTAGAGAAAGCCGATGCGTTCACGCCAAGTAATTTAAGTACTTTTCCTCAATGATTTTATTTATTTATTATTATTACTATTACTATTTTTTTTTTCACCATCGCAATTCAGTCATTTTAAGTTTGTTTCTCAAGAAATAATTTTTAAAATATTTGCTTCAACCTGAAGAAGACGCTTCCTCTGTCACGCTGGCAAACAGAAAGGCGCTTTGTGATTGGCTACCGCATCATCGAGTTCATCCCTGATTGGTCGAGATAATTTCAGTTTAATCATCAGTTTGTGCTGCTGAGGATAAGTTGTCTGAAATGTTTCTGCGTTCGCTGATAAACTCCAGTAAATGTCCTGTTTACCACTTTACCACCCTGTACACAATTATATGAGGTAAGCTTAACCTCCTTCCTCTTTCATGACTGCGTTATGGTTAAATCTTCAGTGTGGTTGTTCTCTTGTTTTAGAGCTGTTAGCAATAGCAAGTCTCAGGCACTGACAGAAAACGAGCCCTAATGTTAGCACTCTTATTGCAATTGTTTATATTCTGCATTATCGAAACGTGTATGTATGCACAAAGAATCAGAAATAAACAAATAATTTGTTTTGCTCAAGCATTTATCCCATGCAGTCTGTGTTTTATTAGGTTTTGCATATGGCTAGTTAGCTCCGGTTGCTATTTCCATGGTCTGTCATGAAATACAGCATGTTTTATTACGGTGTTAAAAAACAAATTATGTGTGATATGAATCAGCGTCAGGCTCAGATCTTTCATACGCATGTCATATACATAAATATGTGTATTACACGTAGGTGCTAAAAATATGTTCTCGTGTGACGGTATTGTATTTGTTATTTTTTCATTGAATTGTGTTTAGTTTTATAAAATATAAGAATGTCTAGAGTACGCATTGTAACGAATAGTAGTGTTTATAATGAATACAGTATTTATGGTTGAAGATATGAACATAAGGGTTGTAGTAGTCATATTGATTTGCAACGAGGCACGTGATTGTTGTGAACTGACACATCGCCTGTTTTCAGTTTTCAGCTTGCTGTATTACTGCGAAGCAGCATTATTTAATTAGAAGGGAAAAAACTGCAATTTAAAAGTTTTGAGTGAACATTAACTAATACATATACAGGGTGTTAGTGTGGATAGTTGAAAAATGGACACCAATACTTTGGGACACCAATATTTTGGGTTGAAATTTGTTGAAAAAGTCTTAACTGGTCTGTTCTCACCATTTTTGGATTATTGTTATTTTTTTAATTTTTTTATTTTTTTTTTTTTTTGACTTGATGGTCTACGACAGGGCCACTGTCCTGCAGAATTCTGCTCCAATCATAATCAAATGCAACTGAACCAGGTAATCAATTTCTGTAGGAGTGCTAGAAATTTCCAGGCAAGTGTGTTGGAGCCACACTCCAGATCAGTGGTCTTCCAGGAGCTAAGTTTGACACATGTGATCTCGGAGGTCCATTAGCTTTATTTATTTAAGTTCTAGGCCACAGAGTGACTTGTTCAGTGGGACTGTAGTCACTTGATAACTGAGATAGAGGTAGATTGAAGTGTCATGTGCCTAAACTTTATTTCTATTAGAAGCATATACACATGAAACTAAAGAGGTCCAAACATAGAGCCATGTGGGACTCTGCATGTCATTGAGGTTCACACAAAGCAGCCTATGTTAAAGGGAAAGTTCATCCAGACATGAAAAGTCATTATTCACACTTCTGTCATTTCAAATTTGCATGACACTCTGCAGAACACAAAGACGACATTTTGATACAATGTACATTTCGGTTACAGTCGGCTTCTATGGACAAAAAACTGAGACTTTTCTCAAATTAGCCTATCATCTTCTACATTACACAGGCGAAAGAAAGTCATACAGAGTTGAAACTGCATAAAGATTGATAAAATTGACAACAATTTCCACATTTTACTTCAAATTTATTTATTTGTTTGCAATTTTGTGTTTGTTGCAGTGCAGCCAAATGACCTTTGAGGGCAGTAAAATCGCACGTCATATAATGTCACGGCAGTTACCCATTTCAGTTTTGTCATTTTAAATTAATGTTTTGTTTGGATCATCTGTGGCCTGGTGTTGGGTCAAGCTAATAGTTCAATCATTTTATTTGGAAAGGCATGTCCCATTGCCAGTGTATTGAATACCCGGGAGCCATGGCCCTGTTTAATGTTGACTGGAAAACACGGTCGACTGAACTCCCTGCAAGGATCACAGGAGTGTGGTTCCCCCTCATCCCAGTTTGTTATGGCCTGGAGGAGCAGATCACATGGCAAATTTCACATTCTTCAGGGTTTCATCAGACAGTCATCTGGAAATCTTCCCATGATTCCCAGAGGGGTGGAGGCCTGACTCTGAAATATTATCAGACTTTTGGCCTTGACCTCTCAGAGCGGCCATGTGATTCTTTAATCTTTGTCTGGACACCCTAAGCCTCTTCATCTTCATGGCTCTCCTCTTCCTTATCCGTCATTTGAAGGGTTTGAAGATGAAATTATTCCTTGTGTCGCAAACTCTCTTTAACCACCATAAATATGTGAGTAAGACTTTGGCAGACTCTTTAGCAACTATTGTGTGTTTTTACCTGTTGTTTGATTAAAACTTAAAGTTCATAGTTCTAGGTAAATAATGCTCTTCTTGGTCTGTTTTTTGGGGGGGTGGATACAGTATGTCTCAGACGTGTTCTTAACAGGTTTTGTGTTATTAAGTCTGCAGTCTTTTTGGTCACAGTATACAAGACGCATTTTAAGGAAGTGAGCAGAATAGACTGTGTATTTATTTCCCACTCAGAACATAGTGGGGAATTCCTGCAGTGAGATGCTGAACCAAGACTCAAAAATACAACTCTGAGCGAAAATGTCTTAGATGAAATGAAGACTAATTTCGAACTGAGGTAGAAACATGTGTTGTGGCTTTAAATGTTAATGTCTTCTTCCTCATTATCCATCTGAATAAAGTTTATTGTAGAGTGCTTGGCCTCCTCATGGTCTCTCTGCCTCTATTTACATGGATACGGTCATGTTTACTGTACGATGTTTTGTACGTGCTTTGTAGTTAATTTCATTTTCAGGATGCCCTAATGAGTTCAGCTGAAATTCATCTGATGGGACAGAGAGTGAAAGAAGACGGCGAGGAAGAGAGCCTTTTTGTGTCTCTCTGTATGTTTGTAGGGAAATGTGTGTGATGATTATCTGTGTAAATGGTTGCTCGTCTCTGAAAAACCCGCTGGCACAATGCTGGTGTCATCTGGCTGGTTGCTAGGGTGTTGTTTGAAGCATTATGTCATTACTAAGGTGTATGTAACACTAGCAGCTCTGATCATGTGACTAAAAGTGTCAATCTTATTGGTTGGCCTGTTTGCTTCTCAGTGCAATGGAAAAAATCAAATAAAATATGGAAGCCCGTTACCGCCACTGAATAAAAAATTTAAAAAGGAAAGGTAATTGCCTTTTTGACTTTTTACCTCGCAGTTGTGGCTATATATATATATATATATATATATATTTTTTTTTTTTTTTTTTATTTCTCTCTCAGAATTTCGTGATAAACTCACACTTCTGACTTTTTTTTAGAAATGTGCAAGCTAGCAAGCAATGTGAGTTTATGTCTCACAATTCTGAGAATAAAAAGTCAATTACGAAATGTGAATTTACAGTTGGAAAATAGTTTGTTTTGAAACAGGCTTCAATATAGATTAGAACGCCTCTCCATTAAAAAATAAAAATGCAAAGAAAGAAACAAAACAATAGTCTGAACAGATGCATGAATATCTGTTCTTTTAAATTATTATAAAGTTTTTATTGCACCACATTTTTGTTCTGAATATTCATATCGGTCTTAATACTTATGGATAGGGGTCTGTTCAAATCACTATTCATAAGTGTGAACAATCATAAAAGTCAAAGTCACGCTTGTTTTGGCAAACACCATTTAATATTTGAAAAAAATAAAACAGCTTTTTAAAGTTCAAAATACAATCAGGAGAGAAAACGTAAGCTGGGCAAAAATGGTTAGTAATGCTAATCCACTTTAGTTCAACCCCCACATACTTTGACATGTCTAAAATTCCTTTTCGCCATATTTTCAGGTCTTTCTTTCTCTTTATGTGTTTCTTTTTGTCCTCTCCTGTCTCCCTGTCTCTCTAAGGAACTGGAGTGCGGGACACATATGGCTGTGTATGATGAGAATATTCTGAAGAACCCTTTTTACCAGGCCCTGGAAAAACGCAGACCGGATCTGTGCAGCAGGGTGGCAGAACTCCATGGCATTGTGAGTCTCTCACTTCCACATTTCTCGTGTTGGTATTTTTAAGTGGTATATATTTTAATGGCAATACTGTTTAAACTCCTATTCATTTACAGCTTTCAGACAGTGCAAAAGTGAATGTTGTTTGTTTGTTGGAGACTGAAACGATGAAGAGATTTATTTGTGGAACATAATTAGTCATGTATTCATTCATGTGACTGTGGTCTGTTCACATGTGGTCAGAAAGAGATTCTGTGTGTATGAACTGATTGTTTTATGTTAGGAGATGTTAGAGGTTCTGTGATCCAAGTCATGATAGCAATATTATGATTGTGGTTTATTCTCAAACTCTCGGATTTAACTGAAATTTAAATCAATTCTTAAACTTTACCTAAAATATCACCATATAACACATGTTGTTCCTCATATCAGCACAATTGTTTTGTGTTATTGCTTGCATGCATCAATTCAATAATCAACCATTTACATTTTATAAGTTAAAGTAACTTTTTTTTTTGTTTGTTTGTTTTGCTCCACTAACGGAGTGCTGCAGTCATGACATTTTTGAGGGCAAACCTGGAAATTAGCAACACCCTGGTTACCTCGACAAAAAGCTAATAGGATTTTTCTCTGTCTTTTGAGGCAAAAAATGTTCTGTGAGCAACAGAAGTTGATTCTTCCAATTTGTTTTTTTTTTTCTCTAAGATAATCTTCACAAATAAACTCAACTTGTATGAGTTTTGAAGTCTGAATACAATTGCCAGAGGTCTAAAAACTCAAGTTAAACATTATATTGAGCTTGTGTCCATTTGAGCTTCTTTAATTCCAGGCTCTTAGCCCAAAAAAAACTAAAAAAAACTTTAATTTCGGGTTAATGGAAGCGGAAATGCAAAGGTGCTCATTTCCAGGTTTTAGGATTCGATCCTTCAGCACTCTATAAAAACAGATCCGAACAAAGCCAAAGCAGGATCAACCATTGTTTGTCCGTATAACACACAGTGGTAAATCTGAATTGGTCGAGTGAATCACTTGGGAATCACATGGTCACTTTCACCACCTACTTGTGTAACAATTTAACCTGCAGAAAGGTTCACCAAAAAAATCCCACACACTGACAAGTCAAGTGAAAAGTCCCAGTGATGTTGGATTGAATATCAGCACTTTTTGGAACACTGCTTAACCAATTAAAACCACTGACCAAGACCAGCTGCTGTATAAAGGCCACTTCACACTGAGTGCGAGGCGAATCGCAGACGAACGGTGCTTTCACACTGAGCGCGAAACGATTGATCGCCTTCTGCTAATTCACGCCTGCATGCTAGGTGGCGCCGACCAGCAATGCATTTTTTCCTCATGTGGCCTATGTATCTCGTATATGGCTTTTACATCGTTTACTGCTCAATATGCAGCATTAAATTAAGATGAATAACTTACAAGAATGCTTACAAGAATACATCTGAAAATATAATTAGAGGTACAATTAGCATCAAGCTGCGTTTCAGAATGTATGTAGTTATTATTGTTTTTGCTCAAACCCCACTTTAAACCATTATCAAGTCCTTGTAATAACTTCAGATCACATAATTCAGCTGAGAATTAATAGTAAATATTATTCTGTATAAGAAAACATGTGAGAATAAATCTGTTCTCAAATACCAACGATAAGAAGAACTCAGCATCCACTCTCTCAGAATACTCTTCGTCTCTGTTTGTTTACACTGGAAACAGCGCCACCACTCTCACCTTTTTGTGCAACAACAGCTGCTCCGGTCACGTGATCTTAACTCAAATCTGATTGGATGGCCAGTTTCATCGCAAAGCAACGGGGAAAAAAATCGTCGCTTTTTCGTCTGAACATTTGTGCCGATTTTTTGCATTCAGTGTGAAAAGGCCTTAATACTGTGTAATTGAAGTCAATTGCTTAACACCCATAAACTGCTTCCAGTTAAACTAAAGAACAATATTTTTGAATTGAATAGACTTTAGTCAGGGTAGATTTTACGTGAATGGAAATGAGTCTGGAGAGTAGACTTTAGTCTTTTCCAGCTGCATTCACTGTATAAAGCTCCTAGATCACATGGAGTTTTTGTCTACTAAAAGTATTCTGGAACAATGTTATGCCAGCTGAACAATTGGAATATTGTTAAACAGTACAATTCATTGAACCCACTGTACTCAGCCTTGTTTTCATTCCTGACAAAAATGAAACATGACACTGCACTGACTAAGGTCTATCAGTATTAACAAATAGTACTATTTATTGAACGTTGGAGTCTAATTTCAGTTGTCATTATATCAAAGGGTGATAAAACACTATTACTTTTTGATATAATTTACTCACCTAAATCTATATTTGTTGTTCTAAATAAATATGGCTTCGTCTTGTGTGAACTCAAAAGAAACATTTAGTGACAATATATCAAAAAAGAGGATAAAACACACCAGAAAAGAAGTTCACAAGACTAGGGAGCTGTATTTCGAAACTCCTCAAGGAAGGAAGAGTGCAGTTACACCTTTGTACGGTGAATTTCTGAAGGTGAAATGTAAGGACCTTCTTAGCACGCAAAATGTAGAAGTTGTTGCGTTAAAGGAGACACATTATGCCCCTTTTTATAAAATGTAATATAAGTCTCAGGTGTCCCCTGAATGTGTCTGTGAAGTTTCAGCTCAAAATACCCACAGATCATTTATTATATAATTTTGAAAATGCCTATTTTGAGTGGAAGCAGAAATAGGCTGTTTTCGTGCCTGGCTCTTTAAATGCAAATCAGCTGTTGCTCCCCGCCCCCTTTTCCAGAATAGAGCTGCACCATTACAACTCGTACCTGCTAAAAACTTCTGTTTTGGTTCTGATTATCATGTTTATCGCGCTGAAATCATGCGTTTTAAAGCCTGTTAGTTTAAACTCATGATATATGGTTTTCTGAGTGCACACATCCGAAGCACACGGACAGAAAGCGGCTGTCACTCACGGCATGCGAGTACTAAACTTAAGTTCTCATTCACACACAAGTTTATGTTAAAGACACACATAAGTTACAATAACAGTCATTTGTGTCTGTGAAGGTAAACAGCTGGGAAATAAATTGCATCTTTATTTTAGATCTAGATCTGTGTGGCAGCAGCAATATAGAGTAAATAAATAAAATAAATAAATCCACTGCTCTGTTGTCTCCTCTGAGGCTGGGACTCTAAATAATGTTCTGTGCGCATCTGTGCAGCCAAATACAGAACAGATAGCATGTCTTGCTCAAACTTTCACCATGGCTTTAGAGCTGGTACACCGTTGTCACTTGCAAAATCAAAATGACGGCGCCGTGGGTGGAAACTTTCAGATTAAGGGGCGGTAATATTATAATGAGATCCCTTTGCAATGTCAAAGCTATGATATTCATATAACACCATAGAAGAATAATGGTACATTTAATGAGTAAAATACAGTATATGCATTTTCTACATAAAAATGAGATTTTGCACGTTACTGTTAATAAAATACATTTTGTGAGCTTCCCATCTCAAGCTGAGTGCTTTACTGTCAAATGTGTATAAACATGAAGTAAACAAGAAATGTAAATGTAATATTTTTAGTAACTACACTTATTAATGCAAAACAATAATAATTTTATCATATCATATATACATCTGTCATATCTCTCTGAAATTAAAAAAAAAAAAAAACCTGCACATTGCAATCTCTATAAGTCTTTATTATCAAAGCATTTGTCTGTAATACAGTTAAAATGGGGAAAATATTTGAATGATTGCATTGTATTTAAGGTGTGGCCCTACATTTTCTGCTTGTGCTCCTAAAAATGTTCAGTCAGAGGCTACAGTGCTCCTAGCAAAAATAGTTAGTCTGGAGCCCTGAATCCTTAAACTAAGTTAGGATGTTTTGCTATCTAGGCTGGTTTTGTTATGTAGGCTGCTATTTATTGTGTGATGTTTGTGTTAGATTCTGGTGCCGTGTTGTGGAAGTTTACCAGCAGGCTCTATTACAGCATCTCAGTTCGACGGATACGTGCTTCAGCCTGCCGAACAGGGTTACCAGACGCTAGATGGAAAGGTGTGTAAAATCCCACATAGAATCTTACCGAAGTTCTATCATCAGAATTGAATTTCTGGATGCTGTCTTTAACCGAACAGCTGTTTTGTGTGACATATCTTCCAGGAAGTGTCTATAGACAATAACCAGGTCCGGCTGGGTGCAGGGTTTCCCAATCCCACCTCCGTCCCCATCCTGTTTGAGGAGACGTTCTACAATGAGAAAGAGCAGGCCTACAGCATACTGTGCATCGCACGGCCCCTTGACGCCAACCACAGCCCTGGTAATTTGATAGTCATTGAATGCAATAGCATCAAAAATTCAGATTAACAATCAAAAGATTTAGTGATTTATCTTGTTGCAGCATGCCTGGTTAGGTTGAGGACTAATGTTTTGATTCGGTTTCTCTTTCTTCAACTTTTGCAGAGGAGTCCACTACTGTTTTTGCTCCGTACTGTCTGAAGAATATCGAGGATGTGAGGGAATTCTTGGGCCGCCATGCTGAAAAACTGGATAAGTTTGTGGCCGCCTTTTGCCACTCCTTTAAGGAACAAGAGAGGAAGGGCCTTCGACATCAAATAGTGAGACAAACTCTTCACATTACGTAATTTCATGCTTTTATCCGCATTAGTGTTAATCAGAGCCTGATGGCAGAGATTATTCATTAAGAGAAGTTAAGTCTCATTATTTGAAACCCATCATAATAGGAATTTTTGTGTAGCACTACATCATAAAAACTAGATATTTTAGAACACATTTAAGACTGTTTGTGTCGTATTACCAACATTTTTACATGGTTTGGATGGGCTTAATAGGCTGGATGTTGATGCAGATTTTTAAACTCTATTCAAGTGCGATTCACAAGCTCCTGATTAGATTTTGATTTGATTCTGATCAGTTTATTTAGGTAATACAGGGCTCGATGCTGCCCAGGCAGAAGCTCCAAAAGTCAGATACAGTTTATTGTATTACCAGGAAAAAAAATCACACTGTATATAACACTTTGTTTGGTCATTTTATTATTGATTTCTTTTTCTCACCCAATCCTTCAGGACTCTGTAAATACCCTTTACACAAAATGTCTTCAGTTGCTGTTAAGGGACTCTCGCCTGGTAAGCAGTTTTATGAACTTCAATACTTTAGAAAACTGTAATACTGATTCTTTACTGAATTGTAGCTTATTATGTACAATGTCTCAATCTCAGAAGATTTTGGCGAGACAGGAGATACAAATGACTCTACTCAAACAAGCAGTGGAGGTCAGTTAAAAATGCACCGCTTTGTTGTTCTCTAGCTTTTAAACATATAACTTTAACCAAATTTGTTTATCATTTCTTTCCTCCATTTTCAGATGTACATACATCATGGCATCCATGATCTACTCTTTAGTTATGTGGGGACTCTTGAAGCAAGTCGGGTACTGATTTACCATTAACTCATTTTCACATTAATGAGTGTGTTTATACTATATAATGTTTGTTTGTTTAATTATTTATTTAAATGTTGTAATGATCTGTATGGCTGCTGTAAAAGTTGGTGATCACTGTATTGATGCATTATTTCTCTTTATTAATGTACTGTTTATCTTGACAGGATGCGGTGTTCAACAAAACAACACGGTCCTTACAGGATCTGCAGCAGAAAGAGCTTGGTGTGAAGTCAGAGTTCAGGTGAGCCGTTCTATCACTAGGTGTTTTTAATTAAAGTTAAAGCCAAATCACTACTGCTATTGTTTGTTATTTTTGAGTTATTAGAGAGCTGTAGACTAACATTGAAGTAAGGACCTGAGTCCAGAATATCACAGAGACATGCAAAATGACAGAAGAAAATCTGGCATTACTCTACCAAAATGTCTGTTATTTAACACATGTGTTTTGAAAAGAGTATAGAGACTATGCAAGAGTATTAAATGATCTAGTGATTATTTGTCACTTTTCTCTTATGTAGTATAAATATTCCTCGTGCTAAGCGGGAGTTGAGTCAGCTGAACAACTGTACGTCTCCCCAGCAGAAACTGCTCTGCATAAGGAAGGTTATTTTAACCATCATGCAATCAACCAGACGTCGAGATACAGGTGTTGTGACTACAAACCTTCCTTTCTATCATTGTGTGTGTTTGTCAAAATTTCCTCTTGCTAACTGGACTGCTTCTGCACGGCTCTTGTAACTGGATTAGGCAGCGTACGCTCATTCCCGAACAGTTAGGCCTCTGTTTCACCCCAGTCTTTAGTTCTCATGAGGCAGAGCCCTGGCAGAACAACAACACCTCCAGTATGTGTAAACTAGAGGAATGCTCTCCTAATGTATGTTTGTCAAACAGCTTGTTTAGTCATTTTCCCAATTTTGCTAAAATAAGGCACTGAAGGCAGACAGAAAAACTGTGTAGGTCTGGCACAAGAGGTTCTGTCCATTTTTATGTTGTTCAGTGCTTGTTTTCTTCAGGAAATATTTTATTAAGCACATATAGTATGCCTTATTTAGCCTTGTTGACAATTCTTTGTAACATGTCCAGGCATTATTTTATTTTATTTCATATAATTTTATTTTATCAATACCATATTACTACAAAAAATTAATATTACTCATCACTATAATGCAGTGTTAATTTTGACAGCAAATTTTGATTTAGTTTTAGTCATCTGAATTGTTTTTAATTTTAGTCTAGTTTTAGTCGACTAAATCTACAGTAAATTTAGTCGGCTAAAATATAATGGGTTTAGTTACAGTGCATTTATTAAGCATTTCTCTAAAATTTCCGAACTCATTATATAGGTTTGATATTAAGGTTTTATCGTTATAAACTGCGATTTAACTGCGGTGACGCACAACATGCCTTTGTTAAAATTAAATAAAACCACTTCTCATAAAGAACAAGAACTAACGAAATACCAATGGTTATATTGGCTAATTATGCATTCTTTATAACAACTTGATTAAAATATTCCTCATTCTTTCAAGCAGACATATTTATTTCTATAAATAAAATTAGATTGATCTTTAGGGCTACTAAAGTGATTCAGTCAAGAGCAGTGAGTGATTTTCTGTCTTTCTTTTGTTGCTTGATTAACATCAATGACTCGGACAATAGTGACTAAATTAGGCTGCTGTCCCTTTAAAACTGAATGCACGGATGCAATGTACTGATACACGTTCTCCCTACTGTTTACGTTCACTTAAGACGTAATCAACTGTTTATTTGAATACTTGTCAAAACGGACATTTCAACATCATTTTGTGTGTATTTCTCTGTTCATGCGATGTGAAAGAGTACTCGCGTCTCCTTTCTGTGTGTGTATGCTTCAGTGTCTGCGCTCTGAAAACCAGACCAAATTGAGTTCTCTCTTGCGTCGTCACATTTATCCATATGCCTGCTCTTCTCTTACTCCCACATATTGGCATTTTTTTAACATTTTATGCGCCGTGCAGCAAGTGTATTTTAGCTTATGTCCCGCCGGTTCATATGTTCGCATCTAACCTCCTATGCAGCAGATTCGTTTTGAATGAATCTCTTCCCAAATCGTCCCTCCCTAACATTTTCGTCTCGTTTTTATTCGTTGACGTAAATGTAAATAGATTTACACCATAATTTTTGTCATTCAAAAAGATTTTTTGTTCGTGATTGTCTCGTTATCATCAGTGGAAAAAAATGTTGTTGACGAAAATTGACAAATTATTCATCAACGAAATTAACACTGCTATAATAATAATAATAATAATAATAATTGTTGTACTGTATTTTATTTAGGCAGAATTAAATTGAACCTAATCATTTTATTAAGGGATAATTGTCATGATAGTAATGTAAACAATACTTCTAAAAAAGGCTTATCTTCTTTACAGAAAATAAATAAATACATACATACATACAACCCGAATTCCGGAAATGGGACATTTTTTAAATTTGAATAAAATGAGAACTAAAAGACTTTCTAATCACATGAGCCAATATTTTATTCACAATAGGACATAGAGAACATAACAAATGTTTAAACTGAGAAATTTTTAACATTTTATGCACAAAATGAGCTCATTTCAAATTCAATGCCTGCTACAGGTCTCAAAATAGTTGGGACGGGGGCATGTTTACCATGGTGTAGCATCTCCTCTTCTTTTCAAAACAGTTTGAAGACGTCTGGGCATCGAGGTTATGAGTTTTGGTGTTTGAATTTGGTCCCATTCTTGCCTGATATAGGTTTCCAGCTGCTGAAGAGTTCGTGGTCATCTTTGACGTATTTTTCATTTAATGATGCGCCAAATGTTCTCTATAGGTGAAAGATCTGGACTGCAGGCAGGCCAATTCAGCACCCGGACTCTTCTGCTACGAAGCCATGCTGTTGTAATAATTTTGTACATTACTGACACTCTATCCTCCAGTTTGATACTGTTAAGTGCTTTGACACAATCTGTATTGTTAATAGAGATGTTCCGATACCCTTTTTCCCTTCCCGATACCGATTCCGATACCTAGGCTCAGGGTATCTGCCGATACCGAGTACTGATCCGATACCCGGGGCTGTATCTGGTTATACAGCTGTATGTACTACTAGCCCTGAATTGATACAATTATTTTATGGTGTGCTTCACCATAGATAGATAGATAGATAGATAGATAGATAGATAGAGTGGCAATTATTTTAACTGAATTTAGGACTGTGGTGCTTTTTTGGTCATTCTGTGTCTCTGTAAAAATGAGGAAAAACTATCAATAATACTGATAAGATAATAATCATACTATGAATTCTACTAAGAACAATATAAAACGCACTAAGGATTAACGAGCTGCTGGATTCATGAATATTAATCACGTTGTCTGCATTGGCTCGAACCGATTTGCTGAAATCAAAACAGGGACGATAATAGGTGAGCGCCAGCCAATGAGATTGTCGTTTGCACGTTAGCTCCGCCCACTACCGGAGAAGCCGGCAGTTCTTAAAAGCTGAAGAATTCCAAACGAACTCCGTTATTTTGACAGGAAAATACAACAAAGAATAACGTTTACATACCATGCAGAATTGACGCGCTACATGTAAGACTCTCTCGCTCCCTCTCCCTCTCTCTCTCTCTCTCTCTGCGTGCGAGGAAAAAAGCAAAGGGACGGCGAGTCGTGCTCTTCACACTAGAGCTTACGGTACGTCAAATACAGGTGGGCTGTGCATTCATTCAGATGATCTGAAAAATAGATCGCTTGACGGAGAGAGAAACTCTGAAACGCTCAGAGTGTTCAGTGAGTGACAATATATCTGTGCTAAACTTATACATGGCCTCCCAGTAAAATCTGATCATTTATTAGCCAGTGGCTAATATTAGACATCATTTAGTTGCCCAGGGTGAAGATTTAGTCGCATATGAGAGTGATTTAACTTACTGGCAATGTGCTAACACGTTTGTATTTCTTCTTCGCTGCTCTAAATAGTGGTTGCTTGTGGCAACACAGCACAACTTCCTGTGTTTGCATTCTGAGCAGCGAAGAAGAATTGATTTCCGATTTGCAGTGTTAAGCAAAGCTAGCGTGCATAACTACAGGTCTTGTTTAAAAAGGGTATCGGATCGGTACATGGGTTCAAGTACTCGCCGATACCGATGCCAGAATTTTTTGTGGTATCGGTGGAATTTCCGATACTAGTATCAGAATCGGAACAACCCTAATTGTTAAAAGCGCTATATAAATAAAGGTGACGTTATTTGACTTGACTTGTAATAGCTGCAGTATGTGGTTTTGCATGGTCCTGCTGAAATATACGTCATCTGGAGGGGAGCATATGTTGCTCTAAAACCTTTATATACCTTTCAGCATTCATAGTGCCTTCCAAAACATGCAAGTTGCCCATAGCGTATGCACTTATACACCCCCATACCATCAGAGATGCTGGCTTTTGAACTGAACGCTGATAACATGCTAGAAGGTTTCCCTCCTCTTTAGCCTGGAGGACACAGCGTCCGTGATTTCCAACAAGAATGACAAATTTGAACTTGTCTGACCATAGAACACTTTTCCACTTTGAAACAGTCCATTTTAAATGAGCCTTGGCCCACAGGACACGGTGCTGCTTCTGGACCATGTTCACATATGGCTTCCTTTTTGCATGATAGAGCTTTAGTTGGCATCTGCAGATGGCACAGCGGATTGTGTTTACCGACAGTGGTTTCTGGAAGTATTCCTGGGCCCATTTAGTAATATCAATGACAGAATCATGTCGATGAGTGATGCAATGTCATCTCAGGGCATCCAACAGAGGTCTTGTCCCTTACGCACAGAGATTTCTCCAGTTTCTCTGAATCTTTTGATGATGTTATGCACTGTAGATGACGAGATTTGCAAAGCCTTTGCAATATGACTTTGAGGAATGTTGTTGTTAAAGTGTTCCACAATCTTTTTACACAATCTTTCACAGATTGGAGACCCTCTGCCCATCTTTACTTCTTAGAGACTCTGCCTCTCTAAGACATCCCTTTTACGTTACAGACCTGATGTCAATTAACTTAATTAGTTGCTAGATGTTCTCCCAGCCGAATCTTTTCAAAATGTCTTGCTTTTTTCAGCCCTTTGTTGTCCTCGTACCAACTTTTTTTGAAACCTGTAGCAGGCATCAAATTTGAAATGAGCTCATTTAGTGGATAAAAGTGTAACATTTCTCCTTGTAATGTTATCTATGTTCTATTGTGAATAAAATACTGGCTCATGTGATTTGAAAGTCTTTTAGTTTTCATTTTATTCAAATTAAAAAAAAAAAACTCCCAACATTTCCGGAATTCAAGTTGTGCATACACAGTGTTTCCTCTGCCGTTATAATGGGGGGACAACATCTCCAGAACTGTTCTGAGAGTCACTTCATGAGCATTTGACCGTTTCATTTGAGTAAAACCATCCTCATATCATATACACACAGAAATGTAAAGGTATTCACGGCAGCCCATCAAAATAAAAGTTTGGTTTAACTTGAAGACATTGTGGCAGAAATATATTACTATTGTTCAGTAGAATGTACGTAATAGGTTACTACTACTAAAATTATTCAGACCTTATTTTTAATTAATAATCGTACAATATTTCTTCAATGTTTTAATTGTAATATCAAATCCCCTTTATTTTCCAAAAAAATTAATTTAGTTGAATTTTCATTAATTAAAAGATTAAATTAATGTTTTATGCCTTAAAAATGTAAATACACAACACAAATCTTTGTTTTTATACTTTCAAATAATTAGACATGCTAAAACACAGAATTTGGTAGCAATAAAACAAAGTTGGAAAAAATAAAACCTTTCTTTGGGCCCTAAACATGTAATTTTTGGCCCTAAACATGTAATTTTTGTTAACCTTTTAATAAATTGATGATAAATTGTGTAAGTTTCATGATTTTAATTAATTAGACATTCTTTTTGATTAATAAAATTGAATTTATCCATTAAAAATGAGTCCAGAAAGCTGTAAACCCAGGGGAAACACTGATACATACATGCATACATACATTGTGAGAGATTCATCCATATAGAGAGAACCAAAAATGGCAACTTTCACTTGGATTTTTTTTGTTTGTTTGTTTGTTTGTTTGTTTTCACTTTTTGATTCATTGTTTAAACATTCAGTGTGCAACAAAATTGTTAGAATTGTTAGATGCTCATACAATAAAGTATTAGTGTCCTTCATTAATTAAACTAAAACAATTGAAAAAAAATTAGTCTTTTTGGTTAGAATTGCAATCTGTTATTTATTTATTCTGAAGCAGAATATACAGTGCAGTTGTGCTTAATCGCATGTTGCTTACATGCTGCTACAAAACTTTGAATAAACTGAAGATGAATCTTGCATAGATTAATCTTGCATATTTCCCCAAACCCAGCATCTATTTCTTCCCATGAAGCACTCGCTGTAGCATTGTAGTTTGGTGGATTGAACACTCAGATTGACAGCTTCTGAAAAGCTCTTGTGATGTGTGTGCATTATGTATCAGACACTCAGCTCATCACAGTGATTTTAACCGTCTGTGCATCTTTCAGCAGTGAGCATTGAGGCGGTGTGTGCTGATGATCTCCTGCTAGTCATTCTCTATCTGCTAATCAAAACAGAAATCCCTAACTGGTGAGTCATGCTGTGTTTTCTGCAGCACAGTTACAAGAGCAGTGATTTTTTAAATTGTATATCTTTAACGGTCTGTTGAGAGCTTTATTGTGTATGCAGAATGCTAATATTCTGATATTTTCTTCAGGATGGCGAATCTGAGTTACATAAAGAACTTCCGCTTCCGTAAGTCCAGTAAGGATGAGCTGAGTTACTGTCTCACCTCGTTTGAGGCTGCGGTGGAGTACATCAGCCAGGGAAACCTCACCCAAAGCGCTCTGGTAAGAGATACGGCTGCGGTAACAATGGTTGAGAGTGAGACAGTCAAAGGAACAATGATAACACTTTATTTTAAGTGTCCTTGTTACATATTACATGTACATACTATTATAATAACAATAAATTTTGCATAATTAGATGCAAGTAAACCCTAAACCAAACCTTAATCCGAACCCCAGTTCATTAATATTACTCAGTACTTAAATGCATATAAATGCATTCTAACAAGGACCCCTTAAAATAAAGTGTAACTGGAACAAAAGAGAGCTTTAGCAGAATGTGCACCCTGCTCTTTTCCTTGTAATACAAGTAGGGGTGGCCAGTATACCAGCAGACACAATAAACCAGTCGATATTTGTTAACCTATAGATGTTTTTGATTATCGTCTCAGTCTTAGTTGAGCTCAATGTAGGGCTGGACGATTAATTGAAAAGAAATCGAAATGGAAATTCAGAACCTCTAACTGACGTAATTTTCCCATATCGGTTATTTCGGGGTTTTTTTTAATCCTATTAATACTTTCCCCTTAAAAACATACTCCTGCGTGTGTAGTCAGACGTGACTATTGCACTCGCGTGATTTGCAGCGTCTCGCACGTGAGCGCCGATATCTATGCGTCAGTTCTAAAACAGTGGACCAATCAGAAGACTCCAGAGGCGGGGCAAGCATTGCAAGCTTTTGGTTACAGTAGCAGGTTGGCATGGCAAATTTAGTATTTGACGGCACCTTGACGGAGTAGATATTCTACGCTGTGCTTTATTTTTTTTAAAACCATTCCTGAGCGCTGCATCTCGTGGTTTGAGACACAAACATGTTCTGTGTGAATGGCCAGTAAGAACCTAGAGTAAATATGCATATAGAGGGACAGGATAAGATCACTGAGATGCTGTCCTGCTCTTTCTCTTAATCAGCAGTGTTCCATTTACATTCATTATTTAAAACATTAGTTTACAGGAGATGCAAGTTATTATTTTCTACTTTTCACATTGCATTATTTAAAATGTATTATGTTTGCATGAGATGCTGGTTATTTTTTACTTTTGACACGATATTCGTTTATTTTGTTTGCAAAAAATGTATTTTCTTTTAGAAAACTTGCTCTTTGCAATTAAAACTGAAATGTGACTTTTTTTCATAAGACATCTTCATTTCAAGCAATCTTTGATTTCAGTTGTTCAAAATATTCAACAAATAACCATAACTAGTTTGTTTCCTTCAAAATCACAAAGATAAGAAATGCACTCTTTCGTTAGAAAAAAAAAATCCCACCTTTTAATAGTAGAGTAGCTATATTTATAGTACAAACCTTTAATGAAGTATGAGGGCAAATAAATAAATATAAAAAAATAAAATAATCGTAATCAAGGCGAAGTGTTCAATTAATCATGGTTTTGATTTCCTCAGAGGGAGTTTTGGTTCCTTGCCGCTGTCGCCTCTGGCTTGCTCAGTTGGGGACACCTAATTTCTAGCGATTATCGCCGATTTGATTGCTCATATACTATTTAAACTAAACTGAGCTAGACAATGACATCTCTGAATTCAATAACTAAATGCCTTTAACTGAAAATTAAATGTTTAATCTTATTATATATTACTGACACTCTGTCCTCCAATTTGATACTGTTAAGTGCTTTGACACAATCTGTATTGGTAAAAGCGCTATATAAATAAAGGTGACTTGACTTGACTTGACTTGATTTTAGGCCATATCTCCCAGCCCTAGCTCAATATGAAGTTGTAGCCCTGCGCCCTCACAAAACTTTATCATTTACATGCATTTTTTTTTAAGTCGTGTGGCTTAAAAACTATTTTGTGTAACTATTTTAAACCATTCAAGTGCAATAAGCCGTGAAAAATAACTCAATTTGGCAGTTGTGCGCTGTGTGAGTTTCTGTGCAAACACACGACATGACGCCAGTCAGCAAGTGCATAAGTAGTACATTGAGTTATTTTACACGGTTCACTGCACTTTTTTAAACATTGATTACCTTATTCAATTTATGTAGCATTTCTTATTTCGCATAGACCTACCTGAAAAACTTTCTTTGTTGCATTTATTGTATTATTACAAAATATATATTTTTATATAATGTTTATCATTTAAATTGTTATCGAGCAATTGGTTTGAAGTCCTGTGATAAACCACAGCAGGGTTTGAACATTTAGCCTTTTAGGCACCAGGTCCAATATTTGTCCAATAGGTTTAAAGAAGGGTGCTTAATCCCAGAAATGCTGTGGCAATTTCTTAGAAACTGAACCTGATTTATAAAGCCACTAGTAGTTTGTTTTCGTTTATAGTGTGTAAGCAGAGCTTCTCAGCTGTGAAAAGTGGCTTTGTAGACCATGTGGTCATGAGAAAATGTCCCAGTGCATTCGATAGTCACATGCATTCAAGATTATGAATGTTCGCTGTGGTCCGCAGGGGTCAGGAGATCGACTGTCCTTCAGCCAGAAGGTGGACCTGCTGTCCCAGAATGCTACACCTATAGACCAGCTGTTTGAGGTGAGACCGCTATAATGCCTGCCTTTGGCTCTTTGTGTAACCAGTTTCAACTTTACTGGCCACTTCCTGTGAACACCACAGGAAGAAATATTATATTTAGTACTTCTAGTAAGAGCTTTCCTCCAAAACCAAAAACTGTTTCTCGTAATTGATAACTTAGACATCATTGCCTTATTTGAGCCTTATTTTTGACTGGCGCAAGAACAGGAAGTAAAATGTTATATTAGTTAAGACAAACAAAATTCTTTCAAAATTGGTTCCTGATTGAAAATATATATATATATATATACATATACATATACATATACATATACATATATATATATATATATATATATATATATATATATATATATATATATATATATATATATATATATATATATATATATATATATACATATACACACACACACACACACAGGTGCATCTCAAATTAGAATGTCGTGGAAAAGTTCATTTATTTCAGTAATTCAACTCAAATTGTGAAACTTGTGTATTAAATAAATTCAGTGCACACAGACTGAAGTAGTTTAAGTCTTTGGTTCTTTTAATTGTGATGATTTTGTCTCACATTTAACAAAAACCCACCAATTCACATCTCAACAAATTAGAATACTTCATAAGACCAATAAAAAAAAAAAAAACATTTTTAGTGAATTGTTGGCCTTCTGGAAAGTATGTTCATTTACTGTATATGTACTCAATACTTGGTAGAGGCTCCTTTTGCTTTAATTACTGCCTCAGTTCGGCGTGGCATGGAGGTGATCAGTTTGTGGCACTGCTGAGGTGGTCTGGAAGCCCACGTTTCTTTGACAGTGACCTTCAGCTCATCTGCATTTTTTGGTCTCTTGTTTCTCATTTTCCTCTTGACTATACCCCATAGATTCTCTCTGGGGTTCATGTCTGGTGAGTTTGCTGGCCAGTCAAGCACACCAACACCATGGTCATTTAACTAACTTTTGGTGCTCTTGGCAGTGTGGGCAGGTGCCAAATCCTGCTGGAAAATGAAATCAGCATCTTTAAAAAGCTGGTCAGCAGAAGGAAGCATGAAGTGTTTCAAAATTTCTTGGTAAACGGGTGCAGTGACTTTGGTTTTCAAAAAGCACAATGGACCAACACCAGCAGATGACATTGCACCCCAAATCATCACAGACTGTGGAAACTTAACACTGGACTTAAATGAACTTGGGCTATGAGCTTCTCCAGCCTTCCTCCAGACTCTAGGAGCTTGGTTTCCAAATGAAATACAAAACGTGCTCTCATCTGAAAAGAGGACTTTGGACCACTGGGCAACAGTCCAGTTCTTCTTCTCCTTATCCCAGGTAAGACGCCTCTAACGTTGTCTGTGGTTCAGGAGTGGCTTAACAAGAGGAATACGACAACTGTAGCCAAATTCCTCGACACGTCTGTGTGTGGTGGCTCTTGATGCCTTGACCCCAGCCTCAGTCCATTCCTTGTGAAGTTCACCCAAATTCTTGAATCGATTTTGCTTGACAATCCTCGTAATGCTGCGGTTCTCTCGGTTGGTTGTGCATCTTTTTCTTCCACACTTTTTCCTTCCACTCAACTTTGTTAACATGCTTAGATACAGCAGCCGGCTTCTTTGGCAATGAATGTTTGTGGCTCACCCTCCTTGTGAAGGGTGTCAATGATTGTCTTCTGGACAACTGTCAGATCAGCAGTCTTCCCCATGATTGTGTAGCCTAGTGAACCAAACTGAGAGACCATTTTGAAGGCTCAGGAAACCTTTGCAGGTGTTTTGAGTTGATTAGCTGATTGGCACGTCACCATATTCTAATTTGTTGAGAGTGAATCGGTGGGTTTTTGTTAAATGTGAGCCAAAATCCTCACAATTAAAAGAACCAAAGACTTAAACTACTTCAGTCCGTGTGCATTGAATTTATTTAATACACCAGTTTCACAATTTGAGTTGAATTACTGAAATAAATGAACTTTTCCACGACATTCTAATTTATTGAGATGCAACTGTATATGTATATATATATATATATGTATGTATGTATGTATGTATGTATATTTTATACAATGTTGAATAAGATGAATTGATACTAAGTATGTGTGTGTGTTTATGGGCAGCACATTGTGAGTGGAAATGAGGCTGAGGTGAAGCGTTTGCTGAGTGAGAGTGAGAATGAGGATGACGGGAGGAAGTTATGTCACCCACTCTGTTCCTGTGACGCCTGTGACCGCCACATCTCAGGGTCAGTGCTGACAAACATTATATATATCATCCACACAATAAATGCAGAGGAGCTTTCAAACTGATCTGGGTCCCACTTTTTATTAGGTGTCTACGAGGCATCTTAGGTGAATACTATGTACTTAAATATAAAATAATAAATTAAAATATAAAATAATGAATTGTTAGGTACAATATACCTATTGTGTTCACATTAAATTGCAAAACACTTTTGCTGCTATTGAGGGGGGATACGGTTAAGATTAGGGACAGGTTTGGTGGTATGGTTAGGTTTAAGGGGTTGAGGTAGGGTCAACAGTATAATTAGAGATTTAACTACAAAAAATAATAATAATAATTACAGCTGTAATTACTGGATGCTATTTTCAAATGTAAAAACATGTATGTAGACAGTAAGTGCGTTGTATCTAATGATCAATTTAAATGTAAGTACAAAGGACACTTAATATAAAGTGGGTCCTGAAATTTTGCATTAATTTATTTTAGACACCACTTACCTGTTCTTCATACAAGTCATTTTATTAAATAAATAAAAGACTTTAAATCGTATTTATTTTATTTTTTTACACTACAATCTTTATCACAACTGTTTGTCTCTTCAACATTGCCATCGAATTCGGTTTGATAACAACAGTAATAACAACATTATTGGGCTGATAACCACCACAGGCTGACCGTATTAGAAAGCATGCGGTTTGTATGTAGGCCTACTTTCCTCAGTATTTATTAAAGTATTGCTTTGCTTCAGGAGGTTAAACGACCCGTCCATAGTCACTCCATTCTCTCGGGATGACCGAGGCTATACTCCTCTACATGTTGCTGCTATTTGTGGTGAGCATTGACTTAATTTAATTTAGTTTTTTGTTTTGGGGTTTTGTTTGGTTTATTTTGGGTTTTGTATTGTCTTTTTTTGTTTATATAAATATGTGTTTTATTGTTTACTTCTTTATTTGGTTTATGTTTGGTTTTTGTTTTACTTTGTTTTTGTTCAGTTTGTTTACTTTTTCCGGTTTTGGTTTGTTTTGTTTTTTGTTTTTTCTCCACATCATATCTGGTATTTTATAATGGGTTAGATTTTGTTGTATTTTTGTCTTTGTCTTTTTTTTTTTTAATGCTACCTTATGAATCTGTAGCTTTAACAAAGTTGATGAATAAATGTTGTGGCTTGTTTTCCTGTGTTGTGCTTGTGATCAGGTCAGTCCCTGCTGATTGATTTGCTGGTGTCAAAGGGAGCTGTGGTGAACGCCACTGATTATCACGCACTCACACCGCTGCACCTCTCCTGCCAGAAGGGCTTCCAGGGAGTCACGGTCAGAACTTAACCCCGCTCATGCTAATTATGATGTTGTAGATTTGTAGCTGTGATGGACAGAGTTACAAAACTGTGCAACTAGTTTCTAATATCCAACATCAGTCTGCGGTATTTCTTCTTGCATAATTAAAATGAATCTTATCACAGTGTCGCTCGTTTGCTGTTTCATTGATCTTCTGTTTGCTCTTGTAGCTGCTGCTCTTGCATTATAAGGCAAACACAGATGCTCAGGATAACAATGGAAACACCCCTCTACACCTGGCTTGCATGTACGGGCATGAAGATGTAAGTTCTTTTTCTTTCGTTCTTTCCTATGATTTAGGTATAAAATACAGAAATATTCATAATCAAACGATCTGTTTAACAGACAAAGCATTGGTGACCATGTAATGAAAGCAGATCCTCACACTTGTGTTGCGACATTACTGTCGGATCCAGTATAGTTGGCACAGCATCGTCTTTTAGTTTCAGTCTTTCTGAAAATGCTGTGTCGAATTGTGCTTTGTTTAGAAACTAATCTGTGGTAAAATGTGAACAAAGGGGTCGAGTTCTTACTGACGCGGTCTGGATCTTCATTCAAATGTCAGTTCACTGAAAAATTTTAATTAGCCTGTGATTTACTCACCCTTAAAGGTGCAATAGGTGATTGTCTTCAGAAACATTTTTATGCTGGTTGAAAGTCTCTTAAGTTAAGTGGTCTAAATGCATTTATCTGTATTTATATATTCTGTGGAAGGCGTAGGACCAAGAAATGTTCATCCAATCAAAACGCTTGGTCCGAGTGTTTTAATTATCTTTCCTACCTGCCTGACAACATATGTATTTGCATACCTCTGCGCGCCCTGTTCGCGCAGACAGGATACGTCATCAGCGCATTCACGTACACTATTGCAGACAGAGCGAGAATGGCAGACAAACATCAACAACCCGATCTTCTTTCCTGGTATTGTAGTACTTTTACTAACTGTGCTGTAAAGTTTTCTCACCGGTGAGTGATACATGATGTAGCCCAGCAGTTCAATTCCAGTCCTCGTGCACCCCCCCCCCCCCACCCCCCACCCCGTTCAGGAGGCGTGGCTTTGGACAGCGAATTCAGGGAGTGTGGGATGTTCGCTTTCAGTGCTATCAGGCTAAAGTTAGCATTTTCCAAGATGTCCTACTGCACCTGTAAGGCATCCTAGGTGTATATGACTATCTTCTATCAGATGAATCCAATCGGATTTTATTCAAAATTGTCCTGGCTCTTTCACGCTTTATAATGGCAGTGGGCGGGTGTTTTTGTTTAACAGTCCAAAAGAAGCAATGTAGAATCAGTGGGTGGGGCTAAACAGGCTGCAATGTAGAATCAGTGGGCGGGGCTAAACAGGCAGCAATGTAGAATCAGTGGGCGGGGCTAAACAGGCAGCAATGTAGAATCAGTGGGCGGGGCTAAAAAGGCTGCAATGGAGAATCAGTGGGTGGTGCTAAACAGGCTCCAATGTAGAATCAGTGGGCAGGGCTAAAAAGGCTGCAATGGAGAATCAGTGGGTGGTGCTAAACAGGCAGCAATGTAGAATCAGTGGGCGGGGCTAAACAGGCAGCAATGACGAATCAGTGGGCGGGGCTAAAAAGGCTGCAATGGAGAATCAGTGGGCGGTGCTAAACAGGCAGCAATGTTGGCTGCTTCCCAGGCCTTTTTTTTTATGCCCTTCACTTCACCCTTCACTCTTATATGTCAAAAGATAAAGGGAATTTTGGTTTCTCAGTTCATGACCCCTTTGATAGAAGAAGATACACTTGTAAACATTTAGCTTTCAAGTGGGTTAATTTGCTTCTTAAACATTGTGTTACTGTGATGGACTGTAGAGATGTGTGTAATGTCGATGTTTCGTTCTTGATGTGAATGTGTGTCTCAGTGTGTGAAGGCGCTGCTGTATTTCGACCTCCACTCCTGTCGACTGAACGTCCAGAACGATAAGGGAGACACACCACTGCACATCGCCGCTCGCTGGGGTTACGAGGGCATCATGGAGGTGCTCCTGGAGAATGGAGCGTCAACCCTCATCCACAACAAAGCCAAGGAGACTCCATTACACTGTGCCCTCAACTCCAAGGTTAGAGTCACATGCCTTTAACGGCATCTCACACCTGCAATCACGGAGCAAACTGTTCATTTTACTGTCAGCAAGAAATAATTTTGTGAATGATGTTGTATTATCTGTGTTGTAGATTCTGTCATTGTTGGAGCGCAGACACAATGACTCCAGTAAAAGGGAAAGTGGATTCGAGGTGAGTTTAAAATGTCTTGTTCAAATATCTTGTCAGTTAGATTCATTTCTCTTGATCAGGAGTTCCCAAACTTTTTTTGTCTGCCAAACCCCTTAGACGTAATATATCTATGTCTCAACCGTTGAACCCATTCTGACAAGTTGCAAAACGTCTTGAGTAACAGAGAAAGTATTTTAGCAGCAGACCTTTTGATAGGCTGTAGTCTCCATTTCTTTTTTCAGTCTCCGAGTCGCTCTCCTCAGCCGTCTGACTGCAGCAGCAGGCGTTCATCTATGTCCAGCATGTCTTCACTGAGTGTTGAGGCCACACCGCCGGAGACCGAACGCACCCGTCACAAAGAGGTACAGCAGCACCATCTGCAGGACAGATCATAGCATTACACTTCTTAAATTTTTCAAGCATTCAGACTCAAGCTTTGCTCAGAGGGAAATTCAGCTCCAAAAATAACTGAAAATGAAAGTTAAAATTGCCATTTTGTCATCATATAATCACTTAACAATTAATGTGCCTGGAGAAAATTGTTGTAATTTTTACTTGCAGACACCCAGCTATGTTATGTTTTCTCTTCCCTGTGTTTGGTGAACAGGTGGAGAAGTTGTTGAGAGCTGTGGCTGATGGAGATGTGCAGATGGTGAGCTCATTTCAGGTCACATAAACCTTGTTAAAGAGCATTCTGTCTTGCTTTAATCTTGCTTTAATAATAATAATAACAACAACAACACAGAATGACAGTATTGTTTGTTTGTTTGTGTGTGTGTGTGTGTGTGTGTGTGTTTTAGGTGCGTTATCTTTTGGATTGGCTGGATGAGGAGCCGGAGGAAGAGGAGGATTCAGTGCCAGTTAAGACAGAGTTGTGCCATCCTCTGTGTCAGTGCCCCAGCTGTGAACCTGCACAGAAGGTCTGAACACACTCATTTAACACTTTTATACATTTTATGCAAATTAATAATTATGAATAAATAATAAATCAAAACAGAAGCCTTTTTTTAATGACATTATATTATTATATAATATTATTATAATACTTATTATATTAATAAAATGTAGAACAAATAAATTGTACACACTAAATTAAGTTCTCAACACAATTAATGCAATAGAAAAATGTTTTGGATTAGCGCCGAATAGGGCTGTCAAATAAAAATTAGAATTTCGAATATTTGTAGAATTTAAAATAAAAATCCACATTCAAATGCAAAAACGTTGCATATGAATGTTAGATGTGTGTCAGGCAGCCTTATCAATGGCACACAAGATGCGATGACGATGTAAGTGTCGTTGCATTATAATGCTTTTGTTAGCCTATCCATCTGACCCCACTAGATGTGGCGCTGCTGCGTTGTTCATTCAAAATATTGCGTAAGAAGAGAACATCAATGCAGAGAAGATCTTGTCTACGGCCAAACTGAAACCAAGCCGTTCACACAGAACACATATTTTCTAGAAGGACATCTATCACCGTTGCACTCGTCTCACACAAGGGAGCTGCATGTTTAGAAAGCCACGTAAAATTAATGCAAGTTCAACTTTTAAAAAACATGTCTCAAAACTTTTTTTTTCGTCCCACAGCATCACGTTTTTAAAAGAAAAAAGTTTTAGATTTTGGTCCTTTGTATTAAACTATGCACTATTAATTGTTTAAGCAACTTAAGTAATTATATTTGGTTTATAAACATTATTTAAACATTATGCACTTTTTTCAAAGATAGTTGTTATTTTATTGCTTTGATTAAATGTGCAGTAGTAATATTTTGCTCGATGTGCCCTCTTGTGGCCCAATGAGAGAAGCCAAAAGCTTGTTTCCCCCCTAACTTAAATTATACCTTTAAAATTTGAATATTATAATATTTATTATTAATAATATTAATATTATTGATAATATTGATTTAATTTGAATTTAGTTTTGACAGCCCTAGCACCCAGGCAGTCAGTTTCTGATATAATCTACAAAAGTAGGTTAATAATCTAAGATGTATGAATTTAGAAGCATTTTGTGGTAACTGTGAGTCTGTGTGTGTTCAGAAAGCAGCCCATCTGCAGCCGGACGGTGTGGGTGTGAACAGCAGTGCTGACGGCTTCACTCCACTCCATGTGGCAGCGCTGCACGGACACACAGCTCTAGTGTCTCTCTTCACCCGCCATGGTGCCAATATCAACGCCCGCAACAATCAGAGTGCCACCCCGCTTCACCTGGCCTGCCAGAACAGCCAAATACAGGTGCGAAAATCCTGACCAATCACAGACCACCTCTCATAGCAACATTACTGCTTTGAAACCAGTGCTTAAGCACTAGCTTTTTAATATCTAATAACTCATTGTGCACATTCATTTATATATGTGCACTTCAGTTGGAAAGTTTAAAAAGACTTTATCTATCTATCTATCTATCTATCTGTCTCTCTCTCTCTCCAGACACACAGTATCTCACAGAAGTGAGTACACTCCTCACATTTTTGTAAATATTTTATTATATCTTTTCATGTGACAAACCTGAAGAAATGACACTTCGCTACAATGTAAAGTAGTGAGTGCACAGCTTGTATAACAGTGTAAATTTGCTGTCCCCTCAAAATAACTCAACACACAGCCATTAATGTCTAAACCGCTGGCCACAAAAGTGAGTACACCCCTAAGTGAAAATGTCCAAATTGGGCCCAAAGTGTCAATATTTGGTGTGGCCACCATTATTTTCCAGCACTGCCTTAACCCTCTTGGGCATGGAGTTCACCAGAGCTTCACAGGTTGCCACTGGAGTCCTCTTCCACTCCTCCATGAAGACATCACGGAGCTGGTGGATGTTAGAGGACTTGCGCTCCTCCACCTTCCGTTTGAGGATGCCCCACAGATGCTCAATAGGGTTTAGGTCTGGAGACATGCTTGGCCAGTCCATCACCTTTACCCTCAGCTTCTTTAGCAAGGCAGTGGTCGCCTTAGAGATGTGTTTGGGGTCGTTATCATGTTGGAATGCTGCCCTGCGGCCCAGTTTCTGCTTCAGTATGTCACAGTACATTTTGGTATTCATGGTTCCCTCAATGAACTGTAGCTCCCCAGTGCCGTGACTGTAGGCAAGACACACTTGTCTTTGTACTCCTCACCTGGTTGCCGCCACACACACTTGACACCATCTAAACCAAATAAGTTTATCTTGATCTCATCAGACCACAGAACATGGTTCCAGTAATCCATGTCCTTAGTCTGCTTGTCTTCAGCAAACTGTTTGCGGGCTTTGTTGTGCATCATGTTTAGAAGAGGCTTCCTTCTGGGACGACAGCCATGCAGACCAATTTGATGCAGTGTGCGGCATATGGTCTGAGCACGGACAGGCTGACCCCCCACCCCTTCAACCTCTGCAGCAATGCTGGCATCACTCATACGTCTATTTCCCAAACACAACCTCTGGATATGACACTGAGCACATGCACTCAACTTCTTTGGTCGACCATGGCGAGGCCTGTTCTGAGTGGAACCTGTCCTGTTAAACCGCTGTATGGTCTTGGCCACCGTGCAGCAGCTCCGGCAATCTTCTTTCAGCCTACGCCATCTTTATTTAGAGCAACAATTCTTTTTTTTTTTTCAGATCCTCAGAGAGTTCTTTGCCGTGAGGTGCCATGTTGAACTTCCAGTGACCAGTATGAGAGAGTGAGAGCGATAACACCAAATTTAACACACCTGCTTCCCATTCACACCTGAGACCTTGTAACACTAACGAGTCACATGACACCGGGCAGAGAAAATGGCTAATTGGGCCCAATTTGGACATTTTAACTTAGGGGTGTACTCACTTTTGTGGCCATCGGTTTAGACATTAATGTGTGTTGAGTTATTTTGAGGGCCCAGCAAATTCACACTGTTATACAAGCTGTACACTCACTACTTTACATTGTAGCGAAGTGTCATTTCTTCAGTGTTGTCACATGAAAAGATATAATAAAATATTTACAGAAATGTGAGGGGTGTATTTACTTCTGTGAGATACTGTGTGTGTGTGTGTGTGTGTGTGTGTGTGTGTATATATATATATGTGTATATATATATATATATATATATATATATATATATAAGTGCTGTCAAAATTAGTGTGTTAACATGGGCGATTAATTTTTAAAGATATACGGCATAAAAAATAGTTAATGCAGGGACGGAGCTAGGGTTGGCCACCCCATTTATTTAGTCGCAGAATGTCTTTATGACCACATCAAACGGGAGACTTTTCAGTTGCGCACACCACTCACCAGGCAAACAAGTGCAGAAACGGTCAGATGAGATGTTGTCAGGCCATATATCAATAAAAATGAATTTTCCTATCCTGTCAGCTGTTATACTGTGCTGGTATCACGAAGCTCTTTGGTTGCATGCACAAATGCGATGGTGTGCTGTATATCATTTCATATTAAAGCGCAATTATATATAAAAGGTTGTGAGAAAACACGATGCTTGTCAGATCCGCTTCACGATCAGCAGCAGCTCTTCAAGTAATAGCAGCCAAAATAACCCATCTGCTGTGATGTCTGTTAATCAAAGAACAAAAGAAGAAAGAAATCAATTACTTTTGTAGCTGTAAGGATTCATCTATATTTAATTTTAGAATTTTGTGTTGATAACTTTATTCAATTTCTGTATATTTCTTACTTGCTGAAGTGCACAGGTAAATATGACATTTATTATAATGGGTTTATGTGAAGATGGTTTTAAGTTAACTTAAATTAGTTGTTGTTATTTTTAAAGGCTAATAAATGTTAAAATTGATCGCTCTCAATTATACTGTTAGTATAGTCAACATTGCATATAGTCAATGGTTAAATATTAGGTAAAAAATAAAAATTTCATCGACATCAATATTGGTATAAGTGATACTCGCCTTCAGTCATAAAAAAATGACATTTAACAAATATTAAAACTATACTGTCTTTATGTTGTTTCTACATTAATTGGAAGATTGAATGTGAACTTCTTACAATATAAAAGTATACAGATGCATCTCAAAAAATTTGAATATTGTGAAAATGTATTTCAAACAGTGAAACTTTACATGTAATTAATCTAGAATATATGAAAGTAAAACACTTCAAAAGTGTTTTTGTTTTTTTAATTTTGATGATAAGAGCTTACAGCTCATGAAAGTCAAAAATCCAGTATCTCAAAATATTAGAATATTTCCATTTGAGTTTCATTAAATGACCATCCATGCAGTATAAATTCTGGTTATCTCTTGTTCTTTGAAACCACAACAATGGGGAAGACTGCTGACTTGGCATTGGTCCAGAAGACACCCTCCACAAAGAGGGTAAGTCACAGAGGGTCATTACTGAAAGGGCTGGCTGTTCACAGAGTGCTGTATCAAAGCATATTAAATGCAATGTTGACTGAAAGGAAGAAATTGGGAAGGAAAAGGTGCACAAGCAACAGGGATGACCACAAGCTTGAGAATACTGTCAAGCAAAGCCGATTCAAACACTTGGGAGAGCTTCACAAGGAGAGAACTGAAGCTGGAGTCAGTGCATCAAGAGTCACCACGCTCAGACGTCTTCAGGAAAAGGCCTACCAAGCCACTTCTGAACCAGAGACAATGTCAGAAGTATCTTACCTAGGCTAAGAAGAAAAAGAACTGGACTGTTGCTCAGTGGTCCAAAGTCCTCTTTTCAAATAAAAGTAAATTTTGCATTTCATTTGTAAATCAAGGTCTGGAGTCTGGAGGAAGAGGCACAGAATCCAAGCTGCTTGAAGTCCAGTGTGAAGTTTTTGAAGTCAGTGATGATTTGGGTGCCGCAACGTCTGCTGGTGTTGGTCCATTGTGTTTTATCAAGTCCAAAGTGAATGCAGCCGTCTACCAGGAGATTTTGGATCACTTTATGCTTCCATCTGCTGACAAGCTTTATGGAGATGCTGATTTCCTTTTCCAGCAGGACTTTAGAACCTGCTCACAGTGCCAAAACCACTTCCAAGTGGTTTTCTGACCATGATATTACTGTGCTTGATTGGCCAGCCAACATGCCTGACCTGAAGCCCATATGGAATCTATGGGATATTTTCAAGAGAAACAGTCGATCCAACAATACAGACGAGCTGAAGGCTCAATAGTGACCTCAGCAGTGTCACAGACTGATTGCTTCCATGCCACGCCTCACTGATGCTGGAATTTGTGCTAAAGGAGCCCCGACCGAGTATTGAGTGCATAAATGAACATACTTTAAAGAAATTTAAATTTCCTGTTTTGCAAATCCTTTTTTTTTAAATTATTGATCTTAGGAAATATTCTAATATTTTGAGATACTGGATTTTTGACTTTCATGAGCTGTAAGCTCTAATAATCAAAATTAAAATAAAAAAACTTTCGAAATGTAAGTTAAAACATGTAATGAATTTAGAATATATGAAAGTTTCACTTTTTGAAATAAGATTATTATTAGATTTCACGATTATTCAAATTTTTTGAGATGCACCTGTATTTAAAAACTTTAATGTCAAGTAGGATTAATCGTGTTTGAACTGTTTCTTTTTTTTTTAACATCAGTAGTTTGATCGTGTGTATGTGTGTGTGTGTTACAGGTGGTGTCTGCTCTGCTTGAGTGTAATGCCAAACTGAACAAGAAAGATCAGTATGGAAACACATCGCTGATTCTTGCTTGTCTGAAGGGAAATCTGGAGATAGCCGCCAATTTGCTTGAGGTACTATATTACATTATAAAGATTTTTCATATCTATATCTATTGTACAGAAATATAATTTGTATTTATTTGTTATTGACATCCATATTGCAATATGGACACTTTCTGGACACCGTTGATGTGGATCAGAGCGGTGCGCTGGTGAATCTGGCCAATAATCACGGTAACACTGGTCTGCATGAGGCTGTGAGAGGTGGACACGTCCAGCTGGTGGAGCTGCTGCTGCACAGAGGGGCTTTAGTGCACATGCGCAACAAGAGACAGCGGACCGCCCTCGACTGCGCTCATGAGACCGCCGGGAAGGTGTGTGTGTGTGTGTGTGTGTGTGTGTGTGTGTGTGTGTGTGTGTGTGTGTGTGTGTGTGTGTGTGTGTGTGTGTGTGTGTGTGTGCTAAACTCTTGCTTATCAGTAAAGGATGAATAACTGTTCTAATGAATAATTTAGATAATTTAAATTAGGTGCATAAGTAGTGTTTAAAACATGTAAAATGTTGTTCATTTTTACGTCTCTTTTCTTTCTTTTCTGTAACAGTGTAGTCATTAAGATCAAAAAACGAACAACCAAAAACAACCTTTGACATTTTTTGACTGTGAAATGTAACTACAATTTTTAGTAAACTTTGAGTTAAATTTCAAATGTTCTCATGTATTTCATATTGTACTGTTTCAAGTTACTTTTGTTTTTTTGTTTTTAGTTTTTTTTTTTTTTTTTTTTTTTTTCTTTACCTGAATCTTTAGTGTTTTTCAAAGTGTTGATTTTTGGCAAATTGCATAGAAACCACTGCAGGGTCAGTTTGACCCCAACACTAAAGTCATGACAAACTCTGTACAGCCTTTCCAAAACACATCAATGTTTACAGTGACATTCATGACCCTAAATGAAACCCATTCACAAAACTTCAAGAAGAAATAAATAAATGTTTAACCAGTATTTTGAACAGTTTGAAAATCAAGTTGGGGTTAAATTGACCCCAACACAACAATAGGGTTAAAAGATGTGTTATATTTTGAAAGAAAAAATAAATGATTTGTCTGTATTGTGATGCTTCCTCAGAACACAGAGATCCAGAGACTCCTGCAGAAAGCCTGTGCTGATGCTCCGGACATTCATCCGGTCAAACCACACTCCAGAGGAACAGAGGGCATTGTGGGTAAGAATCAGATATTTGATATTTGTACTTTTATTTAATCTCAACACTCTAGTAGGCTGTGATGAACGTAGTATTATATGATATGCATTGCATTATGAATTTATGTTGTGTAATTAAACTGAACTCTGTTATTTCTCCAACAACATAATCAATAGTTCAAAGAGTTAAACGGCATGAGAGTCCCAACAATGGCAGAAAAGACGCAGACCACACAAAACAAAGGTACATTTACTGTCAATTAATGGCTTGTTTATTAACATAACATTAAGAAAAGAAAAAAAATTCTCTGCAGTTCAATAGTTTAGGTCGGGAAAGGGTTTTTGTTTTGTTTTCTTCTTTTGTAGCCTTAATGACCAGTCTCTTCTGGGGTGTATTTCAGAAAGCATGGTTAACTTACCGTCAGATAAACCCTGAACTTTCGGTTGATTAACCCCAAACCTTGCTTACTCAAGGTATGTGGTTCCTGGTTAAGACTCAAGACATTCTCAACAGAGCAACGAATCGATGAGTCACTATGGAAACGGACGCTAAGAATAAACGCGCCATGCTGCTGCTTTCTTCTTCTTCTGTTCAAAGGTCATGTAGGCCTTATGCGTAGCGCATATCGCCACCTAATTGATGGTTTTGCAATCATTTTTATTTTTTTTCCGTTTAATCTTTAATCCTTGAGAATAAAAATTATATTGTTTGTTTGATGCTAATTATATATTAAGTCATATCAAATATGTATTTTTATTATAGAAATACATTATAGAAAATGCCGATCCATGTGTGAGATGATAATATAAAATGTAATAAATATATAGGCTAATTTAATAAATTAAACATTACCTTGTCATAAGTGTTTTATAATTTATACAGATAACTGTTATATATGCCAATAAAATATAATAACCATATTAGAGCAATATACAGGCTAACCTTATTTATTACTTATATTAGCGCTTTATCATTAAAATAGCATACAACTATCTATCTATCTATATATATATATATATATATATATATATATATATATATATATATATAGTAGGCTATATACATAACTGTATTGTAATAATATATAATATTGTGCGCTATCTGTCACGCCCACTGAAGGCTCGTCAGTAGATCACGCGTGCGCTAATAGCGCTGAAGTGAACTAACCCTGGAACATAACCTGCTCCGGAGCAGGTTATCTTCAGAGAGCAAGTTGCTATGGATACTTGCATACCCTGAGAGTAACCTCCGATTTTGGAACCAAAACTGAGATTATTCACTCACTTATCCTCAAACATACCCAGGTATGTCACATAACCTGCTTTCTGGAATACACCCCAGGTCATTAAGGCTACATTTATTTGATCAAAAACACAGTAAAGACTGTAATATTGTGAAACATTAATGCACTTTCAACTAACTGTTTTCTATTTGAATATATTTAAAAATGTAATTTATTTCTGTGACGAAATCTGAATTTTCAGCATCATTACTCCAGTCTTCGGTGTCACATGATCCTTCAGAAATCATTGTAATTTGATGCTCAAGAAACATTTCTGAGTATTATCAATGTCCAAAAAAACAGTTATGCTGCATTCCGAAAGTTCAAAGGACAACATTTATTTGAAATGGAAATATTTTGTAATATCATAAATGACTGTATTGCAATTGGATGCATAATTCCTTAATAAAAGTAACTTTTTTTTTTTTTAATTGTGATCATTCGCTTTCTGAATAAATTGAATTTTCCTCAATATCATTTCAAGCTGTTTATGAGAAGCTTTTGCTCTTAACAGGAGTCAGAAGAGGACCGACAGAGCAGCAACCACCATAGGAGTATTAGACCAGGTACTATTCTCCAGATATCTATCTTGTTTGTTTATATATTTATTTATTTATCTGTTTGTTTGTTTGTTTGTTTGTTTGTTTGTTTGTTTGCTTACATACGAACTTAACTTAACTTCACCTAACTTCACCTAACTTCACTTAACTTCACCTAACTTCACTTAACTTCACCTAACTTCACTTAACTTCACTTAACTTCACCTAACTTCACTTAACTTCACTTAACTTAACCTAACCTAACCTAACTTCACCTAACTTCACCTAACTTCACCTAACTTCACTTAACTTCACTTAACTTCACTTAACTTCACCTAACTTCACTTAACTTCACTTAACTTAACCTAACCTAACCTAACTTCACTTAACTTCGCCTAACTTCGCCTAACTTCACCTAACTTAACCTAACCTAACTTAACTTCACCTAACTTCACTTAACTTCGCCTAACTTCGCCTAACTTCACCTAACTTAACCTAACCTAACTTAACTTCACCTAACTTCACTTAACTTCACCTAACTTAACCTAACTTCACTTAACTTAACCTAACTTCACTTAACTTCACTTAACTTCACCTAACTTCACTTAACCTAACCTAACTTAACCTAACCTAACCTAACTTCACTTAACTTCGTCTAACTTAACTTAACCTAACTTTAACTTAACCTAACTTAACTTAACTTAACGTAACTTAACTTCACTTCACTTCACTTCACTTCACTTCACTTCACCTAACTTAACTTAACCTAACTTAATTCCCAAGCCACAATAATCATTTCCAACCATAGTGACCATTTGTATAATAAAAAGTACAAATTATTTGGTCTTTAAATAGCAAGGTTTTGTTGGTAGTTTAGTTTAGTCTGCTGTAGTACAGTGCTAAAGCTCCTGCTAACCTGACCGCTGATTGTCGTGTTGATCTCAGACGGCGGAGGCTCAGAGTGACAGACGCAGACTGTCGAGAGGAGAGACGGTGGACAGCAGCGGGCCACAGTCTCCTCACGCCCACAGCAGGAGCCTGACCCGCTGCCACACCATCAGCCAGGACCTGACCCAGCGCTCGCTGCAGGAGCCCAGCGGGGGGGAGGAAGACACACAGTCCAGAGGAAGTGATGTGGAGACCGCTGCCACAGAAATGGACATTGTTGTGTTGTGATGGTGGTCTTCAAGCAGCTAAATATAAATGCATCATTACTAAATCAGTTCCGCCACCTCATCCTGGTCTGTATTGTACTTGAGTGTTAAAGTATCTAAACTTTATTGACCTGAATATGCAAGAACTGTCATTGTTTTTCAAGGTTAACTTTTCTCATGCTTGTGGTTTATGAGACTGGAAGAAAAAAAAAACAGTTTTAGAGGTTTTATGGGTATGTATGTGGAAATCAGAAAGAGGAAGTCGCTTTTATTATTCCACTTAAAAATGATGCTCTTAAATCACAAAATAGAAAAAGTGAGCATGTGTCAACACTAGTGGATGAAAGGACAAAAACAGCAGTGAAACAAGTGAATATTTGAGGTGTGTGATATTGAGACTTGGGAAACTTTCTTCATTTATGGCATGTAGGTTAAAGGGAGACGTTTACAGTAACTACAGAAAGAATGTGGATTTTTTTTTTTTTTTTTTTTTCGAGCACTTTTTAATTTTCAGAATGTCACATTATTAAAAGGGATAAAATTATGTAGCAAGATTTTAGTTTTCCTCACGTTTCCTTACAAAACTTAAGTTGTTACATTTACTAAACATCTCTGTGTAGGCAACTAGTCATGGGAACTTTTTTTCACAGGAAGAGATGTTGTTCTAATAGTTGGTAGTTGTTGTTGTTTCATCCTCTTAATGTATTTCAATCTTTCCTGGTTTGATTTATTTCATTAGTAGAATACATTTTCTTTTATGGTATGAATCTCCTCTCTAAACTGTCCCTCAAAAAAATAAAAAAAGCACCATATGCATATGGTAAAAAGGTTGCGTTTGTGAAAAAGCGTAGAATTAGGAATGAATCTGATGTATTTAGGGGGCAGCAGGGGGCAGTATTACGGACCACAGCTCTGTTTAAATCATGCACTTTATTCTCTTGCTAGTTTTCTGTGTGTTTGGTTTTAGGAGCTGAGCTCATGAAACCTGATTGATTGCATTTTGAGTGGCGGGTGTAAATGCGTTTTCTGCTGCAGGAGTGTGCGTTAGCAGGGATAGAATTAATGCTGGGCAGGAAGTCATTAAATATCTTCACACAAATTGACCATGAAATAAAACGGAGCTGGTTTGTGATGTGATTTGTCTTTGAATGTAACGGTTCTTTGTGGCGATCTGAAGAACTAGAGAGCAATTATTTTTGTATGATTCCATAACAGTTTTTGTGTAACATTGCAGTAAATGTGCCTTATTTAATTTGTGCCAAAATAATGTAATAAAACCACATAACAATAAAGAAATGTATTAAAGCTTGTTGGTGACATCAACAGGACACAAACTGACATTTGTATTAGTCAATCAATCAGTTTACCTATCTATCTATCTTTGCTGTGTTCATGATGGAATAATAACAGTGTATATATAACACAAGTACAGTTGAAGTCAAAAGTTTACATACACCTTTCAGAATCTGCAAAATGTTAATTATTTTACCAAAATGAAAGGGATCATACAAAATGCATGTTATGGAAATAAGATGTTTACATATAGTCCACAAGAGAAAATAAGTTGAATTTATAAAAATGACCCGGTTCAAAAGTTTACATCCCCTTGATTCTTAATACTGTGTTCTTGCCTCTAATGATCCACAGCAGTGTTTTTTTTTTTTTTTTGCATTGTTGTTTGTTTGTTTGTTTAGTGATAGTTGTTCATGAGTCCCTTGTTTGTCCTGCACAGTTAAACTGCCTGCTGTTCTTCAGAAAAATCCTCCAGGTCCCACAAATTCTTTGGTTTTCCAGCATTTTTGTTTATTTGAACCCTTTCCAACAATGACTGTATGATCTTTTTCAGACTGAGGACAACTGAGGGACTCATATGCAACCATTACAGAAGGTTCAAACTCTCACTGAAGCTCCTGAAGGAAAAACTATGCATCAAGAGCTTAGGGGGTTGAAAACTTTTGAACATAGATGTGTACATTTTTCCAATTCCCACCCACCCACATATGTATACCCCCCACATCTCTCTCCCACTTCGCTTCCAGTCTACTTTACATCCCCCATCTTAATAAAGGCAGAATGGCAAAAAAAGAAAAAAATATTTGTTTCTCTATTTTTTATTTATGTATGGATGTATTGTTTATTCTTCAGCCTGTTTTGTGTAAAGGTGTCCTTGCTGAAAAAAAAAAAAAAAAAACCAATAGTAACCATCACAGTAATTCTAATGGTTTCCACTACAATTGTCATTACTAACATTACAAACCATCCATTTTTAACCATTAAAAATGTTTTTCTGTAGTGTGTTTTGGGACATATTCCATTAGGATTTATTGGTTTTAACAAGCCACCAATAGAAGGTGACCACTTATTAGTATAGACCAACATGCACCATTACAGTTTCTGTTAAAACCAGTAAAACCATTACAAATTCAGTGATGTTGTCTATTTCAGCAGGGGGCATAAACTTCCGATCAAACGATTAGACAAAAAGGACATTAAAATTGTGGCTTATTTCAGCCTACTTCATTTTACTGGAAATGGGAGCCTATATCTGTATTTCATATTTTCAGTCATTCTGCTTTTCTGAGTGAGCAGAAAATTTGCATACCGTAAAAGCATAGGCCTAGGCCTAGAAACAGTAGAAGTAGTATGCCATTCTGCTCGTGATGAAGTCTGAATACATCCTACAGTCGACAGGCCTTTAGAGGAATTACTACAACTGCTATAATAACAGTTTTATGTTATATGTTAACTCTGAAGTCATAAATCTCCTTCCGGTTGTGATCTAACTCTCGGGATGACAGTGTTCCTGTTGCAGCAGTAATGGATCGCTCCTTTACACATATAAAACTTTCGTCTTGTGCCAAAACGGCACCTATGTGTCCGGACTCTTCATGCTGCTGATAGCTGAGCGGATTGATGGCTGGAGCTGGACGGATGGGAAACTTACAGCCCGCTTGATTTAATGGAGGAGATGTAGGGAAATGTAGTCATTAGCATTATTAAGCGCGGAGCGGTTTCACAGGCAGCCATGCATCAAGAGCACAGAGAGATATTAAAGCACTTACACTAAACAGACAGAAAAGTGCATTAAATGATTGAAAGTTTTTCAGAAATGTGTCGTCTGGAGGCTCGCGGTGCTTCAGGTGGTCTTCAGACGGAGGTACGGTGGAAACGAGTTGGTGTTTGTGAACATGGAGGAATATCTCATCTATTAACACTCTGAGCAGATATCAGATATAAACACATATTACAATTGTGTATTTACCTAATATACCTAATATTTAAATTGATAAAAGTAAAGTTTCGATTCTCTGGTAAAGACATATTTTGATTATATAAAATAAGAGTTTGGAGTAAAATTTGGTGATTAATTTAATAATTATGTATGAGAAATACCATATACACAAACAAAAACAGTCTAATAAACCTAACATTACATTATTTAAAGTTGAACTTAATCATTGCATTAAAGCCTTAAAAGATCTAAGAAATAAAAAAGCAAAAAAAGGATGTATAGAATTTTTTTAATTCTCTTATTCTCTTCTTATCTTGTAAGTTATCCCGTTTTTTTTTTTTTTAATGCTATTATGAATGTAATTGATGATAGTTGAAAACACTGTGATCCTCTATTTATGCATGTTACTGTGTTTCTGTTCTTTTTATGCAATAAAAAATAAAATAAAACTTTAAGATTATAGTTTCCATTCATGGTAAAATAGAATTGCACCTCAAAGTTTAAAAGAGGGTTATCCATCTATCTGTCTATCCATCCATCCATCAAAAGAGTCATGTGTCCTGCAAATGGTCACAATTTCCCTTTTCATAATTTGAAATTATATTTTTGGATTCACATAATTATTGTAAATGGTTCTGTGCTGTATAACATTTAAATTACAACTACAGATATGACATGAAAATACATTACAAGTTTATATGCAATTAGAAAATGCTAAAAAATAATAATAATAATAATAATAATAATGGATATATACTGTCACTCTGCTTTCACTGTAATCTACATTTTATCCTTCAATGTTTCCTTTAGGTCAGCAGCAATTCATTTCCTAAACAAAGAAAAGAGAATAGACCTTATATTTTATGTTTCACAAAACATGTGTTAGTTCAGTAAACACACACTGGAGGGCAGTATTACATTGCAGCAACACACACACTTACACACATACTTTACAATTCAGTGAAAACACAGGAGCCTTGACCTGTCAACTGTTCACTAAACGAGCAACCTGGATACTTATAAAGTTAAACTCCGCTACGACAGCATAGAGAGAAATTCACAATAAATCATTAATAAGATCCTAAAATATGTTTTTAATAAACAATTTTTAAGCATTTTGAAATACCAAAACATAATCGATATAGGCCTATTTATAATAAAACAACAATAGTAATTAATAGCAGTACATTATTATTGAATTGCATTACATTTGAATTGTTTAATATTAAGTTGAAGTCTAAAGTAAGAAAGAGCAAAATATAAATAAGTTAATTATAAACATCAAATAAATTAAAATATACAAATGCAAATGCATATAAATATACAAAAATGCATTTCAGATAAATGCATATATGCATTTATCTGAAATGCATTTTTGTATATTTATATGCATAACTTCTTATGGGAAAAGGAAGTGCAGCAGCATACCTTTGAAAAACACAGCAGCAAAGAAGAACAATTACGTGACAATTACCCGCCTCATGTAGGGAAATGAGCAGAGCATGTCAACATGGCTGTGTATTGACAAGATCTCAGTGTTGAGACACCAGTCACTGTCACATGACCGGAGTATTGGCAGCTTGTCCGGTCTCAAGGCATGTGTCCCGTCCGTGTTTACCCCAACAAACATGACAGAGACACATAGATCCAGCAGAAGGATTCCATTAAAGTTTATCGGGTTTAGCTCAGTTATAATGGGGGAAGTTTGAAACCCTTGAGGCTCTGATTGGGCCGGAGCCAAATTGACATGTCTAGAGATTTTAGGATAAGAAAACATTATTTATGATTCATTTGGTTTTGCATGTTATTTGTTGAGGAACTTTGAGAAGACATATAGGGGAAATTAAGTTATACCTTCTTGAAATAATGTCTAAGTCACAGTGCGTTATGCTTGACGTTATGCTAATTTCAACAGTTAAATGTCAAATTCATCTCAGGCTTTGGAAAATCCATCTTAGGCTTTTGCAGAATTCCATATCAGTTCAGTATGAATTTAAATATGTTCAGTTATGGGCTGTAAGGACATCAGTTTTACTTTGTGTATGTTCTTACAAATAATCCAAATTAATTAATTAATTTTTAAAAGAATGTTCCGGATTCAATACATTCAGGATTCCCTTTTGACAGCATTTGTCACGTAATGTTGATTATCAGAGAAATTTTGAAGTTTGCTTGGTTTTAAGTTATGGTTTTTGTTGTCGATGTTGTTGTAATGTTTCGCATCCACCATATATATAATTAATTCAAAGGACAGTTTAACTAACGTCACAGAGACAATGATTAACAAGTTCCATTAATAATAATAATACTAACTCCATTTACATCCACAGTCAAAATTATTTTCAGTGGTAACTGACTGACATTATCCCAGAAATACATTCAATAGAGGTATGGTTCACTCCAAAATGAAAAATCTGTTGTTGTTCACTCACCCTCACGTCATTCCAAGCATATATGGGTTTCTTTCTTCTGTTAACCACAAAATGAGATATTGTGCTGGTTGTTATTGTCAGTGCAGTTACAATGAAATAGGCACTGAAGATTTTAAGCTTCAAAAATTTGTGTTATTTATTCACATTATGGTCATTTCAAACCTGTATGAGTTTCTCTCTTCTGCAGAAGATATAAGACATTTTAAAGAATGTTGGTAGCCAAACAGTTTGGTTACCATTGACTTCCATTGTGTGTCTAAAAAATACTGAGAAGTTTTTCAGAATATCTTTATTTTAGGTGTTTGTTCCACAAAAGAATTTAGGGGAGACCGGGGATGGGTGTAATATTTTTGACATTTCTGTCTGTATCTTGGAGTTCTTTTAAGCCAGTGCATTCAAAATGTGATTAAAACTAGTTACAAGTGCCTGCTATTAAATGTTGTTATTTTTGCAGCACAAACAGAAAATGCATGGTTTGATTTCAAACACGAGGAGTGAAATGTTTAAATTCCCCATAGTCTGGGTTAGTTGTAACATCTCTGGTGTGAGATGGAACATAATGCAACAAGGATTATGACCAAAAAAATTGTAAAAGCTTTTTATTCAACACTAACTTTTCAACATAATTTGGGTGTGTGTGTGTGTGTGTGTGTGTGTGTGTGTGTGTGTGTGTGTGTGTGTGCGTGCGTGCGTGCGTGCGTGCTTGTGTGTGCATCATAATAAAACTGAATAATGTACATGTCTGTGTGTTTAAGCATGTTTGTTAATGTCAGACATAGTAATTGGTCATAATAAAATTGAACTTGAACAGATGCCCCTCGGGTTCTCAAGACATAGGCATACTGAAATTCAAAGAAAAAAAATTAGCTTGGAGTAAATTATAACATGTTTCATTGATGTTACAACTAATCCAGAGTCTTGCTGTTACAACTAACCCCGAGTCTTGCTGTTACAACTGACCTGAGTCTTACTGTTACAACTGACCTGAGTCTTACTGTTACAACTGACCGGAGTCTTACTGTTACAACTGACCTGAGTCTTGCTGTTACAACTAACCCCGAGTCTTGCTGTTACAACTGACCTGAGTCTTACTGTTACAACTGACCTGAGTCTTACTGTTACAACTGACCTGAGTCTTGCTGTTACAACTGACCTGAGTCTTACTCTTACAACTGACCTGAGTCTTGCTGTTACAACTGACCTGAGTCTTACTGTTACAACTGACCTGAGTCTTGCTGTTACAACTGACCTGAGTCTTACTGTTACAACTAACCCTGAGTCTTACTCTTACAACTGACCTGAGTCTTACTGTTACAACTAACCCTGAGTCTTAATCTTACAACTGACCTGAGTCTTACTGTTACAACTAACCCTGAGTCTTGCTGTTACAACTAACCCTGAGTCTTGCTGTTACAACTGACCTGAGTCTTACTGTTACAACTAACCCTGAGTCTTACTGTTACAACTGACCTGAGTCTTGCTGTTACAATTTACCTCGAGTCTTACTGTTACAACTAACCCCAAGTATTTTTGTTACAAATGACCTGAGTCATGCTGTTACAACTAACCCCGAGTCTTGTAGCCATGAACTAGCTCAACTTACAGCTAACAGCCAAATCATTAGCACTAACAACTTGGTATCAAAAATATCTACACAATAAACATAATTTGACTTTGATGAGTTTAACTACAAAGCAGGGACTGCCATCACAAAAATTTATGAAGTATAAAAATGTACTAAAATTAGTTTTTCTCTTCTAAAATCTTGTGTCTGCCACAGGGCTCTACTTCCTCACGTGTGGAATAAGGACTAAACTGAGAATGTGTGGAGAGAATTAGGTGATTTGTAACTTGTGCATTATTTGAGAAATTGAAAGTGTTACAACTGACCCGCGTTACAACCAGCCCCAGTCTTCCCTAAGTCATACATGACATGAGACTGTGTAATAATTAGATTTTTCATTTTTTGGTGAACTGTCCCTTTAATTTACAGTTAAACCTTCAACATGTCTCAAAATTTCCCTTTATGCTGAATGTTGAGTTTAGACTCCCCCCCCCCCCCCCCCCCCCCCCAACTTTTCCCCATTCACGCACAATTTTTTAGCTGCCAGTCTCACTCTTGAACTTTAATACGAACGGAGGGAATATCTTCACAGAAGAAGGAAATGTCATTTTGGCCGTTTATCAAGACAAAAGGCAAACTTTGGAGCAGAGATGTGTGGATTTAACACCCTGTGAAAGCGCTTCCAATAAAGCACTGCTTCATCAGGGTTAAAGCATTTGCAACAGATCGCATGATTAGCCTTGCAACCTAAAGCCTGCTCGCGTAAACATTTGACCACAGAAGCCATCAACAAAAAAAAAACCTGTGTGTGTGTGTGTGTGTGTGTGTGTGTGTGTGTGTGTGTGTGTGTGTGTGTGTGTGTGTGTGTGTCCCGTGTCTCCGTGATAGGCTACCTCTCCATGCTGCTTTGAGCATGTCGCTTGACAGTCATTGCCGGGGGGCGAGGCTTGCACTGACAGCAGCAGAGACGCTCATTTGAGGGGGAGCCGTCAGAAATGTCAGCCGCTCCGGATCCGGTACCCCTCCCGCCCCGCATCCGTCACGACTGCGCTTTCACTGGAAGCAGCACGCGGCCCCTCACGACCGGCTGACGGACTGACGAAAGTTTTGGCGGACGGAGAGAAAACTTTCCCTGACAAGGTGACAGTTCTTGATGCATCCAGCTGTCCAGTCTGGGGGCGTCTCTGGAGAGAGGCGGGAGAGGGAGGAGAGGGTCCCTAATCACTAATTTAGTGCCAGCCATGGCATTCTGCCGGGGGGCACATACACAGAAATACAAGGCTGTGTACACACTCATGAGGGCGGACAGGACAGCATGAACCTCTGCAGCCCGGCGTGTGTGCTTCAGTGTCAGGGTCGTTTCATCACAACCGCTAACTTTCACATTAACATGGGGGCTATGTGGCATTTAAATGGCTGGAAAGGAATAGAAAAAAAAGTATTTTCTCGCCCTGATGTTGCTCAAAAGCATTCGACTTACTTAATTCTGTGAAACACAAAAGGAGGGATTTTGCAGAGTGTTCACGCTGCTCTTTTCCATGTAAAGTATAATGGCCAGAGACTATCAAGCTCCAAAAGAGACCAAAAAAGCACCATAGAAATATGATACAATTGTCCATATCTGATAATTAGATACTTAAGAACCAATGGTGCTTGTAAATGCGGCACAAGAAGTTTGAATATGTGCAAGTGGTGAGATTTGAGCGGTACAACAGACTGGAAGTTTCTGAATAACAACTTACATTTTGGTCTGTTTGTCAATTTCGGTCACTTGATCAGAATAAGTTTGGGGTCAGTAATATTTTGTTTGTTTGTTTATTATTATTGGTTTAAATTAATTTCATTGAGCATGTGTTAAATTGATCAAACATGACAGTAAAGACAGTTATAATATTTTTTTTAAAAATGTCTATTTCAAATAAATGCTGTTCTTTTGAATTATATATTTAGCAAAGATTTTATATATATATATATATATATATATATATATATATATATATATATATATATATATATATATATATATATATATATATATATATATATATATATATAATATGGTTTCCACAAAATGCATGAAGCACCACAACTGTTTTTAACATTGATAATAATCAGTTTATTTATTTATTTATTTATTTATTAGACTGATTTCTGAAGGACCGCATGACACCGAAGACTGGAGTAATGATGCTTAAAACTCAGCTTTAAATTATGGAAATAAATTAGATTTTAAAATATATTAAAATATAAAACAGCTATTTAAAATTGTAATAATATTTCACAATATTACTGTTTTTCTTACTGTATTTTTAATTAAATAAATACAGCCTTAGTGAGCAGAAGAGACTCCTTTTAAAAACATTTAAAAATCCTAATTACTTCAAAGTTTTGAATGGTAATTTATGCATAAATTATTTGCATGTATGGACAACGTTTTTATGTTATTTTAGTCCTTTTTGAAGACATCCTTACGCTGCTCCGGCTTCAGATTTCCCTTGCAGTTCCACCGAAGAAAGAAAGTCACACGGGTTTGAAATGACATGTCGGTGAGTAAAGGATGACAGAACTGTTTCTAAGAGGAAGATGTTTGTCTCTAAATTTGTACAGCCGCATGTGAATGAAAGGAATGGAGATTATCTTTGTCATGAAGGTTAAAGTGACACACAGAGGTCCAAAAAGTCAAATCATCACACGGGCAAACACACCACAGACTCACAGACGTCTCCACACATTCACGTAACCGCCGTCGCACAGAACTCTCTCTCACGCTGCGTGTGGACAGCGGCAGAGCCCTGCATTGTTTTGTTAGTTAATTGGTCCTGACCCTTTTTTTCCAGGCTCTTCGTCTCTTTAGCAGGATGGCTGTGTAGATCAGCGCTCGCCTTATCTAATTTCATTAATGTGATCTCCTGTCCATTGGCTGACAGCTTAATGGTCATTATTTGTGGTTCCCTTCAAATAAAGCTCAGACTGTAAATTGCAGTCTGTGGCAATTGGGATCTAAGTGCCACCCTGCATTACTATATAATATCTATTCCTTTAATTAACTGAAAGCCACACTGACATTTATTGGATTGCAAGTTACTTGTTAATGGCAATAAATTGCATAGAGGAAAAAAATATCATTGCTTATTTTACATCAATAATTTGTGGACCTTTAGGTAATGATTATTCATTATTCTCTCTACATGGCTGTCATGTTTGTTCAAGTGTTCGGAGGTTTACTTCACAATGGTGCAGAGAGACTGCAAACATGTCACAGTATGTGCTGGGAATTCAAATGAGCTGTCAGTCATTGTAAAGTCGTTAGTGTAAAGGTAAAACTAATTCATATCACCTATAAGGCTGATGAAAATATGTGATTGCAAATAAATATATTAATTATTTGGGAAAAGTTTCTCCAGTGTGCGACGTTACACGCGGCTGGCTGGCAGCTCAGACAGGTTAGCTACACCTGAGTAAGATGCTGTTGCTGGCTGAGTTTAATTACTGTTGTTATGAGGTATGAGGAATTCAAAATGTGGCTTAAATTAGAGTATGTGTCTGTATATCAGGGTTATTACAGTTAACTTCAAATAAAATCAATCAACAAAAACTTTATAAAAAGTCATAATAATAATAAAAATGATAACAGAAAATATAAAAAAGTGTAACTAGTAGTATCTAATTGATACACTAGATTTTATAAAATAACACTGATATAACACTTATAATTTATATTAAATAACACTCCAAATTATTTGTTGCAGAGAGCTATTGTTACACTATTATAAGCAAATGTCATTTACAACACCAATTTTGTTTTTGCACTCAACACTTTCTACAGAAAATGTAAGACTATAGTTATTTAATATTCTGCCACTTTACGTTTTTCCTTTTTAAACACCCAATGACATGGCTTGATGAGGAAAGTTTTCTATTCTGTGTTAATGTGTGTGCCTTTGAAATAGGAAGTTTTTATTTTATTAAATTTATTTATTTTTTTTTTTTTTTAATTTAATTGTATTTTATTTTTTTATTTATTTTATTTTATTTTATTTTTTTTCTTTTCTTTTCTTTTCTTTTCTTTTCTTTTCTTTTCTTTTCTTTTCTTTTCTTTTCTTTTCTTTTCTTTTCTTTTCTTTTCTTTTCTTTTGTTTTGCCATGATTAAACAGTTATTTGCTATTTGTTTTAAGACTAAACTATAAATCAGTAGTATTATCTACCAGGGGACCTGGGGCCTCAAGACCGTGTAAATTTAGTATAATTCATATGCTTTTGTGACCAAAAATGGTGAATTAGATTTTATTTTTATATTTTGTTTTCATTTTAATTTGAATTAAAATCTTAGTAATTTTACACTGTTTTTGTCATTTTTATTATTAAATATGTTCACTATAGTTTTTACAAGGTTTAGTTTCTAGTCTTAGTTTAAAATAATAATAAAAAAAAAAAAAAAAAAAAAAATATATATATATATATATATATATATATATATATATATATATATATATATATATATTGTTTCAAGTAATTTATTTTTGTTTTATTTTAGTTGATGATATTAACTCTTTCTCAAGATGACTTAAAAGTATTTAAGTATTTAAATTATCATTAATATAACAAAATAATATAACTCTAATATGAAATTAAAATGCTAAAAAAACACATAGAATCAAAATGCAAACAGCACGTCATATTATTTTTCTTCCCTTCTTCTTCTTCTGTTTATCATAATGTCACTTAAACCCACTTATGCTTAATTGGCAACTATATAACTGGTTTGATTTCAACACAAAATACATTTTGAGTCCCCCCCCCCCCCTCTCCCTCTCCCTCTCCCTCTCCCTCTCTCTCTCTCTCTCTCTCTCTCTCGTACTCTTCCCAGTTTCTCAGGCCCTGTATACACCACAGCAGTCCTCACGCAATGCCTCTTGAAGTCTCAGTCACTCAGTTGCCACCAGCTTGCCAATTGTGTGAACATATTCCCTGTCAGAGCGGCGGAGTCGGCGCTCACTGTCTCTTTGGCTGCCAGGCCGGTGATCAGACCTGCGGCCCTCCGTGATCTGACAGGCCTGCCACTCTGATGACTTCCTCAGCCTGAGAGCCACCCCCCGCTGTCCTGTCCCATCACGAGCCGCCAGCGCCGGCGCACAAACTTTGAGGAAGAGAACATCAGGCACATCGAGTACAGAGCATGATGGGTAACGAGCGACAGCACCAGCCGGGGTCGCGACCTTGTGAACCTGCAGGGAAAGGCGTGTTGCGATGCGTCAAACCCGGCCAGTCGCGGCCCATCAAGCGCAGCAGACGGACGTTTCTCGCTCCGTCTTCCTCCATTGTGCAGGAGATTCTGAGAGCAGGAGACAAGCGACGGGCTTTAAAGTGAGCAGTCACTGTCCGCTCCAGCTATCATCACTGACTCTGAGTCCTCACAAACTGCAGAAGTGAGCAGCGCTGTCAAAACACTGGCTGTCCTGAAAGACGTGCAAGAGGAAAACAGTACATAGGTCATTATGAGGGAGGTTTGCTACGGCAAGTAGTGCTTGTGCTTACAATCTGAACAAACTCCCATAACACGAAGTATTGTGACTTCAGTGCAAAAGAAATTCTGTGGGACCGTGAAGGTCATTGCACACTGAATCTGAAAATGTTGCAATGTTAAAAAATAAATACAACCTCACGTTGTGTCAATCACATTTACACACTGCCTCCGAAACTTGCGTCCGTCATAAAAAAAAAATTTGGATCAGGTTCGATTTTCTGCATTTTCGCATCCGTAGCAAGCATTTTGATAGGAAAGGATGACGAACACGAAAAAAAAAATAAATAAAAAAAAAACGCATACGAAAATGTCTGACTTTAAATGAAAAATGTTTCAACTTTAAAGGTGATTTTCTCAATATTTAGATTTTTTTGCACCCTCAGATTCCAGATTTTTAAATAGTTGTATCTCAGCCAAATATTGTTCTATCCTAACAAACCATACATCAATGGAAAGATTATTTATTCACCTTTCAGATGATGTCTAAATCTCAATTTTAACAAATTGACCCTTATGACTGGTTTTGTGGTCCATGGTCACAAATAGAGGTCATAACATCATAGAAAATTTGGAGAATATATGAGTGAGTGAGTGTGTGTGTGTGTGTGTGTGTGTGTGTGTGTGTGTGTGTGTGTGTGTGTGTGTGTGTGTGTGTGTGTGTGTGTGTGTGTGTGTGTGTGTGTGTGTGTGTGTGTGTGTGTGTGTGCAATATTTGTGCGTGTTTAAATCAGATATGGTTGGTCAATGATGGAACAAAATAGTTGAAACTGCAGGACATTTTGACTGGAGCATATGCTTATTAATATAAATTAATGTAAATGAACAAAAATTAAATAGCACAGCTTTATTAAAGGGAGAGTTCAAACAAAAATGAAAATTCTCTCATCATTTACTCACCTTCAGGTCGTTCCAAACCAAGAAGATATTTTGAAGAATCACGGTAACCGAACAGTATTGGTTTGCCATTGACTTTCATTTTATGGACAAAAAAAATGTTTGTCTTTTGTAACATTCCACAGAAGAAAGAAAGTCACAGAGATCCGGAATGACATGAGGGTGAATAAATGAAGACACAATCTATTTTTGGGGTGAATTTTCCCTTTAAGGTCAGTATGGTAAACGTGTGATGTGGAATGTGAGGTCAAAGGTCAGTCCTGCACTTTGATTAATGCTTATTAACCGTTGTTTCCCACTGGTTTATTGGGCAGTTTTTGGGGTCCTGTAGAGATTGACAGGATGCCATCAAACATTGACATGAGGATTGATAAAACTCACTGTATACCGCTGCTCATTAGGTGCTAAAATATATTTATATATTTGGAAATTAAATATATTTAAGCGAATGTTTTGATATTTAAATATGTCATCCTTTCTGATTCACTAGTGAAAATATATTACAGTTATGAAATGTGCTTTGTGCTCTTTTATGTATGTATCCAATCGGATTTCTATAAAAAAGTTGTCCTGGCTCTTCCAAGCTTTAGAATAGAAGTAGGTGGGTGTTTTTGTTCAACAGTCCAAAAGTAGTCAAATAAAGCGAGCGCATCCATAATAAAATGTGCCTCACACGGCTCCGGAGTGTGAATAAAGGTCTCCTGTAGCGAATCCATGCATTTTTGTAAGAAAAATATCCATATTTAAAATGGTATAAATACTTTTTTCTCACTGTCGTAGGCAGAAGCTGTTTCGGCGGATGACATAGTACGTACGCGTATGAAACGTACGTTTCATTTTTGGGTAACTAACCCTTTAAATATTTACTTGAAATATCTTTGAAGTTAATATGTCAAATGATTTAACAACATCTTCACATATTTACAGTTAGATGTCGCTTAATGGTGACATTGACGTGCAGGTAAATAAATTAAATGTTCAAGTTAGTTCAAGATAGTTCACTCCTAATTGAGATTGTAGATAGTGTCAATGGTCCATTTGAGAGATAGGTGTCGGTAATGTACTTATAAGTCTGCGATCCTCTGTAAAGCAAGAAGAAGAAGACGACGCGCCACGCGCCGGCTGGTGTGAACGCACTCAGGACAGCTGGACCGTGCGGTGAATCAGAGGTAAAGAATTATAGAAATACTGTTCAGTTTCTTGCACAGACCGATCATTTCATGTCTTTAGACCTCAATGTATCGTCACAAGCTGCAGGGTTTAATTTGGTTTTGTCTGGGTATGTTTTTTTTTGTCTCTCAAAGCCATGAGTACCATTGACTGACATTATATGACTGACAGACTGCAACGGTTTGAGTTAAAAATCTTCATTTGTGTTCTACTGAAGAAACAAAGTCACCTACATCTTGGATGCCCTTGGAGTAAGCAAATAAACATCAAATTTAAATTTTTTGGTGAACTATCCCTTTAAGACATGCTTTTTTTGGGGCGTTAAATAATAGCACAAATACCAGTGAATTGACGAGCGCAAATCTTAATAAATCACACTGCGTGATTTATTTAAATACTCATCTCCCATAAATTGACCGATCGAAAGGGAAACTCCTACAAATGCACCCACTTCGAAGCGGGTGACAAATGCATATTTAATAAGGTGAGTCGCAAAAATAACTGTGTCCACGCTATTCCAGCGCTAATTTCCCACCGCGTGTCTTTAGTAAATCCTGACAGTAGCTTTTTAACGCCAAATGAGGGTTTGCACTGGCGCAAGCTGATAGTAAATCTGGCCCTTGATCTAAAAGTAATCTAAAAAGTAGTCAGAAAACATTACCTAAAATAAGTAACCTAGACTGTTACTAACTATAGTTTTCATCATGTAATCAGTAACGGACTACAATTTGTAAGTACTTAGTACTTAATACTTGTAAGTCTAACTTTAATACTTGTAATGTGTTACCCTAACACTGTATTTGTTTGTTTGTTTATTTGTTTATTTTTTAAATCTGTAATTTGAAAGGCTGATCAATGAAAAGTTTATAATCATTGGTTACAAGACTAAATTTGTGCTTTAGTCACTCTGTAATATAATTGGCACCAGCTTGGCAGCTCTGTGAACAGATTCTCACTATTCCCCACTTTAAGTCTGGTGAAGCTAATCCTGCTAAAGCGGTATAATGCTAGCGCTGGGGTCAGTATGGTCAGTGTGTGATGTGGAATGTGAGGTCAGAGGTCAGCCTCATGCTCCAGTGAATGCTTATTAACTGTGCTGTTTCCTGCTGGCTGATTTGGCAATATTTGGCTTCCTGTAGAGATTGGCAGGCCGTCGTCAGGCAGCGAGAGCCATGTCGCACCGACCCTAACAGTGCCGTATATTGGCTTAATTGTCAGTTTGAATGTGTGCTGTTTATTTAATTAGATCTAGAAGAATCCCAGCGAGTCTGTCAGTACTGCTGTTTCCCACTGTGCATATTGAAACGACAACTATCGTCATTGTTAGTTATGAGTATAGCAGCATATGACTAAAACAAACCTCACTTTTTAGTGTGATTTCATAATTGTATTTTTTTATGTAATTATATGATTTAATTATATGAAACAATTCTAATTAGATTATGTGATTATGTAAAATTAAATATAAAATCCAAATATTGTGTCTAAATATGTATGTAATTATGAAATAATATAAATAATAAAATAAAAAAACAGCTACAGTATTATTAAAAATAGCCTATATAATTATAAAATAAATAATTTCAGAAATTTCATAAATAAAATGATGAAATTATTAAAATCTAACATTTAACATATGCTAAAAATATTTTCAAAATACTATAATAATATGTTATATATTTTGTATATTGTGATACGCCTCGAAGGTTGCATTGACCAGTCAGCATCTAGCACTGGGTATATCCATTTTATAATAATTAATAGAAGTGATTTCTTGAGGTACGATTCCTGCCGGGTGTTTGTCATTTCTGGTTTCTTTGATAAACAGCTTTGGCTGATCTTGTCAGCTAAAGGCGATTCTTGCGTGGAGATCAGCTTTGCAGATTCTGTTATTCTAAATAATCAAGCGCCATCTCTTACCTTTAGATAATATTTGCTTTGCCGTTTTCCCCACCAAATCTTATTAGCCATCTGGGATCCGTTTTTACACCACAATCAATTTCAATGAGCGGAAATTAGATGAGAGCTTTATGTATTTGACAAATAGATAATTGGCCTTACTTAACCCTGACCTTAAAGTGCCACTTTGTCAGAGTATAATCTGCTCAGAATTATTGAAGCATTCAATTACCCAGATTAAATGACACAAGCCTGCAAACAGACAGCATCTCTCTCTCTCTCTCTCTCTCTCTCTCTCTCTCTCTCTCTCTCTCTCTCTCTCTCTCTCTCTTGCTCACTTTAATTATCTGATGGTGTTTGTTGTGGAGATGTTTAATGGGACTTTGCTGTATGGTATGGATCAACCTCTCCACCTACTGTGTGGCTCCGTTCCAAACCCCAGCAAACTGCCTTGCTGTCTACTGTCTACATAGGCAGCTATCTCAATTTTAGCACTTTACACAGGTAGCAACTTAGTATGTTGTACATATAACACTTCTTATGAAGCAACCAAGACGTGACTCACTATAAATGTCTAATTCACAGCACATAACTCTAATGAGCATTAAAAAAAAGTATGTTTTAATACTTTTCTGGTTTAGAATGATTTATAATCGACAGTTGGTCCTAATTTATATTAGGAAGAGTTTATAACTACAACTGTATGTACTTAGTTGTATACTGTAAAAATAAATGAATAAATAATTTTCTGCTACAATTAGAGAGCAGGTGGTAAGGTTAAATGTAATAAAGGGTCAAGGAGTAGTTTATATATATATATATATATATATATATATATATATATATATATATATATATATATATATATATATATATAAGTACAATATAAAAGCATGTATGTATACAGTAAGTACACTATATCAAATGATTATTTTAAATGTCAGTACAATAGTTATTTAAAATTTAAATATGGATTTTCAAAGCGTTTTGCTATATATATATATATATATATATATATATATATATATATATATATATATACAGTTATGACCAAAAATATCGGCACCCTTGGTAAATATGATCAAAGAAGGCTGTGAAAAATTAATCTGCATTGTTAATCCTTTTGATCTTTTATTTTAAAAATTCACAAAAATCTAACCTTTCATTGGATAATAAGAATTTAAAATGGGGGGAAATATCATTATGAAATAAATGTTTTTGTTTTTTTTCTCTAACACACGTTGGATATTTTGTTTCATTAACAGATTAATATGTAACATCCACCTTCACATAGGCTATATCAGTAATAATAATACGATGTGCAATTTGACAATATCAAGTATACTGCAAAAATCAAACAAAAGACACATACAAGAGTGTCACATACATTACGTAAAGAAGTCCAGTAGGTTAGACTAGTGCACGTGCGAGCGCGTTCTTTCACTGCATGATTCAGTATTAAAATGAATGAAGAATGATCAGAAAATATAAGATATGGGGGCAGAAAATGTAGCCTATATATTTATATAATTTCATATAGTTTAACAATATCACACGAAGATGGAATTTTTGGTCCAAAAATTATTGCAAATGTGATTTTATAACAGTTCAAAGAAGTTAATATTAAGAGACTTACGTTTTAGACACATACTGTTTTTGCTCTATTTCACCAACAAAAATAACTCCAAACACAGCCACAGCACTGTTTTGCATCTCTGAGCAAAATGACAGAGTTTCTTTCCTGAATGAATCAACAGTTTAAATGAATCGGTTCAATCGCAATGACTCACTCATTAACAGTGACTTGCTGCCACCTACTGGTGGTTTTAATTTCACATTTAAAGTATTCGTTTTATTTTTTAAATAATTTCAAATATCAGTATTCAACGTTTTATGTATCAAAACATTGTTTATTCATTTGTAACTGCAGGTTAAAGCATTCCATGTCCCTGAGAGCTGCATTAAACAGTGGGCAGATATATCTATTCCACTTCAGATGCAGCTTCTGTGTTTCCTCTGCATTGCAAATATTAATTTTGTTGATACTGATTTTGATACTGATACTGGGGTTTGGTCACAGCCCAAATGTCTTATTATACTAATTGACTGAATAAATGTAAGAATTTGACTCAAAATGTGATGCACACTTTTAGAAAAAGAAAAAAAAAAGGTTTTATAAAGGTAAAAATGCCCATAAAAGGTAAAAATCAACTTAAACTTAAGTTAAATTCAAATTAATTTATATCATTGCTGTGAACTGACCACCACACAGAATATGAAAAATATCAAAAACTTTAGGAGTCAGCTGTCCACGGTAGTCCTTAATTAAGATATCAGCAAAATAACACACTCAACAAAATATCATCTAATTATCGTTATCGAAAAAAATCCCAGAAAATATCAAGATATCTTTTTTTGTTAATATTGCACACCCCTCACAGGAACAGATGTGTTCAAATACCATTTCTGCCTGGAGAGAACCAATTTTTAAGGCCTGCTTTATGCAACTGACCAATATCGGTATCGGTATCGAAATCGGCCAGTAGTTGTTTGTTAAAATCGGTATCGGCCAAAAAAAATCCTATCAGTGCATCCCTAGTGTTTTTCTTTCTTTATTCGTCCACTTTTGCATCCATCTTGCATTATTTTATTTTGTTTTATTTTATTTTATTTTATTTGTGTTACTGAGCTTATTGCAATGCATTATAGGACAGCATGGCTTCTGAATAGTATATCGGCATATGCCAGCGGTTCTCAATTCCAGTCCTCGCGCCCCCCGCGCTCTGCATATTTCTCTCTTTGTTAACACACCTGATTCAGATAACCAGCTTGTTAGAAGACAGCTACTTGCATGAACTGTGTTCCGATTGACATGCTCCCTACACAGTGTTCATTGCTCCTTACCAGAGGTGGACAGTAACGAAGTAAATTTACTTGAGTATTGTACTTAAGTACACTTTTTGAGTATCTGTACTTTACTTGAGTATTATTTTTTCAGGAAACTTGCGACTTTAACTTCACTACATTTGAAAGACAAATATCGTACTTTTTACTCAACTACATTTATATCAAGGTCCCCAAGTAGAAAGTCGTTTTATGTAGCAGTTTTTACAGTGTGTGCATTTTCAGATTCACTGAACCCTTTTTTTCTGCGAAAATCCGGCCTGCGATCTGCCAGGACCTTCCTGTGTTGCAATTCCTGTGTTGCAATATTGTAAGTGTTACAATATTTCTAAGCCTGCAGTTTTCCGCCTAGCTTTGAATGGACATTTGGCTGATTTGTTTTACGCAAATCTGGCAACCTCAGGACCTTCCCCGCTAAACTAATGTAAACTTCCACGCTACTGCACAGCTAAATGCGCTGTAAAAAGGCATGCGTTAACTCATTAAAGCATTTGGAAAATGAACCATGTTTTTACTATAGTAACCATAACTATGGTATTTGCAGTAAAATCACAGTATCCACAAATTTACTATTATCTCACTATAGTAACCATATGCTATTTGTAGTAAAACTTCAGTAACCACAAATTTACCATAGTTTCATTATATTAACTATAGTTTGATTTAAACTATGGCAATACAAATGGTAGGCTAATATATCTATATATATATATATATATATATACATATATATATAGGCTATAAACTTAAGCTTACTGGTAAATTGCTGCTAAAAACTGGTCAGGGAAGTATATAAATCTGAACATTATTTTATTGTCAAAACACTGCACATAAATACATACATATATATACTATTATATATATATTATTATTTTTTTTTTATTTTTTATTTTTTTGCAAACAAATGATCAAAAAGTAGGCAAAATGAAAACTTTGGAATCTAAACTGGGAATCAATAAGAATGGCCATACTGAGCGAATGTGATCCAGTTTTCTGAAGAGACTAAAGGTTTGTATTCTTTTCAATGTTTGCTTTGTTTGCCTAAAATGAACCATATCATAGACTTCAATATCTCTTTGAAAAAGAACTTTGTAACTTTCAAACAAGTATTAAAATGAGTTCAATGTAGTTGTAGGAGTGTTAAATAAAAAAATAAAGATGATTATCTTCATTCAGTTGTTCCATTTCTATAGGTTTCGTAACATAAAAGCTCTTAATTCCAAAGATAATACAAGCTAATCAGTGTATTCAGTAGGTTGCATTAGTGGCATGAAGTATTGTAAGTATACAATAAAAGCAAAATACAATAAAACAATGCATTTACTTTTTACTTTTGATACTTAAGTACTTTTAAAAACATGTACTTCTGTACATTTACTTAAGTGAAAATCTGTCTTTACAACTTTCACTTGTAGTGGAGTAATATTTGACCAGTGGTATCTATACTTTCACTCAAGTAAGGAAGTTGTGTACTTTGTCCGCCTCTGCTCCTTACTCCCTGAGCAGGGGAAATCCGTTGAAGTTTACTTCACTTTGGAACATTCGTTCACGGATTTGTGCTGCGCAGCGTCTTCACACACAGACGAAATTTACTAGAAAAGCATGAAGTGGGACATAATATACCTCTGTAAATAAATACAAATTAAATTCATGTCTCGCACACTTCAATGCCCTTTGAATGGAACATACACATTCGCTTCGAACTGGAATCATGACGGAATATCCTGTGATGTCCACTTCGCAGAGCACTTATCTTCGAATAGAAGCAATAAGAGATGCATACAAAATGTGCAGAGCGGGGGTGGGGGGGTGGAATTCAGAACTGCTGGCATACGCCAAGAAAAGCACCACTAAATATTGCACTTAAATTGAAATGTATCTGTAGTTATTGTGGTTATTATATAGTATATAACTTAAAATAAAACTAAACCATAAAATAAATGAATATTTTTTTTTTGTTACTTAACATTTAAACTTACTTTGTTCATTTACTGTAGTTTCATTTTATTTTTCATTTAGTATCACTTGAACTACTAAAATAACTAAAACTAATAAATACAACTGAATAAAATCATATAGACAAATAAATAAAATAAATCAATCAATAAATACAAAAGAAACAGAATTACTAAAACTTTAAATAAAAACAAAATTTAAAAAATATATAATTCAAAACATTAACAAAAACACATTAAAATAACACTGCTAATTTATTTAGTATTAATGTTTTTTTTGTTTTGTTTTTTTCTTGTGATTAAGTATTACACTTTGTACTTTTCTCAGTATAAATCTACCTGGTGGGTTGGTGGGGGGTATGGCTGCAGGCTAAATTAATATGTTGTATTTTGTGCTATACTGACTACTCAAAAAAATAATTGTTCACAAAAAACACTAAACACTATGTTGTAACTTGAAGCTTTTAATATTAAAACTGCGAACACAATTCACAATAGACAGTAATGCTGCGGCCTACCTTTTGGATCAGCCATCATGTTGTGATCATGCCTTAAAGGCTGCCTATGTAGGCAGCTTACTAAGATTTGGAACATTTCCTCCATGTGTGTGTGTGTGTGTGTGTGTGTGTGTAACCTGAAGATGCGCCTCTCTGAGAGCAGAGCGTTAACCAGGCTGTCAGATCTTAATGAAGTGTCCTGGTGAGCCATATCAAAAGGGCTTTCCCGCCACACACACACACACGCGGGTATCATGCTGATAAGTGGTGACGCGGATGGGATCGGCGCAGGGGCTGATGTGATTTGACAGATGGGCTCTGTGATGCCCGTGTATTGAGGTCTCTCTAATCGATTAGTTTTAGTTAAGTGCACTCTCAGATGATTGTGTCGCGTCTTTATCGTTCCCCTCCGCAACACCGGCAACCTCTGGTGCCTCCTCCCGCTCGCTGCCAGCCTCCACCTGTTTGTGCAGGGGAAATCTATTATCTGAAATGATCAAATCTCAGCGGCACTTATTCTGTCTCTCTACAGTGTATGACATTCACTTCAATTACAGGACAGAGAATCCAGTAGACAATGTGTTTTGGGCACAGCACTTTTTTGTAGGATGCTGTTTGTAGGAGAACGAGAAAAGAGACTTGGTTATTACTTGTGTGCTTTCTCTCTCTCAGCGCTCCCAGGGGCAGTTATTATGGTCAGTACCTGTGGGCATGGTTGGTTTGTGGCACAGACTGTCTTGCTCTCCAGGGCTCATTATTACAGCATGGCCAGTCGCCCCAGGAGGGGGATTGGCCTCTCTCACTCTCCCACTGTCTTCCTCTCTTCTCTAGACTTCTCTGGATAGACACAGTTCCCTACGGTAGCAGCAACGGTAGCATTAAACTTCCACCGGACTGTTCAGACCCTTGCAGAAATGTGCTCATTCCCTATAATCCTCTGCTTTTCTGCTCGGACAAAATGTATAATGCTTTATTTAAAAGTGATGTGTGCAATTTTTCCAATGTTAAAATACTTTCTCCTGTCCTAGAAAGTATATTTAAGCCATTTGTAGGTTGATTTCCGCAGAAAAAGTAAAAACTAGGACTTTCTAATCATTGCTGTTTGTTTGAGCAGCCAGATTTTGTCCAACCAGCTGCAGACAGAGGGAGTGTTTGAAAAACCAAGTTGAAACAAATAAAACACAATAATTTGGTTATGAATGTCAGGTTTCATTTTGTAAGAATCATTCCTAGTCTTAATGGTCCATAGGACATGATATTCCAAATAAAAGTTGTGTCTTCATCTAAATATTCATTTTGACCATAAGACTCCAGATTACGCCGACTGATAGGTCCTTTTCAGTCTGCTAGCAATCACATCATTTCCTATATGGCATAAGATTATTGGCCTCTGCTGATTCTGTAGTCAATGAAATTGCTTGCTTAGCATTTAAATAGTCTCATTCAGTGTTTGCTGTAAGCTGGTCCTGCAGCGCACCAGTTCCTCTGAAACCCTCCACCTCCCCCAGCACCACCTCTCTAGACCTGCTGCGGGATTTATGGTTTCCTACTGCAGCAGCATTACAAGTTTGTTTTTTTTTTTCTTTCTTTCTTTCTTTCTTTCTTTCTTTCTTTCTTTCTTTCTTTCTTTCTTTCTTTCTTTCTTTCTTTCTTTCTTTCTTTCTTTCTTTTTCTTTTTTTTTTGGACATAGTACAGTTGAAAAGTGGAAAGGAAGTTAAGTGGGACAAGCCAGAATTCAAATTCTGGTCACTCAAAGCGCAACTGCACTGTGTCGAAATGCTGCCCATGAGGCCATCAGCTCTGACAAGCACTTCTATTATGACAAACATTTGTCATAACCACCTTATTTTTAACATAAGGGTTGGAGCAGCTATTTTTAACCAGAATGTGCAAACCTTCTGGTGTCAGCTGCTTCCAGTTATTTAAGCTATGCAAAAACAAACCCAGGCTAGTTGGAAAAAAATCACGCCTTTTGCGGCATTTCTGCCAAAAATACTACATTGTTTCTTACACTAAAAAAGTGACACTAAAAATCGCATTCAGTTGTATCCGAAATGTGAATCTGGCAATGTTTTATTACATTGGTTGTTGTATGTCTCACAGCAATTTGGAAATAAAATGTCCGGTGAGTGTTGCTAAAAGGTCAATGCTCTATTTTTGCATATTCTTGCAAAAATTTTGGTAGAGACATGTTTTTCAAATGAGCCTTTGTTTACAGTCTGTTATGCAGCTTCATGTTGCAAACTGTTTTTTTTTATCATAAAATAATTTTAATCTGTTATCATAATCATGAACACACTGGTTTATATTGCAGAGTTGTACCATTTTACTGCATTTTCTTACTTATAGCGGCTTATGCAACGTCTCATATTCACAATAAATAGCTTTCTCCCACATTAAAAAATAAGGTGGATAGAGACAATTCACGACTTAGTCGATTCCTAATAGATTCCTCAATGAATATCTGTTACAATATGGAAATAAAGTGTGTTGCAAGCTCATTTCAAGTGTAACATAGACATTCTAACAAATCCAAATAGTAAATAAATAGTTTCTTAGTAATTAACACAATGCTAAGCTAGTGGGCTAAGCTGTTTCCTTGCTAGCAAAAGGCTAATTGACAACACAAGCATTTGTTACGTGGCTTGTGATTTAAAATACATTAACATATTAAAAGACATTAACATATTTTCTTGATTAAGAATAAATACACCATGAAGGAATTTTAGATAATTTTTAGTGCTGTCAAACGATTAATCGTGATTAACCGCATCCAAATTAAAGGTTTTTGTTTACATAATATATGAGTGTTTACTGTGTATATTTATTATGTGTATATATAAATACAAACACATACATGTATATATTTAAGAAAAATATGTTATATATATATACTGTATATGACATAAGAATATGAATATATAAATGTATATACATGTAAATATTTTCAAAATATATACTGTATGTATGTGTATTTATGTATACATATACACAGCACACATACATATATTAAGTAAACAAAAACTTTTATTTTGGATGCGATTAATCGCGATTAATCATTTGACAGCATTAATAATTTTATAACCTACTATAAAGTCTCAGTCAGTGGATTCTGTGGGGAAAATCTTACATGACACTAATTATATATAATTGCAATTATTTGTTTAAAGGAAAGTTGTATGTGTAGACGTAGCTCTGACCTTACTCCATGATGGTGGGGACTTAACGGGAGGATGGATGACAGGAATATATAAAATAAAATAAAGGGTCAATAAGCTGTTTCATGCTGTTTTAATGGATCATGATTGGACTCAACTTACTAATTTAGTATAAACACTATTTACTGAACGTATGTATCTTAAGCTTAAAACTTGTTGACCAGTTTATCTATTCATGCACACGAACTGCTGTTATTGATTTGACAATTTCAATTCTAGTATCTTTTCATACCTTTTTTATGAATTATCCAAATGGACTCTGTAGGCTGCTGCTTTCCTTGTAGGAACTCATAACTGTAGCTGCTGTTTGTTTGAGAACAGCCCATTAAATGAACCATGGAGGGCTTTCCTGAGTGGGCTGTGCATTAGCAATGAGCAAAACCAGGTGGTAAACTTCTCCAGCTTTAATTAAAATCCCTTAATTCCAGCGTTTGAACCCCAGGCTGTATTTCACAGGCGAGAGGGAGGCAGTCCGGAAGCTTCTTTGCTCGGCTCTGATGCATAGCCCCCTGTTGACACGCACTAATTTTGATATATACGAGCAGATGAATCTCTAATTACGTTTTGGCATGGACTCTGAAGTTACTTAGCATTGCACTTAATTATTTTTATACTGACGCTTTAACAGTAAAGTACTGTGGTGTAAATTAGGCAAACCCCACTGTTTTTTTTTTTTTCCTCTTTGAAACCCACTGACAAGATTTTCTGTTCTTTTTGCTACTGTTTTTGCTATACATAATTTATTTTATATTTATATATGATACTTTAGATATACTTTCTTAGTCATTTAGATATTTAATGGTTGCTTAAAGGCCAATAATGTTTTGATGGCAGAGCTGATTGGTTGCTCATACAGTGAGGGTCCCCTGACGGGTCAGCGGAGCCCAGGTGTCGTGTCATTTCCTGTGTAAGTGAACTCACAGTGCACAGAGCCTCAAAACACACAAACACACACACATGCCCACGCAGCCCTGACTATAGCTCACCTGAGATCCAGTTTAATTGTTCCTAATTAAAGTTGTACATGAATTGCCTGTAATTAAACATGTGCACAGTTCATTAGTGCTCCCTAAAACAAAAGGGCTTCATTTTTATGTGTGTATAATTGTCATGCAAATGAATCTGTGTTGCTCTATAGGGTATCTGTCTTTCCCTAAGGTCATAGTTAGAAAGGTCTACCTGGGCTGCACTGCAATATCTATTTTCTTAGTACAATGAAAAAAAATGTATGCATGTGTATATATATATATATTAATTAAAAATTAAAAATATCATATTTAATTGCATCAATTGTATGGATCAATTCTAGAACTGGTAATGGTGGAATGGATCTAGCCAATAAAGAAAAAAACGACTCATGATTTTCAAACTAATGAAATCTCAAAGGGCTTTTTAAAGATAACAATTAAGCAGAATAGGTGCCAGTGAAAAAGAATGCAATCATCTCTGTTATCTCTGTTGTCTTAAAGAACAGCTCAGAAAGCGGGAAATCCTGGGAAAACTGCTTACTGCCATCTTGCAGAAAATTACACACGAAGAAAGGGTAGACTCTCTGAAGGATTAACACTTAATTATGGCTTAATTAGCATAATTATGCATGCTAATAGCATCTCAAATGGATAGCGGTTGTCGAGAGGATTGAACCATCTGTAATTGTAGGGGATTAATACATCATTTTTTATTTCCAGCATCATTGTAACTCTCTTCCTCTTGCAAGTGCCTCTCATTAATCAATTTCACTTATATTACGTTTAAATTTTGGTGCCTTTTTTCATAATACATCATTAGGGTCATCCCTGTGCAGCTATGAGACAAGACTAATGAGATCTCAGGTGGATCTTTATAACTGAACAAAAGCAAAGAACAGGTGAACCCTCTTCAGAGTAAATTTGAACTGAACATATTTGGAATGAAGTGGGAGTGGAGGAATTAACTGGGGGTATAAAGACCAGCTGGGTGTTTGGGGGTTAACTGAAACTGTAAACATTAACTGAATGCAGAATCTGCAAACAATGAAATAAGTGTAAGGAATAACTGAGCGTGTAGACATCAACTGGGAGTCTTGAGCGTTGACTGGGAGTGTGAGGGTGAACTGGGAGTAAAGAGATTAACTGGCGATATAACACTGTGTCTACACCGGACACAACCTGTGCGATGCAGTGAGACAAAAGCCAATAGAACCCATTATAATCAGTGATTGTGTCTACACTGGATGTGGCACTGCACAATGCAACATGTCTGTGACAGTAAACTGATGCCCTGTGGTATTTACTGTAGATTCATAATGTACTCAAACTACTTCCGAGTTCAGAATAAACTGTTATAAGAGATTAGATTAGACATGATGGTAAATTGGGGGTATAGAGATTAATTGACATTATGAGGGGGTATTTGGAGTATAGACTTGTGCAGAGAAAAATGTAAATGTACAGATTATCTGCAAGTGTAGAAGGTAAACTAAATATTATCTGGGACTGCAGAAGTGGACTAAACTTGAAAACTAAATTAAACTTGAAGTGGACTGTAGAAGGTAACCTTGGAGTGTACAGATTAACTAGAAGCGCAGGAGATAAACTGATAAACTGTATAAAATAAATGGAAATTTAAAAGATAAACAGTGAGTGTACAGATTAACTGAGACTGTAGAAAATAAACTGGGAGTGGACAGATTAACTGGAAGTGCAGAAGATAAACTGGGAGTGTACAGATTAACTGAGACTGTAGAAAATAAACTGGGAGTGGACAGATTAACTGGAAGTGCAGAAGATAAACTGGGAGTGTACAGATTAACTGAGACTGTAGAAAATAAACTGGGAGTGGACAGATTAACTGGAAGTGCAGAAGATAAACTGGGAGTGTACAGATTAACTGAGACTGTAGAAAATAAACTGGGAATATACAGATTAACTGAGACTATAGAAAATAAACTGGGAATATACAGATTAACTGAGACTGTAGAAAATAAACTGGGAGTGTACAGATTAACTGAGACTGTAGAAAATAAACTGTGAGTGTACAGATTAACTGAGACTGTAGAAAATAAACTGTGAGTGAACAGATTAACTGAGACTGTAGAAAATAAACTGGGAATATACAGATTAACTGAGACTGTAGAAAATAAACTGGGAATATACAGATTAACTGAGACTGTAGAAAATAAACTGGGAGTGTACAGATTAACTGGAAGCGCAGAAAATAAACTGGGAATATACAGATTAAGTGAAACTGTAGAAGGTAAACTGGGAATATACAGATTAACTGAGACTGTAGAAAATAAACTGGGAGTGTACAGATTAACTGGAAGCGCAGAAAATAAACTGGGAATATACAGATTAAGTGAAACTGTAGAAGGTAAACTGGGAATATACAGATTAACTGAGACTGTAGAAAATAAACTGGGAATATACAGATTAACTGAGACTGTAGAAAATAAACTGTGAGTGTACAGATTAACTGAGACTGTAGAAAATAAACTGTGAGTGAACAGATTAACTGAGACTGTAGAAAATAAACTGGGAATATACAGATTAACTGAGACTGTAGAAAATAAACTGGGAATATACAGATTAACTGAGACTGTAGAAAATAAACTGGGAATATACAGATTAACTGAGACTGTAGAAAATAAACTGGGAATATACAGATTAACTGAGACTGTAGAAAATAAACTGGGAATATACAGATTAACTGAGACTGTAGAAAATAAACTGGGAATATACAGATTAACTGAGACTGTAGAAAATAAACTGGGAGTGTACAGATTAACTGAGACTGTAGAAAATAAACTGTGAGTGTACAGATTAACTGAGACTATAGAAAATAAACTGTGAGTGAACAGATTAACTGAGACTGTAGAAAATAAACTGGGAATATACAGATTAACTGAGACTGTAGAAAATAAACTGGGAGTGTACAGATTAACTGGAAGTGCAGAATATAAACTGGGAGTGTACAGATTACCTGGAAGCGCAGAAAATAAACTGGGAATATACAGATTAACTGAGACTGTAGAAGGTAAACTTGGAGTGTACAGATTACCTGGAAATGTAGATGATAACCTGGGAATAAAGTGATACAGTAGACGGTAAACTGGGAGTGTTGAGATTAAGTGGGAGTGTAGAGGGTACATTGAAAATGGATGGTGAATTGGGAGTACAAAGATTAACTGGAAATGCAGATTGTAATTAAGATTGCAGAGACGGGGAGTGAGAAGATCAGAATCAGAATTAACAAAGATTAACTAAGAGTGAGATTAATTGAAATGCGGTGGGCAAAATGGGAACTGGGATTGAACAGATGAACTAGGACTCTGAAGGGGGCACAGGAGGGTGAAGTTGGATTGTTAATATTGGTAGGGCTCTTCACCTCTGATCTAGGAGGGTCACTGTTTTCTGCAGAGTTTAACTCGAACCCTACACACCTGAACAAGCTAACCAAGATCTTCAAGATTACAAGAAATTTACAGGGAATTTGATTGGGGTTGAAGCTAAACTCTGCATGACAGCTGCCTTCCAGGACCAGAGTTGAAAACGAATCTGCAAACAGATTCAGTTGAGAATGAATTATGATGGATTCAGTGGGAGTTTAAAAATTAACTGCCTAGATAGGAAGTGTAGCAATCAATTAAGACTGTATCTGAAATCACCCCTATACCTTTATAGTGTATTATTTGAAAGGACAAGCATTTTTAGTGATGTCTGAAACCCATAGTGGACATAGTAACGAGCTCACTCGTTCAATCTCACAATGCACCACTATAATGGGTATGCAAGCAATGTACACTTAACAGGTAACAGGAGTCCGAAGTCGCTCACTTATTTTCATTCACTCCTACAACATTAGTGAGTATTGTAGGGAATAGCAAATGAGAGTATAGTGAGTCGATTTCAGAAACAGCCTATGAGTGTGGATTTGAACTGTGGGTGCAGAGACTAATTTGTGGAAGGGGAAATGGGTATGAAGGGATTAATGTTAAGGGTTGACTGAGCAAAACTGTAACATCTTTCTCATTATTTGGACACACCAAGACTCATTGTACTATTAACAAAAATAAACATTAAAAACGTCCATGCAATAAAATAAACATTAATTCAAAGTAAAATAATGATACCTTTTCAATTCAAGAATTATATCAACAGTCCCTTGTTTTAAAAAAAAAGATGATAAAAAGTTGTTCTTGATAACGTGTGTCATTGTTATCTACTCCATGACTTTAAACCGGCATTGACATTTTCCAAAAGCCGTTGAGGATCTTCTGCTCGTCTTGTTCAGACACGGCGATCAATAGCGTTTTCTGCAGGGACTGGATCGGCCGGCAGAACTGAAGATGATATGAGGAGAGGGGAGTGAGAGAGAGGAAGGGCTAATCAATGAGGAGTCTTGAACTTGGGAAACCCTTTTCATGTTTGGTATTAAGCTGCGCTCTTGCCTGTCGCTCAGACTCCAGAACAAACTGAGATGACGGGCAGCGGTGTGATAAAATGAGGGAATGTAGGGGTAAAGTGATGCAGTAACTAATTCATGCCAGCATGAGGCTCTAGGAAACTTATAATACCACATTAGCACTTACATAAGTGTGACTAGGGGTTGTTATTAACATTTGTAAGTATAATTTTACATCATTTAAAGCACAGCTAACTACTCACTCGTAAAAAATGAACATTGCTCGAGAATATATATATATATATATATATATATATATATATATATATATATATATATATACACAGTGCCCTCCACTAATATTGGCACCCTTGATAAATATGAGCAAAGGTGGCTGTGAAAATAAATCTGCATTGTTTATCCTTTTGATCTTTCACTCAAAAAATTCACAAAATTCTAGCCTATCATTGAAGTAAAACAACTGAAAGTGGTGAGAAAATCTCATGATGAAATAAATGTTTTTCTCCAATGAATGTTGGCCACAATTATTGGCACCCCTAGAAATTCTTATGAGAAAAATATCTCTGAAGTATATTCCCATTCACAGTTACATGTTTAGCACACCAGGGTGACTAGGAGCATGAAATTGTCCAGCCATGACTTCCTGTTCCACAGGATTATAAATATGAGGAACACAAAGGCCAAATTCCCTTAATCATCCATCACAAGGAGTGAAACCAAAGAATATAGTTCTGATGTGCAGAACAAGACTGTTGAGCTTCACAATATAGAAAGTGGCTGTAAGAAAAGAGCTAAAGCATTGAAAATCCCCATTTCCACCATCAGAGTAATAATTAAGAGGTTCAAATCAGCTAAAGATGTTACCAGTCTGCCTGGAAGAAGACGTGTCTATATTGTCCTAATGCACGGTGAGAAGGAGCGGCTAAAGACTCTCCAGGGATCACAGCTGGATAATTCTAGAGATTAGTTGAGTCTTGGGGTCAGAAACCTAAATATATATATATATATATATATATATATATATATATATATATCAAACGTCCCCTACATCACCACATGTCGTTCGGGAAGGTTTCAAGGAAAATTCTCCTCACTCATCCAAAAACAAACTCCAGCATATTCAGTTATCAGACACGACTGGAACTTCAAATGGCACTGGCCTCTATGGTCAGATGAAACTGAAAAAAAGAGCTTGTTGGCATCAAACCCACCAGATGAGTTTAGTTCAAACAGGGATAAAAAAAAAAGTACCCCATGTCCACGGTTAAATATACTGCTGGATCTTTAATGTTGTGGGCCTATATTTCTGCTGGAGGTCCTGGACATCTTGTTCAGATGCATAGCATCATGGATTCTATTAAATACCAACAGATAAAAAATCAAAACCTGACTGCCTCTGTTAGAAATCTTATAATGGGCCGTGTTTGGATCTTCCACCAAGACAACAATCCAAAACAAACATCAAAACAACACAAAAATGGGTCACTGAGCACATAACCAAGCTTCTGCTGGCCGTCCCAGTCCTCTGACCTGAACCCTGTAGAAAATGAGTGAACTGAAGAAGAGAAGCACCAGCATGGAGCTGTGAATCTGAGGGATCTGGAGAGTTTCTGTATGAAGAAAATGGTCTCTGATCTCTTATCAGGTGTTCTCCAAACTCTTCAGGCATTACAGGAGAAAACTCAAGAGCTGTTACCCTGGGAAAAGGACGTTGCAATAATTGGGTGCCAATAACTGTGGCCAACATGAACTAGAGAAAGCATTTATTTCACAATGACATCCCCCCCCCCCCTTCAATTGTTTTACTTCAATGATAGGTTGGAATTTTTTTGAATGAAAGATAAAAAGGATAAACAATTCAGATTTATTTTCACAGCCGCCCTTGCTTACATTTACCAAGGGTGCCAGTATTAGTGGAGGGCACTGTATACTGTATGTATATATATATATATATATATATATATATTTTTTTTTTTTTTAAATCATTGTAAGATCATTTTAGTGTGAGAAGTTACTGGCATCTCTGGGCTCAAATGTGTGCTTGAAAGCAGTGTTTTTTGTGAGCTCTGTCTGGACTCTGTCTAGCTAATGGATCATTTGCATTATCGATGAGGTAACCCTGTCACCTCCAACATGGACTTTTAAAAAGAGAATAATTTTATGTTAATTAGATATTGATGCCATAATGATTAATTGGCTCCTGAGTGTTGTTAATATGCAGTAGTTGTCGTGTAATGTGCATTTCTAATGACTTTGTATCAGTTTGTTCAAACAAGGGGGAGGATTCGACCCTGGAGAAAGCTTTTTAGAAGAGACACTGATGTTTCACCGGTGACGTCATTATATCTTTTAAAAAATACTCTCTGAATCATGTCAAATGCACTGAAGTATGATGGTTATCTGGCATTTTAAAATGTACATGATTTGTTTGTGAAGTTAAGTGAGTTGAAACATCATGTGAACTCACACGTTTCACAGTAACGCTTCTCTCTGTAGTGCGGTGGACCAGCAGACTGCTCATCCATCTTCCTCTCTGACAGCTTAAAGTGGCTGCTTTTGCCCTTTTGATTCACAGATGGGGTGAATGTGGCAGTCTTTTTAATTTTAAATGAAGTCGAGCCCCAAAGTCTCAGGAATCTATCACTGCTCAATCATAGTACCTGCCGATCAGTACACACACGTCAAAACCCACCCAAAAGTACCAGCCTATCAGAAGATACCCATCAATACTCATCTATTGTCCATGAGCACCAGCATACAAGCATCTGCCCATCAAACCACTCATCAGCACCCATTAGCGCATTGCAAAGAGTCTGTCTCTCCTGCAGTCTCTACATTGGAACTTATTCAATAAAGGTGGCCAAATTTTCCCAGGATTGATCACAACGAATTAAATCATTCCACTTCTTCTCCTCCAGATCATAATTCAGCCAGAAAAGTAACGTTTAATTGTACAAAAGCGCTGACTAATCACATAAAGTATCCTTATTTTCATGTAATGGCTAAAATCTTAAGTTTAATTTTCTGAAAACCCTGCTGCAGTATTTACTTCTTATTAATGTGTGCTAATGCTGAGTTCACACTGTGTGATTTTCAAAGCCGTCGGATCGCCGTTATTTTCACACTGCACGACTATCTGGGGTAGCATTCAGTTGCTGCTGTGTTCACATTGCACGATGGATCAGTGACTGGAGGTTATACGCTGCATGACTTTACAATAGCAAGAATCGCAGACAAACTACAAACTACATTTCACAACCAAACGCACGCGAGAAGTGATAAGGAAATAACGCAAGATCACACTGATATTGTGGTCTATAATGGTACATTCACACGGGGCGTCGGTGTCAATGCCCTCTTTTACTTTGAATCGAGTGACGTCAAGCGTTGTCGAACTGAATTGTGGTTCCGTTGCGTCTCATCATTGCCGTTGTAGTCTCAGCCTCAGAAGTCACGCCCACGGACCGCTGGCTGAACATCTGATGCATATGGCACACAAAACTGGAAACACTTCAGGAGTTTCGAAGTCGTCATCGGATTGGTTGAATTATACAGGATTTCCGGGAGACGTGTGTGTCGCGTTCTTTAACATTCCTCCTGGAAACAAAGTTGCCATTACGCCAAACCCTCTCACGAAAGAAGAAAGCCATCGTGTTTGCAACTGTGACGACGAGCGCTTATCAGCATCAACTAAATGCTGGATTTTCAAAAGTATGTGAAATATTTAAAGTTCGTGGCATATGATCTTAAAAAAAACGTCTTTACTGAGTTTTACACACCGGTCTGTTATTGTGGTGACATTTCCATGCCCTGAAACGTGAAGCTGAACAAAACGAACTGTGATTGGTTGTTTGACACGTCGGTCAAACGGGCGGGGCGGGCCTTGGCCAATGAAAGCTGCCATGGATTCCAGACCTTCAGCCATCAGTCTGAAGGTCTGGCTACGCGAAACTACTGGCGTTGCTCAAGGCAGAAATTGAAAACTTTTAAACTTTTCAAGCGCCAATGCAGGCGTCAGCCAATCAGATCTCCTTATGCAAATTTACTAGTGCAGACACTAGCCAATCGCATTCATGCAACACCAGAAAAGTACTGTGATTGGCTGTTGTCACTATGACGGTCATGTCAACACCAAGTTTCAGACATGCCCTCGTCAAGCGTTGATGCCGACACCCCTTGTGAATGTACCGTAAGTCCTTCCCGAACTTCCTGCTGCACTGTATCTTGCTCTCTCATTGGCTGTAGATCATTACCGATGTATTTTTAAGACAGATCTCATTTCACACATTAGGATTTTTTCAGATTGCATCTTCGATAATTCAGATAGATTGATTGATTGATTGATTGATTTTGACATCGAAATTATATCTAGCACTATTACTTGAACGGGTCACTCAGAGTTTCTACAGAGAATGTACAATAGAGTGATTTTTGCAGTTTATGTGGCCATTTTGCATTATTGTGTGGCCTGCTGCGGTCATCGCTTGCTTTCTGTGTTGCAGGTCTCCGGGCAAACTAAACACTGGGCCAAAACAGGTGAGAGTCAGAGCAGAAGTGACACAATGACTGTTCTGCTCACTGATTGGCCTGACACTTTCACTCATTCTGAGATACAGCGGCCTGTCTGTCTGTCTGTCAACAATGTCAGAGAGACACAGTGAGTGACTGACAGCCCAGCGCAGCACCTGACACCTGGGACAACGACATTGTCGTGACACTACTGTGCTGCTCCTAGCAGTGTGTGTGTGAGTGAGTATCCGCCCTTTTGGCCGACCATTTATCAGTGGTATTTTTCCACCATTTAGACCTGTCATGTCATCATGATACACTCATTTGACACATGAACTAAACTGCTTCAAATTGGAGGTTAGTGAGGTCTCATGCACTAGTGCGAGTGTGTGTGCGAGTGTGTGTGCGAGTATGTGTGTGTGTGTGTGTGTGTGTGTGTGTGTGTGTGTGTGTGTGTGTGTGTGTGTGTGTGTGTGTGTGTGTGTGTGTGTGTGTGTGTGTTTAACACAAAACAGACAGTAGTATACTTACACAGACATTACCTACACACATCATAACTATGTTACTGTCTTTTTGGTTTTAATGAAACAGCACACTTTATGGACTTAATAGCAGTTTCATTAATAGTTTCCAACAGTACTATACAATACATTGTTCTCACATGACTTCATGATGTTGCATGCAGCTGTATATTTTATTCACTTCAAGTAGTTTCAAGTTGGAAAAATTGTTATTTAAAATGTATTTTGCATATATATATGCAAATGCATATGTGTCTGTGTTTTTGTTATAATAAGATGTCAATTAAAGATGTTCATTATAATAAGATGTCAGTTTAACCTTATGTACAATTAATAATAATAATAATAATTTGTTGGTATTTTAAAATGGAAAAATGAAATGAAATCCATTTAAATTGTCATAAAATAACTATTTTTATTTTATTCCCTATTTGAAACCTCTTTGAAATGTAACATCATGAGGTCATGTGACAACAATGTAATTTATTAGTGTTTGAGATTATTAACTAATGAAACTACTAACTATTAAGTCCATAAAGTGTACGGTTCCATATACTGTTTAAAACATTGTTATGATGGGTATAGATATTTTAAGGTGAACTATCCCTTTCAAACATGATGACATTATTGACATTATCATACATTATTTATTGATTTATTTTGTGTTTGATAAATTTAATTGAAAATATTGTAAAAATACTATATTTTGTCAGTTCCATTTATCGCCACAATTCTATTTATTGCCACATTGTGCTCAGATTTCATTTAAATTAATTGTAAATAGTTCTAGCATTAAAAGCTGTCTGATCTTTTTCTGTCAGTTACTGTAAATGTGTGTCTTGTTAGTAGATCTCTATTAATGCGACAACTGAAAATGATTTTTGAGTGAACTATCCCTTTAAACGTGGTGCTCCCGATGCGAGACGATGAAACAGCATTATTAATTTATTTTAGTGTCAGTTCTAGAATAAATTTCTTCTAGATGGTCTGACCAAATAATTAGCCAAGAGGATTCAAATGTTCAAATTCATAGTTTACTTAAAATTTTGTTTTGCAAAAATGGAAATAGAAGGCCAATTTGAGCACATTGCATTGTGGGACATAATATAATGTGTATAAATTTCAGTCATCTGGATAGTTTATGCATACAGATAATCTGCATACTGCATTTCAGAAATAGACTATGTTAATATGTTATCCTAAACATAACCTTGCATGTTTTTGTGTGTAAGTTGATGTGCGTTGAACACACGTGACAGACAGACATTATGTTCGCTCCTCATTAATGGCTCAAGATAAAAAATCTAAAGACTTGGAAATCACATGCACAAAGACAATGTCTATTATGTTTCATGTCAGTGCGCATCTGTCTTTGCGTTGTCACTGAGATCTCAAACAGATAAACTCCCTTTTTCCTGTGGGATTGTGGGATGACACAGGCAGCCAATTTCCAGCCCTTGATTTGATTGATAAATCCTCAGTGACAAGACAGAATAAAAGAGCCCTATTTGCTTTGATACATATAAATAGGAAATTAAGCAGCAGTATTGTCAGGGTTAATTAGTCGACAGTGAGGCTGGATGTCTGGCCTGTTTGACATACTGAAATTCCAGTAAGCCACACACACACACACACACACACACACACACACACACACACACACACACACACACACACACACACACACACACTCACACTAGGGAGTAGTTACTCTAATGACTAATCTCTCTCTTCTGCTTTTCAAGTTCCTGCTATTCTTGTCTCTGAAATAGAGAATTTTTCTCACTTGTTTGATTACAGCACTGAATCATATGGTGTGACTTTGTTTCATAAATAATAACAACCACAATGTGTATGTACATTGATGAGGTGGGAGAGTTATTTTTTATTTATTTCTCTCACTCTCTTTCTTTCACCTCTACAGTCGCTAACAAGGAGAAAAGTGATGACAATTCTAGGCAGTTGGGGGCCCACAGCGATTTCAACAACATCGCCCTAACATGTGCATTAATCCATTATGCATATTTCATTAAAAAAATCTCATAACTTGATCTTCCAGAGAAACAGCCTCTTTCTGGTGACATACTGTATGCTGGACTTCAAAAATCATATATAAATGTAAAGTACTGTGAATGTCCTTACATCTTTATTTCTATGTAATATAGATTCTCATAATGTTGAGAAAAACGTTTTGAGATCAATATTCTCTGAATATCTTTGCGATGTTATTTTTACTTGATGAACCTTCTTATAATGTTGAAAGTAAATATCCTTAGAACAACATACTCAAAATGTCTATATGTTATTTGTACTTGATAAATTGAAGAAACTTTTTCGTAACCTTTAAATAATGTTATAGTCACAAACAAGAAAACCAGATATTTTAACGTTCTATAATGTTCTTCTTTAACCTTTTAGCGTTCTTTTAACGTTAACGTAAAATTAAAAAGGTTCAAATAACATTTTGGGTAAAAGTAATGTTTGTAGAATGTTATAAGAAGCGTTTTTGTAACAAATAGTGTTATAATCATAACAAAAGATTGCAAAGTTTTAGAAAGATTTCGAAAACAACAATAACAGCATTTGTATAACCTATTTGTTACCTGGGTGCTTACACTTAATTTTCATATTTGTTGTTAATAACAAACAAAATTAAGAATTTAAATTACAATTAACATATTTCAAATTTAATTTAAAAGTTCATTTTTAATTTGTATTTATGTATTTTTTCTGACAGTTGACCAACAAATTTCAACAGCAGAAATTTGTATTTTTTGTTTATTTCTTCGTTCGTTCGTTCATCTGTCCGTCCGTTCATTCATTCATTCAGGTTGTAAAAGCAGTTGTACATACATGTAATGGCATGTTAACTAATCTTCTTTTTATTAAAGTGCCAACTGTAAACATCTACTGTCAGTGTTTAATTAGGCCTACACACAGACTAATTGTGTATTGTGATTACTGTGATTAATAACAGCTCTAGCTTAATGCTTTAAAACAACAGATGTTGGGTTTACCTTAATGATGGTCCTAATTATGTTTATTTTCCCCCCTCAAAAGTTCCATGGATGCTAAAGGTGCACAGTGTAATTCTATTAAATAATATCTGCAAAACTTGTCACTTGCATTAATTTTATTGTTGTACTCGATTTACTCTACTGTACATCAAGAAACTGAACTTTGATGCGTTTAAGTGTTTGTGCAGAAAGTCCACAGTACGAAGCTCTCATTAAACACACAGTGACATTGAGTGGAGGACTGAGTCTAACTGCAGAATCACCCAATCTAACGCTAGCGCTCGAATGATTCCCTTGACATTGAACCCTCACTTGTTACTAACATGTGAGTCGAAATGACAGAGAAAGAGAGAGAGGACGCGAGGGAGAGCCGTAAGTCATTACCCGCTGGAAATAGCGCACCATTGAAAAGATAAGCGCAACAATGACTTCCCATCCCATGATACATCTCAGGACTTGCCATGTTATTTCCACCCTCTTATATATGGTTCCTGTTATTGAATTTAGCGCTGGATAAATAGAGCAGGATGGTCAGACCTGCTCACAGGGGTTCCGTCACATTATCTCACGTTCAACTGATAACATCCAGGACTGTGTGTGTGTGTGTGTGTGTGTGTGTGTGTGTGTGTGTGTGTGTGTGTGTGTGTGTGTGTGTGTGTGTGTGTGTGTGTGTGTGTGTGTGTGTGTGTGTGTGTGTGTGTGTGTGTGTGTGTGTGTGCTTGTCTATGCTACATAGTGGGAACAAATGTCCCCACAAGGATAGTACAACCAGAAATGTTTTGACATTGTGGGGAACGACCTGCCGTCCCCACGAGGGAAAAAAATTGTTAAAAATAGTAAATGATGTTTATCTGGAGGTGTAACAATGCAAACAGGTTTTCTGTAAGGGGTTGGTTTAGGGTTACGGTTGGGTTAGGGGATAGAAAATGGTGTTTGGTCTGTATAAAAGTAATAGAAGTCCCCACAATTGACAGAAACAAACGTTGATTTTCATTTGTTTGTTTGTGTTTTATTTATTTTAATTTCAGTTTGGAATCTAGAACAGACATCGGATAAACAACATAATTAAATATAAACATTCCACAAGAAAAAAAAAACTTTTTTGTTTGTTTGTTTGTTTGTTTGTTGTGGATTTTGGGATCTAGAACAGACAGATAAAAGACATAATTAAATATAAATGTTCCACAAAGACAAAACCTTTATTTTTGTTTGTGTGTTTTCATTGCATTTCATTTTGGAATCTAGCAGAGACATCAGATAAAAAACTTACTTCTATAAACACTCCACAAGAAAAAAAAAAAACAAACGAAAAACTATAGTTTGTTGTGCATTTTGGGATCTAGAACAGACAGATAAAAGACACAATTAAATATAAAAATTCCACAAAAACAAAACCTTTTTTTTTTTTTTTTTTTTTTTTTTTCATTTAATTTAATTTTGGAATCTAACACAGATGTCAAATAAAAAAAAATAATAATAAAAAAAAAGAAGAAAAAAAAAACTTATATTAACACTCCACAACTAAAAATAAATAAATAAAAGAAGGATATTGTTTGTTTGTTGTGTATTTTGGGATCTAGAACAGACACATAAAAGACATAATTAAAAATGAATGCTCCACAAGAAGAAAACAAAAACAAAACATTTGTTTGTTTGTTCATTTGTTTGTTCGTTCATTTGTTTGTTTGTTTGTTTGTCCGTTCGTTCATTTGTTTGTTGTGCATTTTGGGATCTATAACATACAGATAAAAGACATAATTAAATATAAACATTCCACAATGAAAATCAAAAACAAAACTTTTTTGTTTGTTTGTTTGTTTTTTATTTCATTTTGGAATCTAGCACAGACATCCTATAAACAACATACTTAAATATAAACACTCCACAAGCAAAAAAAAAAGAAAAGAAAAGAAAAGAAAACTGTTGTTTGTTTGTTTGTTTATTGTGCATTTTGGGTAAAAGAAGGAAAAAAACACCCTAGAAACCAGCCAGAAAACCCTAGGACTTAGCTTTTGAACCCATATAGCAACACTGGCAGCCAAAACACTGGAATTAGCTGGAATCTTCCACAGGCAAATATCCCTCACATTTTCTTCAAAAGATGCAAACATATAAAAATGTGTCTATTCTAATTATCCAGAATATTATCATATCATTATACATCATAATTGTTTTCAAGCTCTAGTTAAATATCTTCTGGCTACTCCTCAATCACAAGTCACAACGTTATATTTCCAGGGATTACATTTTACACAACAACAAATGAAATGCTTTTTCTATCATTTGCTGTCTGCATTTAAGATCCAGCAGACGAAAAAGGACTCTCTTTTCCCGACAGAACTTCTGGTGATCACTACATTTGATTAAAAACGAAATCTTTAATTGTATGCTAATGTATGTATAAGGGTAGAATTGATTTGGGAGTGGAAGGGATGTGATGTAAATGGGAAAAGAGAGGGAAGTGTGACCTATTGAAGAGACACTCGATCCTGTGTCACTTTACGACCAGACCTCATCACTTAGTGCCGTGTGATAACCTCATACAACCATCTCTTTAATTTAAAGTCAGCAGCAGACATGGCCTGGCCCACAGCCGTAACCAGTTACAGCCTCAGATATAAGTAAAACCTATCATAACAGCAATTAGAAAGATAAAAGCTGCTTTCTGGTTGGTGGAAGTCAGCCCAAAAGTTTTTTCCATATTGATACTCATGTATATTTTACATTTTTAAGCCTTGTAGACATGGTCTAAAATGACCAATCTGCCAATAGCAAGTGAATTGAGAAAATTTGTTGACCGTAACTATTTCTCAGCAGCATAGGGTGTATTTTCCTTTATTATTATTATTATTATTATTATTATTATTATTATTATTATTATTATTATTATTAAAATATATGTATTTATTATTTGCCTAATTATTATTATTATTATTATTATTATTATTATTATTAAAATATATGTATTTATTTTTTGCCTAATTATTATTATTATTATTATTATTATTATTATTATTATTATTATTATTGTTGTTGTTGTTATTGTTATTATTATTATTATTATTATTATTATTATTATTATTATTATTAAAATATATGTATTTACTATTTGCCTAATTATTATTATTATTATTATTATTATTATTATTATTATTATTATTATTATTATTATTAAAATATATGTATTTATTATTTGCCTAATTATTATTATTATTATTATTATTATTATTATTATTATTATTATTAAAATATATGTATTTATTTTTTGCCTAATTATTATTATTATTATTATTATTATTGTTGTTGTTGTTGTTGTTGTTATTGTTATTATTATTATTATTATTATTATTATTAAAATATATGTATTTACTATTTGCCTAATTATTATTATTATTATTATTATTATTATTATTATTATTATTATTATTACTAATTTGTTACCTCATACAAAAAATAAAAATAAAATATAAGATAAAAATATTTATTTGTTTGTTTGTTTGTTTTATAACAGACATCAGATAACATATATACTTAAATAAAAAGGACAAAAAATAATAGAGGAAAATTAATTTAGCACACTATCACTCTCACACCAAGACATTTGTTTGACATTCAGACCAGGCGTGTAGAAATAAAGCGTACAGTATTCAATCTGGTAGAAATATCTTGTAGTGATTGATGATAAAGCTTGCCTTCATTCTCAAGCGTTACTGTACTCATGCAGAAGTGAAATGCAGCGAGTTATTTGAGTGTTTCTGCAACGTTAGCTTAACGCTAGTGTGTGCTGATGTGAATTGACAGCTCACACACCCCTCGCACTAGTGTGAGTTTCACCACTGTTATTGGGAATGACGGAGCAGATTAAATGTGCAATTCCCTCAGAGCCGGAGTGGAATCCATCTGCATCTCTGCTTAATTGATATGCTAATAGTTTTTGCTAATTAATGGAATCGTTAAATTACAAGATGTCTTAATTTTTGATTGCCAGCTATGGATTAAGACAACATTTATGATAGCAGATAATTAATTGCCGCTGTGTTTACGGAGATAGTGTAGAACGGCTTGTCGGGAAACTAAAAGTTTGTTGCAGGCTATGTTTATGCTAATGCAACTGTCTCTACCTTCTCTGTACAACATAGATTTAGCATCCAAGTTGCACCCTTTTGTGTTTTTGGGACACCCAGACACCATCATTATAGCTCAAATATGTCTGTAAAACATGTTTGAGAGATTTCGGAAACAGTGATACTATTTTGTGTTTATTTCCTCTTGTTCTCGCGGAGACTCTGAATTACACGCGGTCTTTGATCTGTGCTCTAATTAGTTCCTTTCCCCCTAAAGTATTTCTTATTGTATTTTCATTAATAACAAAACAAAAAAAGAAGCATGTTTGCCCTACGCCTTTTGTCAGCATTTTTCTGAAAGTGAAGTTCTCAAAAATACATTTTAATACGGTAAAATGATAACTTATGTAAAACTATGACTGCGACCCCCTTTTCATCTGCTTTACTAGAGCTCAACTTCAAACTAATTTCAGTGCTCTATACTGCAAATATGCCTCATTTTTGTTTTTTCAAATCATCATGATCAAGTACCCAAGACTTTTAATGAATAAAGCAGTGCAGTATGTCGTGAGAGGTTTTAGTGATTTTACCACAATTTAGGGTTGAAGCCTGCTTATATATATAAAAAAAAAAAAAGTATGACAAAAGATAGTAAAATTCAACAAAAAAACTGGGATTATGAACAATAGTTATAACAATATACAAATCTTCTCCTAATGTAGTGCACATACTGTCTAGTAATTACTACATTTGGTTTGAAACTTATTTCACAACCGCTAAAAGAGTGCATATATTTTATATATAGTTATATATAGCATTAATATATGTAGTATGGAATTCAGATGTACTATATCTGCCATGTTGCCACTGTCATGTGACCTACCAGCATCAGTTGCGTTGCTTCACTGCCATTCACAAATCCTCTCGCGTGGCCTCATGGGATAGTAAAGTGTCCATCTAGCCAGAAGTAGTAGGTCATCTTGTTTAGGTTTAGGTTTAGGAGCAGGGTTGAAGGCTTATGCTATATATTATGGAGGCAGCCATATGCAATAGACTGTATATTAGTGCTGTCAAGATGATTAATCGCGATTAATCGCACCCAAAATAAAAGTTTGTGCTTACGTCATATATGTGTGTACTGTGTATATGCATATATAAATACATATATAGGTATGTGTGTGTGTGTGTGTGTGTGTGTGTGTGTGTGTGTGTGTGTGTGTGTGTGTGTGTGTGTGTGTGTGTGTGTTTATATATGCATATACACAGTACACACACACATATTATGTAAACACAAACTTTTATTTTGGATGCGATTAGTTGCGATTAATCGAGTTGACAACACTACAATATTTCAAGTCATTCCGGTCACAGGTGTGAATCCAGTTTGACGTTGTTTGCATTATGGACATGAAGAAGCAATTTGACTTAAAATTTCCATCAAAAGAACAACAAAAGTGGCAAAAATACTACATACTGCTCTTTAAACAATTTTCTGGTAAATAAGCATCTTAAGACACCCAGAATACCCTAGCAATATCAACACATTCACAAAACCTTAACATTGTGGTGGTACCACCAAGGACTGTTAAAGGCATCTTGGTGATGATGCCTGCAAACAGACAATTTCTATATGCAACTGGTTCCGGCTTGAGACAGCGACTGACGGGGTTAAAGGAGAGGGCAGGCTAACAAGGAGTCATCATTATGCCTCTTGAGACCTGGGAACAGCTGGCCTCCTTTACACTCACTCCCATCCGGGTCACGGCACCAATGCATCTGGTTTCGCTCAGCCTGCTCCATATAAAGCTTAAACCGACAACAGTCAGCATGGGAGGCAGGTGAACTATCAAGAATGCTAAAGACTAGTGCGCCTCTTGAGGGTAGGGGTGTTATGTTTACCTGCACAGCTTGTAGCAGCTGGCCTCCGTTACAAATCTTGCATACTAGCACCTCTTTACTTGAATCGTGAAAGACTGAAATCTCCAAAACCATTTGTCAAGATTACATTTAAATAAGATATAGTAAATCAGCAGTGGTATCAATCAACAGTGCAAATCATGATAAATTCATCCAGGTGTAGTTAATAATGCACATGCACATTTTGGAGTAAACCAACTGTCTTGGTTCTTATAAATGACATTGGTACTTCCACTCTTACAGCCGTGACAGCTTCTCTTATACAATTCCAATGGTATATATATATATATTTCCAATGGTTTCCTCCACTGCCTTAGGTATCACTCACAAGTTAAGAAAAAGTGAGTATCTCATATTTAATTTACGTAATATGGTTTCTCCTCTTCTTTTCGTTTTTAATTTGACTTGAATTGTAATTTTCTGTTTTCCATTCTCAAAGCGTTGCTTTAAAACAAAGTGTCTCAAGACAGCAGTCACAGAAACAAGAGAAGAGACGCTCTAAATGTAGACAGAGCCTAATATGAGAGAACCTTCATTCTGACAGTAATGCTCTATGCAAAACCCTGTCATTAGAGCTCTTCAATTAGATCACTGTCTCCCTCCCATCCAAGTGTTCAGCGGTGCACTAGAGAGCAGTGAAAGTTTAGGATCTTGGGGGGAGAATGGGGAAGTGATGTGCTGGTGAGAGGTGGGCTGGGGGGGGCATTTGCAGAACATGACAGCAGCGGTTCGAGATAAGCCCCGCTGTCAGCTGGTACAGGCACCAAACCCCCCCCCGATTTTCAGCACCCCCCTACTGATAACAATTAGATGTAATTGGACAGTCCGGTGAAGCTGAGCAATTTGACTACAGGCGTGGGGTTCAGGCTCTCTTAAGACCGCCGCAGAGGGAGATGACAGCTGATTGGACGAAGATGACGATTAGTTAGACACTCTGGTGAAGGGTCCACTCTCGCTTTCACATAGGAGATTTACCATCAAAAGGCTGTCACTGATTTGACTATCCTGGCACACCAACTGCACTGCAGACACGCTACCTTTACCTACCTCTTCCTCCTTACTTCAGAATTACCATAAAACTGATTTCCAGCAGCTATTATACTATCACTTGTGTCTTTACCTTGGAGCAGGGTTTCTCATACTTAACTGAAACCATTTATGACCATTTATTTTTGCTTTTACTCAAATGTTGCAATGTTGTGATTCATTTTGTTGGTTTGGTTCAAGGATTGGAACTTGAAATGCTGAACCAATGTCATGCAAGATGCAGTCATGCTAGAATCCACCAAGGGCCCGCTGTTTTGCAAGTGTCTGTCACTTATTGCTGTTGTAGCTGATATCATAAATAGGTAAGTAAGAATTAAACAGTATTTTAATATAAGCCTTGACTGGAGACCAGCTGTCCTCCCAACTAAGCCAGCTGACCACAAGCTTGGCAACCAGTTTAAACCACCAAATCAGCTTAGGCTGGTTTAAGATGTTTTCTTTTTTCAGCAGGGTTGACATGATTACATGATTTAGGCTAACTCATATGTTAGCTTAGAGGGTTGCTAATGAATTACCATGCTAACTGAAAACACTGCGTCCAAAATCACATACTCACTGAGCAGGTACTTATAATTATTGTGCGACCACTAAAAATGTATGTTCTATATAGTATAAAAGGACGCACTACATTCACCATGTTGTCATTGTCAGTCACCTACCCACCTCATTATGTCGCTTTGCTCAAATCCTTTTCTCTGGGCTCAAAGGATAGTAAAATATCCTTCGGATGCGAACTTCAGAATCTCTGTAAAAAAAAACAGTAGGTCACCGGGTACTTTTTGCATACTGTTTTTTGAAAACTCTGAATTTGGACATACTACTCTTCCCAGATACTACTCTTGCCTACTATATAGTAAGGAAGTATGTGATTGTGAATGCAGCCAAAGAAAGACAAAAAAATGTTTAATTTATTTGTTGCTTCAGAAATATCATTTGATATATAATATGCTATTTGCGTTAAAATACAGGAATTAACATTTTTATGAACTGCATAAATTTGCATTAAAAAATGTAAGATTGCATAAATCATCAAGCAGAATTTTCGGATGTCCAATCTGGCACCAGACAGAATGCACAAAACTCTTCTTTCAGAAGAATCACTTTAATCCAAAGGATATTGGATTTTTAAGTGGGACAACATTTTATTTCTTGTAAGGATTTATAATACATTATAAAGGGTTATTAAAGGGTATATAACCAAATTTAAAATGCACAGTGTAACAATGAATTGACATAAGTTTTATTATGTGTTACCTGCAGTTACAATTATTCATGAGACTATACAAGGCAATATAAGGTGCATTACATGGCATAATGTATTAAAACTACTTTATAATGCATTATACATAAAGGCTTTTAGTAAGTGTTACCTGATTTTCTACATACAACTGACAGGTGAAGTTACAGATGAAGAGTCATGTATGATTTTATCATCCAAACCGTACATTTTAAGACAAATCACATCGAATAAATTTATATCAAATTGAATGACTTCTAAATCAGACACATTTTCTTGTAGGATTGGACTGGGTGAGATTAACTTTTGGCAACCATTTAAGTAGCACCTGTAAGTCTGATCTCATCTGTCTAATGCTTAAGATCTGGGGCCGGTTGCATAAACTGCTTAGACTAGTCTTAAAAATTTAGTCATCTAATTTGTTTTCTTAAAGACTGGTCATAACTTTTTAAAGTCAAGCTTAGCCCAATTTGAATCATTAAAGTAAAACTAAATTACCTCTTTGCTAACTGCTAGTTGGTCAAACTAGTTCTTAAGACACAGACTTAACATAGTGGCTATGTTTATGCAACTGGCCCATGGTATTTTTTTCTAGGTATCACAGTACTTATATGTGAACTTTTACCTGTTTTGTAAGCATTTTTTTTTTTTTGATAATTTTGTTATGTCTTTAACTTTGTGTCATTACATTATTAGTATTAATAGTAAAACAAACGTGTAGATGAATGACTGTGACCCATATATGCACCACAGCACAATATTACCTACTAGTCCACAACTGCAACCATCACTGGCTATTCAACAGGGTTTCCTATAGCTAGGTGGGGGGGAAAATGTTTGTGAAAAGCATAAACCTGAAAAATATTGTTAGAATCCATTTACTTTATTGTGTGTCTTGAAGTCGAAAACTAGATACGGTCAAGCGCTCCTCAGTCAAAGAGCTGAGCTGTAGAGGTTTAGAGGAGAAAACACTCTCTAAGTCCAAGCGTGTCAATGCAAAGAAGGACAAATGCAAGTCGCAACATTTCACTCTGACACAAATTCCCAGCCAGAACTGTGAGACTTTCTGCTGCTTTCCAAAGCAGAGCTCTCTTCATCTACACACATCCGGTAGCATTTTATGAATAAGCATTGGACTTACAGCAATCGAATCATTCAGTATACGTGTTTGTGAATAAACTACCCTCATAAAGTTGCCATATTATTTGCGTAGTTGAGTCAGATTAGGTTAGTTGTCTGTGTGGTGGGGGTGAAATGAATAGGTGCGGGGGGTGTTTTATTTTTCACTGTAACGACCCCTACACACACCTAAATCAGTGCTGTGGGAATGGGGCGATAATATTAGCCTAACTGCAGGGGATTAAATATAGTGATGTGACTCTGTGCTTGCCCGAGAAAAAAAAAAAAAAAAAAAAACGGATTTGTATTGTACTGATGACAGCTCATTAAAGCCAGTGAGAAACCTATTGAACAGTGCTCCATAACACTAAATTATATTTAATCTAATTACACTCGGCCAAAGAGCTCTCTCTCTCTCTCTCTCTGTCTCTCTCTCTCTCTCTCTCTCACTTCCTCTCTTAGCTATAATCACGGGATATTTTATACAATGAGAAACTCTACACCCATTCCTTTGGCGCACAGCATAATTAAAGACTCTAATTTAACACAGAGACTTTAAAAAAGCATTATACGTTCAAGTTAACAAAAATAGAACACTGTAATAAAGAGAACAATAAAATCTTCAAATAAACAAAAAGAAAAAAGGGAGAAATACTCTTAAAGTCAGCTTGAAACAGCATTCACAACCCAATTTACTTCTGTAATATGATGTATTGGTGAAAATGGGTATGTTATTTAGTGATTATTTCCATAGCCTTTATTACATTGATGTTAGCCAACATTAAATTAGTTTGTTAACGATTGGCAAGATTGTAGAAAGGCTGCATTAACATTATCCAATAATCAAACTGGGGTCCAAAAACCAAATGAAAGTAAATATTTTCCAGTCAACATTTGGACAATTTCTTTTGGCTGTAGTGGCAAAAATCATGGTAATTTAAAAGCCAATTGCTTCTTTTCAGAAATAGCTATTTTTCCAGGCTTAATATTTCTATCAAACTATATATACATAGGTCTCTATATGCTTTAAATTATATAATTATCTTTATTTTATAAAGAGCTTTGTTCACAAAAGGGTCATCTAATTTGGTCAATGTGAACAATGACAATGTGAACAAATATTTGAACATAAACCTAAACATAAAAATGGCATCTGTCTGGCTTGATGATATTTCAGCACAATTCTATTCGGTAAATCTGACTGAATCCAGATATTGATTTCAGTTGATTGATCCAGAAAATAGATTTCAGTTTTGTGCAGATTGATCACCATTTGCATGTAATTATGTAAGTCATCAACATGGAGATTACATTTCACGAGAATTAACTTAACTTATAACAAAACTGTGAAACGAACCAAATCTGAAAGCATTTTAAGCAAAACATTTAACAAAAAAATGACACTAAAAATAGTTGTTTGAAATTATAAAACAATGCAGTAGATATAGTACTGATGGAAAAATGAAAACATAAATCATTTTAGTTGGGACAAATTAGTGAATCATGGTCATAGTTAATATTACACATGATTCATGCATCCACTAATATCACTAAAACACCAGCTGCTTAAAAGGCATTGAGCAAAATGGTGCAGTTAGTTTTTAGCAAACCTTTATAAGCATTAATCTGCAGATGGAACTTAACTAGAGCAATGACATTCAGGCATTTTTCAGTGTGGCTAAGGTGGGCTCTGTAGAACATGAAAAAAACAAGAGTGGTTAGGTGAGTTTGGGATGAGAAAGACATAAAACTTAAACTCCAGAAACCATGGCTGTCGTAATTGTATGACATGTGGAATGTTCTAATGCCGTGATCGCTGCTTAAGTCAGTAAATCACTGACATGTTGGCCTCTGGGCAAACGCGTGCCTGCGATACTGTGCGCCACATGCTCAAGTTTCCACACGTTTACCCATGTCAATATTTTGCCTCATGGGTAAATCCCATGAACAAGGGTCCGGGTCATATTTCACCCCAAAATCAAATTCCCAGAACTGTTACGGTATGTACTGAAATTTAAATCAGCAACAACTACGTCACAATTTTACATACAATTTTAACATTTAATTAAATGATATAGATATTTTCCTCCACTTTCGACAAATCTTTTTTTATTTATTTTTTCAGGGTAAAATACATCCCAAACATGTTCTTGGCAGGTTTCGTGACATTCCTCCTTGTGCATCTGCACGGCTGAAGACGCAAACATATTCGGCTCTGATATATTCCGCACAAACGTTGATAGCGCAACATTCAAAAAGGCCAGCGCTGAAACACAGTGTGTCTCGCTGGTATAGTTTTGTATATCTGCCAAACTGGTATAAATGTACTTTTTTATTTATTTTAACCTTAACTGAGGCTTGAGTGTGTTTGTCATTAGTCTCACGGCGTGAGCTAGTCTAGAGGCACAGATGGGACTTGAATTCAAAATTTATGATCTGTGTGTAGTACCCTCCTTCAACGCGCTTATCTACAGGAAATGCTACAAGCACTTTTGTTGTTATTTCTGACAGAGTCAAACCGAGCAGTTGCCCGTGTCACCAGGGGGTTGAGCGGTACCAAAAAACACGGCTCTAATGAAGCACCTTTCTGCATGGCTGTTCGTATGCGCATCTGTGTGTGTGTGTGTGTGTGTGTGTTTGTGTGTGTGTGCACTGAAGACCATGTCTGAGAGAAGTAAAGTGAAGTTTGCCTTCCTCGCACACAGCTGCTCCCCAGGTACGTCTGGCGAAATCCCCCAGCCCCGTGTCACTTCCTGCATGTGCATGTGTGTTCAAAACACACTCGCTACTAGACACTCCTTGATGTTCCCTTCCAGTCAATAAATTAAACTTCGGCCCTTATTTTGCGCGGTGTTCCCATTGCCGGAGAGCGGTGTGGAGACCTGTTACAACACCTCAGCCCTGCGTTTTTAACTTTAATAATCTCCAGCTGTCAGGGACAACCTTCCCTGCCACTTCTGGTTAAAACTTGTCTCCTAGGCATGAAATAATTAAAGGTGCCAGGTAGAAACCGAAGCACAGCAACGGGTAGAGGTGAGCAGAGACAGAGTCAGGGACTTTATTAGATAAATAGCCCTTGAAATGGAAAGTGTGAACAAAGATAGAAGTGCGATTTTCCAGGGCCTGCACCCTGTCCTTCTCACTGAGGGTCCCTAGATAGTGCTAAAGGGGACAGATTGGAGGACCTTGTCTGTCAATTGCTCTGACAAGGGGAAAATATCCAGCACCTACTTCCTCAAATGCGACCCACGCTGGATTTTTGGATGAGGGTTTCGGAAAAACTAGTAGTGCATTGCACCATTTTTGTCTTTTAATTGTTTTGTGTTCGGACAGAGACATTGGGAAAGTCAGGAGAGGGATTTATGCCACCGCCTTTGACAAGTGGAGATAACTGGCCACTTTAGGGGGGTTAAGTTTGGTTATTAGTCATCTGTAGATGCTTTAATCCAATGTGAATTACAATGCACTTAATACAGGCATGACTCGCCTTGAGCAATCTGAGGTTAAGTGTCTCGCTCAAGGGTGCAATGCAAGGAAGTGAATTTGAACCTAGGATTTTTCAATTATGGTGGCTCGATAGGTATCGCTATCGCTTTCCACCAAGAAGATCCATGAGTCCTGGCATGGGGTTTGCATGTTTCCTCTGTCGGTTTGGGTTTCCTCCAGGTGTTCTGGTTCCCAACATGCAGGATGGTTGAATCAGAGACACAAGCGGAGAATGGATGGATCTTTGAGTTACCAGCCCAGATCTTAAATTCTGTATCAGTATCTGGCCTGTTGAAAGACTGACTGCCGTGGATCATGGTAAGTCATATTACTTGCACTAAAAATAAAACAATAGGTCACGAGCGTAGCACAAGTGAGCGTGAGTTGAGTTTCAGCTTTGAGCCTGTTTTTGCCACGTATAATGCGTTGAAAATGTAGTAGAAATGTATTTACTGACACGAACATTTACAATATAGGCTTTTATGAAGCGGTATAAAATAATGGAATCACTTGTAATCATTGTTTAGAAATGACATCTGTTGGGCTTGATGCTGTTTTCGCACTAACAGCAGTTTCTATTCAGTAAATCTGACTGAATCCAGACAAATTCAGCAGTTTGTAGCTACAGTTTGGGGTTTGATTTCACTTCTGCATAGATAAATTACCATTTGGATGTGAATCAGCCCTCAACATGCTAATTGCATTTGAATTTGTCGTAATTCTCAAAAATAACGCACCAAGGGTGAGCTCACATTTATTGTTGCTCTGCAAAATTTCATGCATGAACTCCATTCATTTCAATAGGAATTTCGGGCGATTTCAGATGAGGGTGAACAGATTTTGCCATCTCCATGCAGATTTCACTCATGTTCACTTTGGTCAAGCAAATACGCCACATTGACCACCAGAAAACTGCTCGGTGAGCAGTGTTTTGTACATCGCTACACTATTGACAATGGAAAATATACCTGTTTTAGCTAACCAAATTTCACTGAAAATTTTTGCCAAAATTCCGTCAAAATTTCACAAACCTTTTTTTTATTAAGAATGATGCTTGCCGATGCAAAACTCACTGTCACAATGATAGGGTTGCTAGAGTGGCATGTTGAATATTTTTGGATGGTTTCTAGGACATTGCCATATATAGTTGTTAGTGTGTTCTGCACTGTAAAAAATAATAAGTTGACTTAACTTAAAAAAATTGAGGAAACCCGTTGCCTTAAAATGATTAAGGACATAATAATTAAAAAAAAAAGAGTTAAGTGAACTTGACAATTCGATTAACTTATTTTTTTTAATTATCATTTACTTTCCTCAATTTTTTTTTAAGTTAAGTCAACGTATCACTTTTTACAGTGTGAATGGTTGCAAGATGGAAACATTTCGCCTGTATGTAAAATGTAAAAATATTCGATTAAAATTAATGTTTAATGACTAATCTAATGTATATTTCAGTTTTAAAGAAACAACACAAAACAATGGTCTTAATTCATTGGGTTTAAACTATTTTTAACATGAAGTTACAGTACCTTTAACTCATGGCAACAGTTTACTCAAGAACAGCTCTGGTTTGGTGGTAGTGAAGGGTGCTCGTGCCAACAAACTCTCATGAGAATTCATAAGTAGGGCTACTTTACAATTTGGTGAGTTCTTGGCAATTTCGCAATGATTTCATACACTCTTTTCAGAGGGTTAGATTTAGAAGTTTACCTACAAATTGCATTATGACAGATCGTAAGAAGAACCGCAAACTCATCCAATACTTTTCATTCTTATGGCACTGGTTTGGTTGGGCCTGAGGAGGTACATAAAATGAAAAAGGTGCGCAAACACTGCCTTAGCAAAAGCCACGGGAAATTCTTCTGCCAAGTAATACAGTTCATTAACCCACAGTAACTGTCTCTGTTTACCACTGCCAAGTGCATTAGATGTGCATATAAATTCATTTTATAAATAGACCACAACTCATAATTGCAATAAACCCTCATTCAGAACGTCTTCAATAATCCATTCGTGATAGCGTGACAATCCGCAGCTAATTTCACTTCATGCTGTCAAGGTCAACAACCAAACGATTGTTTTGACATTAGGGCTCCGGTTCCAGTACTCTTGAATAATGTTGTGACATTATTATTTAGGCTCCTCCATGAAAGTTACTCAGAGTGAAAAGCCCTCAACGCACAACACATGCTACTGACTTTTTCATTCAATTTCCTGAATTATTCGTGATTTATTCGTTGACACTCTCTTTCTTTCTTCCTTTCTCTCTCTGTCTCTCTCTCTAAATATTTACCACCCCCTAACCAAATTTACTGTTTAATTTGCAGCGTGCACTTCTTTATTGATTGGCAGAGCGGCTGATTACCGGAGCAGCCCGGCCCTTTTCCCCGCACGCTTCATTCTTCAAGCAGCGGGGCCTTCCCTGAGAGTAACAATCCTGTCAAATTAACCACCGGCACCTAAATTATTCAAATACTGTAAATCCTCTTTCTATACCGCGCTGCCTGCTCATAATTTGTCTTTTCATTGTTGCCAATTTACTGGCAATACCATCAATTAATGATGCCAACTCGCTCTAAATGGCGCAGAGGAAAAAGTGTCAACACGTGCGCTGGCTCGCAGGAGAGGAGCTGGCAGACTGTGGAATATCTCCGGCTGATTTAACGTTGGCTTTCATTCATTACTTTGACACACTCTCTCTCCGCCGTCTGCGCTGGAAAACTCCCATAATTACATTAGCTTTGTGTTTTACTGCGCGGCTCAGCGCGGAGCTTATGGTATATGCTCAAAATTACCCATAAGCACCGCTGGGTTTACTTTTATTTTTTTTAAATTATACTAGTATTGGATTAAACGGGTTGACTTGTGACTTGGCATTAGATTTTAAACTGTTTTAAGTGCATTACTAAGCAAAATAAATCTATCTATCTATACTCAAATACACACACACACACACACAAAAAAAAAAAAAATGCCGTGGATAGATTACTTACAAATTGTAGTCTGTTACTGATTCCAAATTGCATGACAAAAAATGTAGTTAGCAATGTAATCTGTTACGTTACACATTATAATCGGACTACTTTTTGATTACTTTTAGATTACTTTTGACCTAACTTGTTTATCACATTAATTAAAATCGGATAATCTTGTACAATATTGATATAAAATTGTCTTGGGAGTTTGGGAATCCCTGCATAACTTGTAAATATGAAATAATGTACATTTGTGTATTTTATTGTTTTTGTTAAATAATAGTTGTTTGCAATATTCGCTGCTCATTTGGTCATGCAACTAGAGTTTGAAATAAGAAAGCGTTTTTACGGTCAACATGCTGCCCAAACTGTTCAAGAACATGATGGAAATCATGTATGCGTGTATGCGTGTGTGTGTGTGTGTGTGTGTGTGTGTGTGTGTGTGTGTGTGTGTGTGTTTATATGCAGCAATGACCAGGGTGGTTTAGTGGAGAAATTTTAGTTGTCAATACTAATGTGTGTGTGCTATCTCACATGAGGAATCCCATATGAAGAACTGGATTTACTGTTTATAATCCCTCATCAAACAGACAATATAGTTATATCCTAATCCCTCACAATTCTGAGATTAGCGGCTTTCACCTACTGCAGAAGCTGGTGTGATTGGCTGGTGGCTGATCTCTCCTCTGCTATGACCTCTATCTCGCTATTAGCATCATTAACACTGCTGTTAGCTGCAGTCTGACCAGCTGATGCATCTACTGTATGCAGCTCAGCATGAGCTTAACTTCATTGAATATTACTGTCATATTTTCACAGTAATGATACTACGATTAACAAATGTATATTTATGAATAAAGACTTTTGAAGATTTGAAGATTGTGTGGGGGCCTATTTACCTTTCAAAATAGCATGGTTTCCTCTTTACACTTTTGAAAATGGTTTGTTTATTTCACTCATATTATAAGTTATTTAATAGCATAATTCTTATTATTTTCTGTAAGATTTTCACATTTTAAATGTCAAAGTCTGGATCTGTTTGCTCTAGGAGCAAAACATTATAATTTTTGCATTTAAATGGTAAACATTTATGATGATAATCATATACGTAATCGTAATCATGGTTAAAAAGCTCTCAACTTTCATATTACAAACAAACAAACTTCAATCGCTGGTTCATAAAGGTGTCCATGGTCGAGGAAACACTCAGAAACACACAGTACTTGGATATGAAAATTGCTTATTTATTTAAGATTAAAAATAAATAATTAGAGTTATCCTACAAAGATAAATATAGAGTTAAAATACAGACGTTAATGTGGGATTTCTGTAATTATAGTTTTTGCTCTCAAAGGACCGAGAGCCTTAATGCGAAAGAAAAGAAACAATGGCTAAACCCTAGAGATACATATTCATAATTCAAAACAATTTAATACTCCTTTCATTGCATTCTTGATAAATAATCCTCTTGATAAAAGCACACACACACACACACACACACACACACACAAATCCGCAAAACATATTTTGCCAAGAAATAATAAAAACTAAAGTGTAAATATATTTCAGTTCCCTAAGATGGTCTACATGTAACATCTAAATTATACACCAGCCGATGAATTATTTAATGGTTAGCTCATGTAGAAATGGTTCCTCTGCACAACAAGTGCACATCTTCAGTGTAACAAACAAAAAGCCTTTCTATTATAAGACAAAAGAGGAGCAGGACAACACCGTCAGTGTCCCAAAAACAAAGACTCTGACGGCTGCGTCTTAATAGTTTATCTTTAAAGCACTTATTGCAGATAGGAATCATAATCAGCTTTAAACGTGAGCATCTTTGAGCACTTAAATATGTTTATCTATACGGAGAAGCTCAACTCTATCTATCTGCTTGACTTTCAGAGTTTGTCTGTTCTGCAGAGACCTGATCCAGAGACAGAGGGAGTCCAAAACTGCTGACATATTTCCTTTGCTAGCAGGGATTTTTTTTATTTTCTTAATAAATGCTGCACTCAAATAGATAAGAGCTCAGTGGGATGCAAAGAAACATGTTTGATAAATATGAATAGAAACAGAGATGCCGCTTTATTCATGATGCTGGTTTTATTCATGAAATGATTTTAAATCATATTTCTTCTATCCTACACTCTTCACTAGACTTTAAAATACAAACCAAGACATTTGATCAACACATATATATGTATACACTAAAACTATAAAACTATAATATAATCTCAGTAATACTAAAATAAGACTGCTTTGTACTTTAAAAGTTTTAAGGAGAAACATTAGAGACGAACTCCATTCTGTCACTAAACATGTTGTCTTGTTCCAGTGCTACAGTAGAAATCCTTATGTGGCATTATAACTTACTAAGACCAAGTTATGCTTTTATTTTGATGAAAGAGCAAAATGATTTGATGAGCATCACCTGAATTCAGCCATGACGTGCAGTTTGTGAACAGTGAAGCTAATGGTGAGTGAGGAATGAGCGGTTTTAATGTGTCCCGGGGCAGTGATGTGCTGTCTGCTGTGATTACAGAGGTGCGCTCACACCCTCAGGTCATCGGCACGCCAAATTTGAGACACTAGAAGTTGAACAATGCTGAAAATAATGTCATTACAATTTCAAGCGCTAAGCAGCCAAAAAGTGTGTGACATGAAAAATAATAGAGGTTGCATCTTTAAGCGAGGCTCTGTCTGTCATAACTGTGTTGTTTTTATGTTTAAACGTAAACACAATATAGTTATGGGAGACAGGGGCTTGTTACCCCTCTTTTAATGTATTGTAATCATTGCATTCCTATTATATGTCTTTACACTGTAGTTTCAGTGTTGTTAATATTTGTATTATTTTTTTTTTTTATGGTATTATTGTAATGGTATTATTAGTTTTCCTTTTACAATTGTTTTACACTATTTATTTATTTGTTTGTTTGTTTATGTATTTATTTATTTATGTGTTTACACATAAATTGTCTTATAATTAAGTCATCCGATAACATTATCAGATATCAGAAATGCAACCAAGACAGCAAAATATTTTTTGCCTAAATTGATGCATTTTGTTTGTCAAGTCCATAAAAAAAATAAATAAATAAAAATTTATATATATATATATATACTGGCCACAATTATATTGTTGGGAAATTACATTTTATATGACTTAATACGGCATACACAAATGTATTTAAATTGATTTCCAGATAATTTTTGACCTATTTAAAGGGCATTTTTCCCTAACCGTATTAAATGCATCATCTTTCATATCAAATTCTTACATTTTATTAACAATTTCACTTACTATAATAAGATAATATAGGGCTGTAACCAATCATATGAAACCAGTATCTACAAAATCGATCTTTCCACGGCAGAAGAAACAGAAGTGACTTGAGCATTCAGATGCATTTACACAGACAGTTCAATGTAGCTGAAATATAGCACAAATGCATTTACACTGCATGCAAAATTATAACAGCATAAATAATGTTGTGAGCTTGGTGTTTTAAAATATATATTTTTTAATATATAAATATGAAATGTTGGAAAAAACGCAAAGATTACGACTACGAAAGTAAACTGCCAGTAGGTGGCATCTTAATTAATGAGTCATTGAAGCATGCCTTCAAACAATTCGTTCAGACGGCTGATTCATTCAAGAATGAAGCAAGTGCCTTTCCTTATGAATGGACCACTGAATCATTGACTCAAATGATTCAAAATTCAAAAACGCGAATCATTCATTAACATAACACCGCTGTGTGTTGCTCAGACATGCGCAGCTGTTCTGTTGTGATGTTTGTTTGGAACTATTTTCATTAAACAAATGCAGCTCCACGAGGTTCTCTCACATAGACGGGCTGTGTGAGCCTCAACTGGCGCGACCTTGTTGTTACTAATTATCCATTATAAATCACCATTTACACAAAATGTAATAACATCAGAAGCATTCTCGCCGAAATTTTGGTGCAATTAGATGTTTTAATCAGATTAGTTGTCCGGTCGGGCAAGTAAAATTATCTTCTTTCACTTTCCCCTTGAAAAAAACAGACAAGCATTAATGTCGAGCTCTGTTACTGTATATAAAATTCTACCTGCCACAGTGGCTAGTGGGAGGGACTGTGTTACCCGCCACATCTGAAATCCACCCGCATTTGGTAGGTTGGCGGGTGTTAATGTTAATTCATGTATGTATGTGTGTGTGTGTGTGTGTGTGTGTGTGTGTGTATATATATATATATATATATATATATATATATATATATATATATATATATATATATATATATAATGTAATAAAAATAATAATAAAAAAAACCTATTTATTTCTGTCATGAATGCTACATTAATGTGTTTGGTCTTGGTGGAATAGATCTACTACGCTGCTGCTGCTGCAGAGCAAGTACCAAGACTTGCTACTGCCAACACATCCACAGACATGCTGCTGCTACTACAATTTTATATACAACATATATAAAATAACCTCCATATATAACATACATGAAATCACCCTGTAGCAGACCTATACAGGTGGAGCTGGGGAAGGTGGAGGGTTTCTGAAGTGCACTGCGACTGCTACAGCAAGCACTAGCCAAGTATTTGAATGTTAGCAGCAAGCTCATTGGCTACCGATACAGGAGAGAACCAATCAGCTGTGCCATGTGATAATGATGTCATTATGTCAGATTGAACTGCACCGTCTAGAGTTTCAGGACAGAACTATGGATTTATGCATTTATTTAGACCATTTATAGACAATTTTATAAGGCTACTGTATTTTGCTCCCCTTGAGGATGTATATTTTGTAAAAATGCAGAATGCTTTCAGTAAGGGGTAGGGTTAGCATTAGAGGATACAAAGTAAAGTCTGTACAGTTCAAAAGCCATTATGTCTATGGAAAGCCCTCATAAAGTAAGAGTGTGTGTGTGTGTGTGTGTGTGTGTGTGTGTGTGTGTGTGTGTGTGTGTGTGTGTGTGTGTGTGTGTGTGTGTGTGTGTGTGTGTGTGTGTGTGTTTCTGGAGGCCTGCTGTTATTGTCTCGATGAGACGTAACATGTGGCTCTCTCAGTATGTGGTCAGATCAGTTTCTGGAGTTCAGCCAGCCTCTCTGCTCTGCATTATTACTTTCTGCTGAACCCCTGCCAGAAACACTCACAACCTGCCTGATATTAGTTATCAATATTTTACTGGCCCATATGAGAGCTAAAAGCATTGAAATTAAGCAGAACACAAAGTTGGGGGGACCTCTGACCCCGACAGGAAGACCCAATACTGAGTGTGAATCTCTGAAACATGTAGTGCACTGCCTACCCAGATATTTTGGGGCACTATTGATATGCTAAATTCATCTATGAAGCCAAAAACACTATCTAGGTAGGTTTATAACACACAGTCTCTGCAACGTTTGGTAAAATCTAACTAGATGAGTAAAGTTTGTAAACGAACTTTGATGTTGGCTTGACAGAGCCTTGTTTGAAAGTTTGAAATAACTTTGAAAAGCTTGAAGTTTGACAATTATCAAGATTAGCACATTGCTAGAATGTTTTAAGATGTTGCTAACACTTTTAGCATGCTGCTAACATGATTTTGCATGTAGCTAGCATGATGTATCATGTTGTTAACATGTTTTAACATTGTTAGCATGATTTGACAGACTGTTATGTAACATATTTTGCATATAACATATAATGCATATTTAAAGTTTTACAAAAATTCTGGGTTAAATACAACCCAGGTCTGGGTAAATATGACCCAGCGATTGGGTTGTTTTGACCCAGCAGTTGGGTTACTGCCCAGAAGGTTGGGTTAAACATTTAACCCAACTGTTGGTTGAAAACAACACAATCACTGGGTTTGTCCATATTTAACACATTGCAAGCACAAATTAACATTAGCACAAATTGGCATTATGAATTAGCATGTTGTTATAAAAGGTTTAACATGTTGCTAGCATGATTTATCACATTGCTAGCATGATTTAAAATGTTGCTACCATGATTTAACATGATGCTAGCATCTTTTAACATGTTGTTAGGATGTTGCTAGCATGAATTAATTCATTGATAGCTTGAATTAACATGTTGCTAGCATGTTTCAGCACATTGCTAGCATGATGTAGCATGTTGTCCTAGGATGTTAATTAAGCTTTGGTACACTAAAAATGCTGGGTTGTTTCAACTCAACTTTGGGTCAAATATGGACTAGCTAACCCAGCCGTTGGGTTAAATTTTAACAAAAAATTTTAACCCAAAAGTTGGCTTAGTCCATATTTGACCCAAAGTCGGGTTGAAACCCAGCATTTTTTTTTAGTAATAGTCTATTAGATGTCTATTAGATGTCTATTAGAGTGTAGTAATAGACATCTTAAATACACTATAAGTCTTGCTGTACAAATGTTTTGACCCCCTCAATGAAAGCTTATGGGATTGTTTTGCAGATTTGAAAGTCAGATCAGTTAGAGAAGATACAGCAACTCGTCTGAAGGTCTGACCTGAGTTTGGTGGCTGTAGCTTGAAAACTCTAGGAGGAGATAGATGCCATCCAAATTTAATCTAAGAGGAAGAAGAAGACAACATAATGACTTGTTTCACAGTGTGTTGTCCGTAATTATCAAGGTGTGTTTCTAGGGTATTTTTGAGTGATTACTAGATGGTTTGCATTAGCAAGCACTTCCAATACAGTAGCTTCACTTGAAACCATCACATTACAAGCTGTTTTCAACCACTTTTGGTATTCCAGACATCCACCAGTAGAACAATTAACACATCCACTATGATTTAGATCTTGTCCTTGAAATTTGGTGAAAACGCCCACTGACAGATGGTTTTAAGCCAGCGTCAAAGTGTTTAATGACACATACCGCATATCCCGCTTCCACCGTCGCCCACTTCACATTCCTTTAATGCCGTTACACTCCGGAGTCGAGCACCACTGTTTTGATTGTCACATTTAGAGGCTCCAGTCACCAGGGTGTCATGAAAAAGCACCGGTAATCTTGTCGTAAAAATCATAGACTAGCTTTTTTATTTGCCGCTGTAAACCTTGCGCAGAGTGAATTAAAGACTCCATATGGTCTATTGTATTTAATGCTATGTAAACACTGCTGCATCTCTATTTAAATGATGAGAACAGGACGTATTCATATTGGATTTTGATTTGTGTTTGACCGTATAATCAAAATGTAGATTAGTTATACTGAGTTAAATGCAGGAGACTATCATATATAGTGACTACAGTGCATTTATTGATGATTACCCAGCTACTGTACACATTACCTGCAATTTCTTCTGCTGCAAAAATACAGTTCTACTTTTTTTATTTCACACCAATTTGGGGTTTTCAAAAGATATGTCAAGGTTATGCTCATTAGGGGAATGTCCCTTTTGTCTTTACATTTCATTAATTTGACTGAACAAAAAAAGAATAAGCCACCCAGCTAAAAGTGATCATGAAAAATACACCAGCATTCGGCTGACCTATATAATCCATTATGTTGCTTGCTATTATAAAAAGTGTCCTGCCTCCTGTGTGTGTTCAGCTCTGGGATTCATCCTTACAGTTCCAGAGTGAATTTCCTCTGGCTGTTTTCAAGTCTTATTCACTTGTACTTTTATTCCCATGATTGACACACAGTGGCTTCAAAAACTATTGGACATTTGCTCCACACTTAAAAATGTCTGAATGCTATTGCATTGTATAACAAAATATCAAAACAAGTGGCATTTATTTACATTTGGCAGCTCCAAGATAGCTAACTGCATAATGTTTTTAGCTTAGCAACATGCTAACACATGTTTTAACTTGTATGTGCATTTATTTATTTATTTCATGCAAACAAAAAGGTTCAATTATAACCATGGTTTTACTACAAATAAAACAAAAAAAAACTAATTAAACCATGATAAGGACAAATTAGCCATGGTTTTGCTATGCTAACCATAGTTTACAAATTCAATCCATTACTACACATGGTTACTATATGTTTACAATATTAAACCCATGGTTAATTTTCGTAAGGGAGGACCAATGTCAATCACAATCTTAACATGAGTGTAAATCACAGTGTTTTGACCCGTTTCAAATGTTCCATTCCCTTCAAAGAAAGGGATAAAATGCAACCGTGAGTAGGACGTTTGTAAGTTACAGAGCTTGTAAGTTACATAAGTCAGACCTTGTTTAAAATAGGCCCCATACTATAAACATAGAATACCCACAATTCTCAGTAGATCTGGGGAATCTTGGAAGCTCTTGTCACCTCTAATGATGTCAGCTGACGGAGAGATTGATGGCGTTAACATTAAGCAAAGTTTCCCCTCTGGTTTGCCCTTTATTCCAGGAAAACACACATATGTTCACGGTGGCTCCAACATGCATCCGCAGTCTGAGGCACATGCTATGAATAGGGCGAAGTGACAGTGAAATATGGCTCTGCTGTGGACTCTCTCATTTCTAATGAGAATATAGCGCTCTTGTCCTCTCCTCATTCTCAATGAGTTAATTTAACTGAGTCAGGGACGCCAGTGCACCTTTATTCACTCTCAGTTTGCTTTAACATGCAGTGTAAAGTGATGTCTTTTGATCCACACTGCTCCGCATGATTTACAGGCTGGGTGTTTTTGTTAGCTCACTGCTGCCTTGTTTGTTCATGGTATTTTTATTTGACAAATACATGAATAATATGCAGGACATGCTGTATAACTGTATGCATCCTCTCTAAGGTTACCATTACCTCAGTACTCATACATATTTTATTATTTAAGTATATTAATATATTTTTTTCTTTTAATAAAAGGGATGTACCCCTTCCATTCATCATATTCTTGGCCCTTCTATTATCAGGTTCTTTCAGGATGTTGTGTAAGATGTAGAGGTACAAAATATAGGTAAATGGTACAAATATTGGTTGAATTTCAATTTGAGTTAAATTTAATGATAGAATAGAGGTAGAAGCAGATGTATTGGCAGAGACAGGGGTACAAGTAAAGGTATTGGTGTCATTAAAAGTATAGTTAGAGGCAGTGGTAGAGTTAATGCAGTAAGCAGAGGTACTGGTGAAAGAGTAGAGGTAGTGTAAAAGTGGTAAGGTAAAAGTGGAGGTATTGGTGATGGTGATAGAGATAAAAGTACTGGTAGAATTAAGGATAGAAACAGATGCACTGGTAGAGATAGAGGTAGAAGTAGAGGTATTGGTTGAGGTAGTGGTTGGTAGAGTTGGAAGTAACAGTAGATGTACTGGTAGAGGTATTGGTAAATGGTAAAATTAAAGGTAGAAGTAAAGGGAATGGTAGAGTTAGGTATTGGTAGAGGTGCTGGTAAAAGTACAGGTTGAGTTAAAGGTTAAAGTGGAGGTATTGTTAAAATAGTGATAGTGATATAGTTAAAAGTACTGGTAGAGTTAGGGATAGAAACAAGTGTACTGGTAGAGATAGAGATGGAAGTAGAGGTCTTGGTAGCGTTAAAAGTAAAAAAGTATTGTAGAGTTAAATGAAGAGGAAGAGGTACCGTTTGAGGTAGCTTTAGAATTAAAGAAGTATAAGCAGAGGAACTGGTAAAAGTATATGTAGAGTTAAAAGTGGAGGTCTTTTTGAGGTAGTGATAGTGATAGTTAAAAGTACTGGTAGAGGTATTGGTTGAGGTAGTGGTAGAGTTAAAGGTTATCCGTGGAGTTGGAAGTAACAGTAGATGTATTGGTAGAAGTACTGGTAAAGGTAAAGGTAGTGGTAGAATTAAAGGTAGAATATAGGTACTAGTAATAGAGGAAGTTTTCATGCTTGATTGTTCCAAAATCATAGAAGTATTGGTAGGGCTGGGTATTGAATTCGATACTTTTTAGGCCTCAACCAAATTGCCTCGATACCATAGAGTATCAAAAAATGTTGTCATTCGATACCAAATTTTGATACCTAAGGTGTTAATCCTGTCAAGGTCAATGAGCCAGTAAGCATGCAGCATGCTTGATGTGCCTAAATCAAGTGCACGTGATTAGCTCTGGTGAGACATCAAGGAAGAACACTAGTTTACGTCGGTTATGCCCAGAGACGTGGCTCACACATGAAGCTGTAGTGTGTAAGTGTCTGCTCATCTGTAAATCAGTGGAAAATTAATAGAAATGATCATTTTGTCTGAGAAATGCGATTTAAAACAAAAACATACTAGTGTGTAAACAGCCTAAAAGATGTGGAAACTATTTGAACTTTATGAAAACTATTTGCACAATTTATTGTGTTAGTTACATTTTGTTCCTTTGTGCAGTGGCTCAGGAGATGAGTCTTTGGGTCTGAAAAAAAAAAAAAAAAAAAGTCAACAAGTAAAAATAAAACCAAAGGTTTTTTGAGGTAATGTGAAATGTAATATTGTTAAAACATACCGGTATCGAAACCAAGATATAGGTATATAGATTTTTGAACGACAAGCAGAGGCATTGGTAAACGTAGTTCCAGAGTTAAAGGTAGAGATTTTGGTTGATACGATAGAGTTAAAAGTATAGTGTTAGCGGTAGATGTAGATATACTGGTAAAGATAGAGGTCCAAGTAGAGGTACTGGAAGCAGTAGTGATAGTGGCAGAGTTATAGGTAGTAGTATTGGTAGAGGTTAAATTTGGTAGGGTTAAAGGTAAAATTAAAGGGGTCATATGACTTTGCTAAAAAGAACATTATTTTTTTGTGTATTTGGAGTAAAGCAATCTGTTTACGTGGTTTAAGGTTCAATAAACATTATTTTCCACATACCGTACATTATTGTTGCTCTCTGCCCCGCCTTTCTGAAACGCATTGATTTTTACAAAGCTCTTCGTTCTGAAAAGTGCGGTGTGCTCTGATTGGCCAGCTATCCAGCACATTGTGATTGGCTGAATACCACAAGCGTGTGACAGAATTTACACCTCTTACCATATTTGGAAACACACAGCGCCTCCATGACATGGTGGAGGCGGCAACAATAGTACAGCGAGAATAAAAGAATAGTATATATTTTATAAAGAATATCCTTTTAGGTTTGAGACTTTAATCTTTGCGACTTTAAGGATCTTATAAATGCACGAACAGTTTGTAGCACTCCAAAGACAAAAGGAAAACATGAAATCACATCATATGACCCCTTTAAGGTACATTTACTGGAGATAAAGATAAGGTTATTGTAGTTAATGGCATTGGCTGCTTAGAGGTAGAAGTAGAGGCATTAGTTAGTTAGATAGTTATATCTAATATTGTTATAAAAATATTGATAGGGTTAAAGGTACAGTTAAAATTAGTGTTGTTTGTGTTATAGGGGCACACAAGTAGAGGGATTGGGAGCTGTAGTGATAAAGGGCAGATATAAGTAGAAGTAGAGGTATTAGTAAAGGTTTAGATGAGTTGTCAAAAGACTAACCTACCATAGTCTCTTACCTTTAACTAGTACAATGAAGACACTGGACTTCACTCCATTTCACCTCTTTCAGTAATTTATTTATAAAAAAAGCTCGTCCAAGTCATGCCACTGCCTTTCCTGCTGCGTCTGTCTTTGGCTCTCGGCCAAATTTGATTTGTGTTTTCTATGGAAAATGCAAATACTCCATGGCACGACTTTTCATGCATAGTGCTAATATGCAAATCACTCAGTTCAGTTCCATCAAATAATGTTAAAACCAAAAGTCTATAAAAGTAAGTAATTTAATGAAATTTTCAAGAATGCAAATCCAAGGCTGTATGGAGTGCAGGTTCTCTGCGAGCATTAAGCTGCGTTACGTTGGGCCCCTTTATCTTAATAGCTGATCTGAGTGCAGCGAGTGAGGGCCTCTCAGCCTAATCAAAGCTTTGCTTCCCGTACCGTGGCTTTCTGCAGTGACCAACTCAGAATTAACACTCCAGTGCACCCAAATATGACCGCTTCACCATTGATATGTGCAGTTAATTACATTCAAATGACTATTAAAGAACCTGCTCTCTCTTCCTCTTTTAGCTTCTATCACAATGCCAGCAGCCCATCTGAATAGTCTCTGGATTACAGCCCTTGTGTTCTGTAAAATATATGAAAATTCATCGGTATTTAACACTTCCACAGATAAATCTACATTAAAGGTCTTTAAGAAATTAATGGATGCAACAATTCTGTAATGCTGGTTTTGATTTATCACCTTATAGGGAAATGATTTATGGCTTTATGGACTTAGACAAGCAAGGTAACAAGTGCGGCATGTTCTTCAGCAGAGCTTTATTATAAACAATCCATCCTGATAAAAATGGTTTTAAGTATCTGTGTGTATATATTTGTGTTTAAATGATCTCTTGTGATAATATATTTGTTTTTAGAGAGCAGCGAATAGATGTATTCACACATATGCTATTTATGCACAGACAAAACTCTTTTTGATGCTGTACCAGTAAAAGGAAATTATTTTTAATAATTTTTATTTCCCACACACTTAATGATGATAAACCAATTAGATCTAAATATTATTGATAGATTTATATTTCTTTTTTGCTTGTAAAATGTTCTTGGGCAAACCGATTTTTGTCTGTTTTCAGGTATGATCTTTGCCAAAACTGATCAAAATGAGAAAGAAATATGCTATTTTAAGCCTTTGAACATCAATAGGAATAGTATAGCTCAGTATAGTGATCAACTGAATATCTGATTTATTTATTTATTTTTTTTGCATTCTTGAGAGCGGGGTTGGAGGTAAATTGCAAAGTGGGTGTATAATTACATCATTTAAATGGACATTATTTTAGCTTGAGTTAAACAAGTCAGTGGAGCAGAAAATTGTCCGGTTTCCTCCAAATACGCCAAACATGCGCACACGCACACACACACACACACACACACACAATTCAAGAAATACTCTGAAATGTAATTGTACTATTCTTTGAGGGAAGAAATTTTTCAAGTGTTCTGACTATCACGTTACTTCACAAACTCCTAAACAGAAATCATGTCATGAAGCCACTGAGAAATGGAAGCGACTAACAATTATTTTTGTGTTGCTGTGAAATCACCTTCGTGAATTTGGCCGTGTTTGGGTTAAATTGGAGGATTGTCAGTGAAAAGGCTATGATGTGTTTGTTTAAGGTGACCTTGGTTTAGAGCTCTTCAATGTCAGGTGTTTTCTATGGTGAATAAATCCTGCACAAAGAGCTACTGTGCTCCTTATATCGGCTGTGAGTAAACGTTTGGGTGATGTGTGTGTATGTATTCCACATGAATTGGAAGTGTGTTTGCATAGGAGTGCATCAATATAGAGAAATCTACTGTACACTGAAATTGCTTCCCAAGTTACAAGCTACTCATAGTTTAGATTAGAAGTACACCTCCCTTGTAGGGCTGAGCGATATATTGCATGCGATTGTCATGTGCATCTCCTGCTTTCAAATGGAGTGGCATTTAATACACAGAGCCGTAGTTCACTGACAAGCTACGCAATATCGCATTCATTATTGAAGGCGATTCATCTGCAGTAATGAATGTGATATTGCGTAGCTTGCCATTGATCTCCACCAGCTCTGTGATGTGGTCATGGAGGAGTGGAAGAGGACTCCAGTGGCAACCTGTGAAGCTCTGGTGAAATCCATGCCCAAGAGGGTTAAGGCAGGGCTGGAAAATAATGGTGGCCACACAAAATATTGACACTTTGGGCCCAATTTGGACATTTTCACTTAGGGGTGTACTCACTTTTGTGGCCAGCGGTTTAGACATTAATGGCTGTGTGTTGAGTTATTTTGAGGGGATAGCAAATTACTGTTATACAAGCTGTACATTCACTACTTTACATTGTATGTATATGTATACACACACACACACACACACACACACATATATATATATATATATATATATATATATTTGATAGTTGTGATCTTCAGTTCCAGGTAGGTCTTCAGCAGAAACAGAGCAAATGAAGGTTTTGAAAAACGCTGTCTGAAGACCTTCAGGCTTCTCAGTCCAAGACAAATGGCAGTAGTCGACAAATTACAGGTTCTAGTGCATTCCACGGGAAGAGCTACTGTAAGGAATCTGAGCTGTCAGGCGGCAATCAAACTCAACACTCGAACCAATCAACACAAGGTGACTTTCTGCTAATCCATACGAGTATCGGGCAAGAAGCTGCGCTCTGTACTTTGATCAGGTTTCCGATACAGTGCGCACTTGGGCCAGGATTGGCATTGGTGGGACTGTCTTGAGGAGATGCCTGTTGTGTAAATGACAACAGACAGGCGCTATGACAAGCCTCTGAGACTCACTGTCCCTTTAACAGCTCTGACGGAACAACTGTCAATTCCCCCTCGCGTCGACTTTCTTTGAGCAGGAGGTTTCCATCAAAGCTTGGAGGGAGCTTGCGAACAGTGTATTGACCTTGAGTGGCTCACATTGATTTCCGGTTCTGACACACAGATGAGGGGAGGACGGCGTACGCTGGATGTGGAGGTGGGGGTTTCTTACATGGCCGCCAGCCTGTAGGTGTGATTGGGAACAGATTTCCCGAATTCCGATACGGCGCCACCTGCCTGAAATGATGGATCGCTCTCTGGTATCCCATCAATCCTCACCTGCAGGAGAGAGGGTGACACCTGTGAGAAATTTATCATCATATACGACACCACGGAAACAGGCCAATCACAGCAAAGCTCTGCATGCTAAGCCCTGCCCAATACGAAGGCCTAGAGGATTCTTTTAAAACCAGATTTATAAGGTAGTGTGACATTGTGTACTTGTGTGTGCTGACATAATTGACAATATATACTAAAATATATACTTTCAGGTACTGGAAATGTAACAAATACTACTATTAATAATATTAATAATAATAATAATAATTAGCATTTATAGTCATATTAATATATATATATATATATATATATATATATATATATATATATATATATATATATATATATATATATATATATATATATATATATATATATATATATATATATATATATATATAACTCAAATGACAAATATATAATTAAATCATTTATAAATTATACATTGACTTAATTTTTCATTTCAATATTACACATTTTCCATGTAGCCCAAAAAGTAAGAAAACAAGGAAAAATAGAGCCAATTAATATACAAATTAAATTTTCTCATCTTCAATTATATTTTATTAAAAAGCGTTAACAAATATGTTTTATATAACAAATATGTTAATGAATAAAAATGTTAATAGAATATAAAAAATATTAAAAATTATTCATTGTGTAATGAATATACTGTAATTAATAATACACCTTTGCATAATATATAATAAACTTATTTTTCTTTTATACACCAAAAATAAATAAATAAATAGGGTGGTTATTTTGATTAATTTTATCTTAAAATGTTATCAACATTTTTTAATAACATTAGCACTTATATCTTACATAATTATACTGTAATTAATAATACTGTATGCATTTACCTAATATACATTTCTTTTCCATTATACACTAAAAAGTGCCAAAATAATAAAAAGGGCAGTTAGTGTACTAATTTCATTATCTCGTCTCCTCTCTCAAGATTTTATGGATAGTTAAAAACCTTATGCGTTTTTTATGACTCTGTGAAGTCAAGTGTGTACTATTTCTCACTTCACTCAATGCCTTGCGTCTATCCATGTACCATTGGCCAAATGCAAAAATGAACAGGCTTCAACATGCAACCAGTCCCTCGTATGAAGAACAAGTTAATTGTTTCTCAAGTAAGGGATTGAGTTTGTGACCAATTCCTAGTCTTCCATGAGCACAAGCTCTCCGGTTAAAGCCTTCTCCCTTCAGTCCGTGCCAAGAGAGCTGATTCACACAATGCTGCATTGAGATTTCAGCTTCTGTAAGACTCTATGGCGACTGGCTGTTGTAATCCTCCTCCACCTCATTTCATTAGCCAAGAGGACTAAAGCGATTAACAACACACAGGCCAATCTGAAGAAGGAAGAAAAGCACACAAAATGCCTAAAAATACAAGGTGCTTTGAACACATACACTACTCTGCATCGCTCTCTCGTCTCTGAAACGTCTTTTTGTCAAATCCCAGGATTAGGTGCCATCAAAGAATGAGAAGTATTACAAATCGATTTTCATAATGGACTATTGTTCTCCTCTGAGTCAAACTTTGGAGCTGGACTCGCTGTGCAGAAAGAAAAAAAAATAAATCAACTTAATGTGCAAAACAGTCGCTGCTGGCAGATCTATGTACTGTAGATTGTGGCTAATCAGTTAAAGAGAAAACATTGTTTTCCTTTACTCTAGATTCATAGACGTCTGATTAGCACTTGGCGTGATGATTTCAAACTTTTCCTAAATTGTCTCAGACTCCGTAAGTAGCTCTACTGATGCGGGTAAAAGGCTGTCGGCGGAGCTGAAAAGCCAAGCGTTCTCGTTTTGGCAGGGTAGTTTTTAATATTACTGATCTGAATAATAGTGGATTCTGAATGCTTTTTACCACAGAGCCAATTGAGTTTAATGTAGTCAATCATAGATTAGCACAAGCCGTTTCATTTTACCCTGACATTTGTGCATAGCGGATGTTTTAGTAGTAAAGCGACTTAACAAGAAAGAGTCCAATATCTGTTTGCTTCATTCATGAAGCTCGGGAATTCTCCATTTGTTAACCTTTGTAGAAATAAACAAATTTTAGAATGAAGCTGTACTTTCTTTCCACAGTTAAACCTTCTCGTTTATATCGAAGGCCAAGAAGAAGTGGCTACCATATTTCTTCATGAGAGCAAACACTTCCAGCTGAATCCAGCTCTGGAATGAGCTGTCAAGGGAAATGAGGATGAATAGTTTGAGCTCAGTGTGGGACACAAATCCTTCAACCGTCAACCTGCTCGCTAACTCTAAAGTTAGCAGTAACACAGAGCCATCACTTTGCACTTGCCAATTTTTTTTTACCTGTTTTTACCTTTCTGCTGCTACAACCTTCGGTGAAGACTGTTGATATTCCTGCATGTCTTTGACGAAACGCTGTTGTAGCCCGATACTAGTATGTTTAGCATCGTGAGCTAATTCAAATGGGAATGCTTTTTTTCTACTGAAAACGAAGAAAAAAGAAAAGAAAAGCTTAACCATGGTGCTATTGACTGAAAAAATTTACGTTTTGGTTGTTTTGAATTTTTTTACTTCATCAGAATGGTACAAAACTTTTTGGCACTTTCTATGTGAACACGAAAAAAAAAAAAATCATAGACATGATTTGTCCTGAATAAAATAATTGCACTTGTACTGTTCCCGGTCAAAAATGGCTTTGGAATGCATTGGAGATTAATGGGAAGCAAATTTATTCTAGTGGAAATGTTTGGTACTGCATCCAAACAAAATCTTACTGTAAACTAATTTTTTGTGATATCAACTTCAAATTTGGAACACAGCTTGTCTAGACGTATGGCTTCACTGAATTCAATAATGAAATGCCTTTAACTGAAAATTGAGTGTTTAATCTTGTCATTTTACATTTGACACAATCTGTATTGTTAAAAGAGCTATATAAATAAAGGTGACTTGACTTCGATTTTCTGAGTTGAACACTAAAATATGGCATTCTAAAAATGCAGCGCTCAAATTCAAATAATTTAAAATACAGTACGTCTCTCGTCAGTTTTTTCAAAGCAAAAACACATTCTGTTTGAATGGTTCTTAAGGCAGCATGAGCTTGTTCAAACCAACCTCATGAGGAAGTATAACTATTTAACAAGGTGAATTATGAATTTGCTTAATGTGATTTATATGCAAACATACGATTCTTAGAAAAAAGTAAGCATGCAGGTCCACTACAAAACACAACTGTCAGTGGGGTCTTAGCAGATTGTACGAAAACGAGTGAGATTCATACGAATTCGCCACCAGTTTGCCAAAATGTATAATAGTTACGAAGAGCTAGTTTCGCCAACAAAACATGGCATCATAAAACAACTTTGTTTTCACAGTTGTGGGCCACAAAATATATAAGCTAGTGACTAAAACTGCCTCCACTGAGATTATTCCAAAGACCTCCATTCTGTCAGCATTTACAGCGGCCCTCATTGACAGAGGAGTAATTTGAACTCCATGTCCCAGGGGTCCACTCTTTTACTTCCTGCTCCAGGAATAAGCAGCGTATCGATTAGTTATCAGCTGGTAATTGGGCCACGATCTCTCTCTCTCTCTCTCTCTCCCTTCCCTTCGTTCTTGATCTCCTTCTGTCTCCCCCTGAGATGTGTGATGGCCATGAAGAGCAACGGATATCCCCACTGATGCTGATAAATATCCCACCGAACAAAAGATCCTCCCCAAACAGCTGTTACATCCCACTTATGACTCCTGTCCCATCTCTCTTCACATTTGTACACATATCCCAGTTTCAAAACATTGGAACACTGGTGGCTAACAGTCTTTTCTCATTGAAGTAGTAAAGAGAGCAGTGAAAATGAGACAAATCTCCAAGTGAGTGGATTTTGGTGAACTATAGGACTGGCATTTATGCAGCTCTACTCTCTAATATCACTGTAAATATTATCGTATGCATGACTGTTTTTTTTGTTTGTTTGTTTGTTTGTTTTTTAGCAATTATAACACCATTTTTTTGTGAATTAGTGTATGACTGCACAATTAAGTTTCAACTGTAATGTTTCTTCAACTGTAGGTACTTATTTGTTTGTTTGCTATGAAATGAACATTTCCACCATATCTCTAATTATTAATTGTCTTCAATAGCTTTCTGTGGTGTGAATGGAAATATTTTTTAAATAAATTAAAATTACTCTTATTATTCTTATACACACACATTACATCATGTGAATTGGGAGGCTATAATAAGAGGCTAAAAGTCTGTGTGAAATGGCACAAGTATTAAAAATGTTGTGACTGATTTATTCTTAATGTTTATTTATCCAGAGTCGGAATTTAGACATTTTGAGAGCCTGAAAAGGAAATGAGGCAGATAAAATGAGCACATGCATGTGTGAACTCTTCTCAGAATAATCCCTGCCGTGAACCAACCAGACGCAACATGCCAAAAGAGCCATTTACTTCCCAGACAAACGACTTTCTGAAGCCACCGCTGCTCCTTGACTCTTCTTTAAAACCACATTTGACAAGGATCTCATTTTGCTGCTCAATATTGCCATCATCAAACAGTCAGCTGCTTTAACCAACCTGTTCATCATTTCAACATCACTTCAGCACCGCAGTTCAATTGCCCTATCAAAGAGTCACCCATTCTGTGAGCAACTCTTGACTGGACTAAGTGCTTCAAGATAGAGACAGATTCAAATCAGATTATCTGATTTATTCAAAACCAATGACCATTTTCTAATTTGACAATAATTACTCCAAGTTTTGTCATATAAGGAGTCAACTGTTGAGTTTCTGCTAGATGATCAGAAACTTTCATTGACTGTTCTTGCTACCATGTAACTCGAGGCAAAGACTAAATTCTAAAAATACAGGGTTTTGAATGGTTCTTTTCAGAAACATCTTATCAAACACATGGATTGTATATAGGGTTATTAAATTGGCTAAATGGAGAGTAAAGAGTTATCGATGTAAAATTTTACAGTTCTTCAAAATCAATGCGGTTTTAGAGGTCTTTGAAGCACCACTTACCATGATTTCAGCAAGAAAGAGTTCCTGGATCAACATCCATGTTGGTTCTTGAATAACATTTCAATCAATCAATCAATCAACCAACCAATCAATTAATCATACAAATTACAGGGCTCGAGTTGAGTTTTAGAACATCTTTGTCAGAAATAAAGCTGGGTTTATACCATATACTGTTTGTTTGTCAAGATCCAAAAGATCCAAACATGTCCTACTTCACGGGTGTCCAAACTCAGTTCCTGAAGGATCGCTGTCCTGCGGAGTTGGCAGTGGTGTAAATATTTGAGTAACGTAATTAGTTACTGTACTTAAGTATCTTCTTGGCTACTTTGTAGTTTTACTGGGTATCGAAGATATTAGCAACTTTTACTCTCTACCTGAATAGATTTTTGAATAAGTATATGCACTCTTTAATATATTTGTGAGGAATTTTACTTGTTACATTTTGTATGGCTCCTAACTTTTTCTGCTGCAGTCTATTTCTGCTACAAAAGAAGTGACATCGCCACCTACAGGGCAATGAAGGCACTATATGTTGTGCGTTTTGCCCTTACTAAGCTTGCCAACAAGGCTACTTTATGCGAATGCAGGTATTTGCTGAATCGCAGGTGTTTCATATATGAGACCTTTTTGCAGGATATAGGTTGACTTGTGACCTTTTTGAGTACTTGGGCATAACTGAGACTTCGGTGTTTGTAATGGTTTAGGAATCTGTTAGGTCAAACTTGATTAATTGCTGTTTTGAAGTGTTCTGTTTTATTTTGATTTTAGAAAATTAACATGACTGCTCTCCTCTCAAATCACCTGTTTTTTTTTTTTTTGTTCTCACTGGCATTCATTTTAGGTGTTAAGGACTAGTGCGCATTTGGGCCCACATTTAGTACCAGTAAAATAATTACTATTAAAATCAAATATTCTGAGACAGCATTTACATTACAAGGCTCAAGTGACCAAATTTTTCCCCCTCCCATGTAGCACAGATCAGATATGACTCACGAATGTGTAAGCAGGAAAAAAAACACATGGATTCCGATATTCTCAGATCGGTTTCAGGCCTCATTCATATGTATAAATAAATCTGATATGAATCGGATGCGTGCATTTGCGTCTGCCAAGTAAGTGGACAGGTCAGATATTCCCATCAATGGAAGTCGTACGTCATTGAAATAGCGACAGCAGCGGATGACATCAACTCAGGTGGACGCTTTTCCAGGTGAGTACGCAGTGTTACCAAGTCTGTGGTTTTCCTGCAGAATTGGGCTTATTTTACACTGTTGCTGAGGATTATTTTTACTCAGTGGGTTGAAGCGATCTCTCCCTCTCTCTATTTCAATGAAGGGGGACCCCAGCTGGAGGGGAAAAAATATGGGAAAACATGTTTGGGCTAATTTTGATCAGCAATTGGGCTGATGTTGTTTCGCAAACCTGGCAACCTGTCAGTATGTCCCTTGTATGGCTAACGTTTTCTGCAGCAGTTAATTTCTGCTATACAAACGAAGTGATATCGACATCTACAGGGAATTGAAGGTAGGAGATCTTATGAATTTTACCTTTACTCACCCAAACTTGTCAACCATTTTAATGGATATTGGTTTACTTATGAGCTTTTTGAGTACTTAAGATTAACTGAGACTTCAGTGTCTGTTTTGTTTCACAGACGTGGCAACCTGCCAGTACATCTACCCTGGGTTATTTTCCCAAGTTTATAGTGTAAAGGCAGATATCAGATATGGGTCACTTTTAAAAGATGATGTAAGCTGGTCGTCTGAAGAAGAAAAAAAATCTGATATTGTCAACAAATCAGAACTGGGCATCAAGACCTGCAGTGTAGATGCAGCCTTAGGCTTTTACTGTATTCATACTGGAATTGGTGACTTGTATTGTCATTTTCACTGTAAGGTATCTGTAATTTTACTCGAGTATGTTTTTCAGGTACTTTTTACACCTCTAAACACCACTTAATCAAGGCCTTCAGACTCACTAAAAACTTCCAGGCAAGTGTGTTGGAGCTAAAATCTGCAGGACAGTGGCCCACCAGCAGAGGTGGACAGTAACAAAGTACATTTACTTGATTACTTATTTACTTGATTATCAGTGCATCTAAATCAACAGCATGTTTATTAGATCCTGTACCCACTAAACTACTGAAAGAGTTGTTACCTGTAGCAGAAAAACCGCTTCTCAATATTATTAACTCATCGTTATCTTTAGGTCACGTCCCAAATCCATTCAAGCTGGTGGTTATTAAGCCTCTCATTAAGAAACCACAACTAGATCCTAGTGAACTAGCAAATTGCAGACACATTTCAAATCTTTCGTTTATGTCTAAAATTTTAGAAAAAGTTGTGTCTGCTCATTTGTGCTCCTTCTTGCAAAAAAAAAAAATATCTCTATGAAGAATTTCAGTCAGGTTTCAGGCCCCACCATAGCACAGAAACTGCACTTGTTAAAATTCCAAATGACTTGCTTCTTGCATCAGAGCAAAGCTGCATCTCATTGCTAGTTTTACTTGATCTTAGTGCTGCGTTCTACACTATAGATCATGACATACTCATAGATCGATTACAAAACTATACGGGTATTCAAGAGCAGGCTTTAAGATGGTTTAACTCCTACCTGTCCGATTGCTAGCACTTTGTTTATTTAAATGGGGAGTCATCTCAATTATCACCAGTAAAGTATGGAGTGCCACAAGGATCTGTCCTAGGTCCTATGCTATTTTCAATATACATGTTGCCCCTTGGTAATATTTTTAGAAAATACGGGATTAGTTTTCATTGTTGTGCTGGTGATACTCAACAAGACCAGATGAAACTTCTAAACTATCTAAGCTAACCGAGTGTGTTGAAAATGTAAAAGATTGGATGATTGGATCATTTTCTCCTATTAAATTCAGATAAGACAGAGATATTATTTATTGGACCAAAACACAATACACAGAATCTCTTGGATTACAATTTGCAACTAGATGGATGTAGTTACTTCCTCTACAGTCAAAAATCTGGGTGTTTTATTAGACAGCAACCTGTCCTTTGAAAATCATATTTCCCCATGTTACAAAAACAGCATTCTTGCATCTTAGAAACATTGCCAAGCTTCGAAACATGTTACCTGTTTCTGATGCAGGAAAGCTAGTTCATGCATTCATGATCTCTAGACTGGACTATTGTAATGCACTGCTAGGTGGTTGTTCTGCATCTTCAATAAACAAGCTACAGATAATCCAAAATGCAATGGCTAGAGTCCTTACCAGGTCAAAAAAATATGATCATATTACCCCAATTTTGCACTGGCTGCCTATTAAGTTCCGTATCAGTTACAAAATATTATTACTTGCCTATAAGGTCCTTAATGGTTTAGCTCCTGCATACCTAACTATTCTTCTATCTTGCTACAATCCATTACACTCCCTAAGGTCACAAAACTCTGGACTTTTGGTAGTAGCTAGGATAGCAAAGTCCACTAAAGGAGGTAGAGTTTTTTCACATTTGGCTCCCAAACTATGGAATAGCCTTCCTGATAGCGTTCAGGGTTCAGACACACTCTCTCTGTTTAAATCTAGATTAAAGACACATCTCTTTAGCCAACCATTCTTATAATGCATCTGATATTGCAGTTATATCTGATCAAATGCACATTGTTATCCTTTAGATTGGGTTGAACAAATCACTTTTGCTTGGTTGGAACAGCAGCCAACTGACATCCCATGGTAACTAGGAATTACACAAGCTTCAGTCTGGATCCAACCCTTAAAAGATCTGAGACGACCGAACACCTGAGAAGAGATGATGCCAACCCCTCAGAAGACCTCAGATGATGCCAACCCTGAAACAACACATAGAACTACCAAATTTTGCTATAAGTTTGATTGCAACATATAATCATTGCTGTTAATAGTGTTCATTGTCTGTTTGATTACGTCATTAACTGATTTTTACCGTACATTTCTGCCATATGTAACAGTCATCTTAACAGTCACCACTGATAATCTACTACTAAATATATTGTAGAAACGTAATTTCCTGTAAAGCTGCTTTGCAACGATTTATATCGTGAAAAGCGCTATACAAATAAACTTGAATTGTATTTAATTTAATTACTGTACTTAAGTACACTTTTTGAGTATCTGTACTTTACTTGAGTATTATTTTTTTCTGGAAACTTACGACTTTAACTTCACTACATTTGAAAAACAAATATCGTACTTTTCACTCCACTACATTTTTATCAAGGTGCTCGAAGTAGAAAGTCGTTTTTATGTAGCAGCTCTGAAATTCAGTGGGTGATTTTTTTTCTTCTCTACAACGTGATTGTTTTTCAGACAGTCTATCAGTAATCATTCTTGTTAGGGTTATGTGAAGTGATTTCCCAGCATTTTTTGAACACTGACTATTTGTGAATGTGATATTTATTTACAACAATTCAATAATAAGAAGTAAATATTGTGGTATATATTAAACATAATATTGTCTGATTTTGCAAAATTATGTAAATGAAAATATCACCTACAAAGCCACAGAAGAACTGTTTTCCGTCTCCTAACAAAACAATAGATGTTTGACTTGAAGCAGCACTGCACAGACCATTCTGTGTATCAAAGTACCGCGAGAGCAATTAGAGAGCATTTTTGAATGTTTGTTTTGATGACAAATAAATCTTGCTGTTTTGTTTTTTTGTTAAAGCAGTGTTGCTGTTGTAAATTTATACAGCTACATTTGTGTTTCTGGGTTTTAAAGCAGGTTTTATTTTATTTTATTTTTTCTTATCAGTCTGTATTTACAGCAATTTCACTGTCAACTCCATTGTTTTGTTAACTCACTTGTTTCATTTCTATAGCGCGTTCACAACAGCCGGCATGTGAAGGTGTAAACAATGAGTGATGTATACGCGCGACAGATCACTTCCGCGCATGCGTTTACTATGCCAGAGTACGATGACGCATCACGTGCCGGCTGTTGTGAATACGCTCAGGTCAGTTGGACATTGCAGTGGATCAGAGGCAAAAAAATGATATAAATACTGTTCAGTTTCTTGCACAGACTGATCGTTTTGTGTCTTAAGACCTCAATGTATCGTCACGAGCCTCAGGGTTTAATTTGGTTTTGTCTGTGTATGTTTTTTTTTTATTCTCAAAGCCATGGGTACCATTGACTGACATTATATGACTGACAGACTGCAACGGATTGAGTTAAAAATATTTGTTTGTGTTCTACTGAAGAAACAAAGTCACCTACATCTTGGATGCCCTGGGGGTAAGCAGATAAACATCAAATTTTCATTTTTGGGTGAACTATTCCTTTAAGTAAAAATCTGTCTTTACAACTTTCACTTGTAATGGAATAATATTTGACCAGCAGCATCTGTACTTTCACTCAAGTAATAGAATTGTGTAATTTGTCCACCAGGTGCAGGATTGGACAATCCTGCCCTACTTGCACTGGCCCGTGGATGGTTTTATTTGAGCTATTTGTGGTGTTTAAAGGTTTTTCTATACCATCAGTCTGTAGAACCCCTTTTAGAATCTCTTTAGAACTATTATGCGTTCATAAACCCAACCCACACGGCTCTACAGAAGTTGATTCAAATATAAATTTCAACAATGCAGTTTATACATGCATTTGTCTCCAATTATGCAAGCCCACCATACTGAAAAGACCCTAAATCATCTCTGCATGTCTTACATAATCCATAAATAATGGCTTTGTGTATGTTTACACCCCGCTGCGTGATATGATTCATATCTCGTATTGTTGCCGCTGTTGTTCACAGTCCTGTCCGCGTTTTAAATGACCGTTCAGATGGCCGATGGGGGAGTATTTGAGAGCTGACACAAATGCATTTGCGGATTGTATATCTCCCCTGTTTATGTGTGCTGTTACAGTCTCACATGCTAGCAGGTGATAGATGGCCGCCACGTGGCCACACATGCTGAGCTTGGCCATGTGTTGACGCAGCGCTTACAAGAGTCTTTATGAGTATATGGATGAGATTTGTGAACTGACCAAGGAACAAGTTTGTGCCGTTTATTGTCCAAATGAACAAGATTACACTAATGGTGAGAAGGTAACTAATTTAGCACTGAAACGGGTCCCTTCTTTACCTTTTAAAGGTCTAGATTATGGTTATTTATGTCTTTATGCAAATGTGGCTCAGAGCTGAAGACAAATCCAGGGTTCATGACTAGACTGTAACAGAAATGGATCTTATTTCTCCCCAAGCAATGTTTGAGGTTTCAGAATGGGATGTGGATTCATTAGCTGATGATTTAATAGACCAGACTTCCAAAGGTGTAACTCTAGGTGCATTTTCATTACAGATTACTGCAAAACTTTTGTGATACTTCATAAATATCGATAAAAACTATTGTGAAATGAGGGTTTTTCCATTAACCCGATGTTATGCGACTAAACGTAAGTTTTTCCTCTCGTGATAAGTCACGACGACTGATGTTGGTAGGTTTATGTATATCGCAGCCACTGCACTAACCATTATTTTTAATTGAAGGAAACGTAGACATATCTCTTTATCTTTATCTTTACCCATCATTATCCAAGCATTAAAAGCCTTAATACTTTAGAGCGGCCACATATGTTTCTGAGAGGTTATAGTACATTAAAGAATGATCATGTGACTTTTACGTACACCAGGTGACCTGTAAAACCTGTTTCCATAGCAGTTTTGCAATACAGGTGCATCTCAATAAATTGGAACGTTGTGGAAAAGTTCCTTTATTTCAGTAATTCAACTCAAATTGTGATACTCATGTATTAAATATTAAATATTCAATGCACACAGACTGAAGTAGTTTAAGTCTTTGGTTCTTTTAATTGTGATGATTTTGGCTCACATTTAACAAAAACCCACCAATTCATCTCAACAAATTAGAATACTTCATAAGACCAATAAAAAAAAAACATTTTTAGTGAATTGTTGGCCTTCTGGAAAGTATGTTAATTTACTGTATATGTACTCAATACTTGGTAGGGGCTCCTTTTGCTTTAATTACTGCCTCAGTTCGGCGTGGTATGGAGGTGATCAGTTTGTGGCACTGCTGAGGTGGTATGAAGCCCAGGTTTCTTTGACAGTGGCCTTCAGCTCAGTTGCATTTTTTGGTCTTGTTTCTCATTTTCCACTTGACAATACCCCAGATTCTCTCTGGGGTTCAGGTCTGTTGAGTTTGCTGGTCAGTCTTGCACACCAACACCATGGTCATTTAACTAACTTTTGGTGCTTTTGGCAGTGTGGGCAGGTGCCAAATCCTGCTGGAAAATGAAATCAACATTTTTAAAATGCTGGTCAGCAGAAGGAAGCAGGACGTGCTCCAAAATTTCTTGGTGAAGGGTGCAGTGACTTTGGTTTTCAAAAAAAAAAACAATGGACCAACACCAGCAGATGACATTGCACCCCAAATCATCACAGACTGTGGAAACTTAACATTGGCCTCTGACGTTGTCTGTGGTTCAGGAGTGGAGTCGATAACTGTAGCCAAATTCCTCGACACGTCTGTGTGTGGTGGCTCTTGATGCCTTGACCCCAGCCTCAGTCCATTCCTTGTGAAGTTCACCCAAATTCTTGAATCGATTTTGCTTGACAATCCTCATAAGGCTGCGGTTCTCTCGGTTGGTTGTGCATCTTTTTCTTCCACACTTTTTCCTTCCACTCAACTTTCTGTTAACATGCTTGGATACAGCACTCTGTGAACAGCCAGCTTCTTTGGTAATGAATGTTTGTGGCTTACCCTCCTTGTGAAGGGTGTCAATGATTGTCTTCTGGACAACTGTCAGATCAGCAGTCTTCCCCATGATTGTGTAGCCTAGTGAACCAAACTGAGAGACCATTTTGAAGGCTCAGGAAACCTTTGCAGGTGTTTTGAGTTGATTAGCTGATTGGCATGTCACCATATTCTAATTTGCTGAGATAGTGAATTGGTGGGTTTGTGTTAAATGTGTTAAATTTGAGTTGAATTACTGAAATAAATTAACTTTTCCATGACATTCTAATTCATTGAGATGCACCTGTATATTCCCTTTTTCGAATTGCCTGAAAAACCATCTCATGCAAGCGTAATTGTTTTTAATTTTTTCATCACGTGTATTTTCAATTCGCAATTTCAATTTGTGCCATTTGAAGGGTAATGAAAACGCGGCTACTGTTCCATTATGCTTTTAGGGAAGAGTGTGACTGTCATGAATCTGGTTCATGGACTTCCATCCGCTAGCCACCAGAGGTCGCCCTCCAAATACATTGACTTTCACGACACACAATCTGTTACACATCACCCTGGACTACATTTCCCATGTTCCATTGCACTGATTACACACAGCTGTACCAATCACACGCTCACCTGAAAGCTATTACACACACCATATAACATGCACTCAGTTCCTGCTCAGATCACCTAGTACTGTTCTAGCGTTTAGCACTCTCCTAGTGTTAGCTGCCATACCGAGCCTTTCTGTGTTTCTGTTTAGTCTCAAGTATTGTTCTGCATTTATCTCTCACCGAGTGATAGCTGCTTTACTGAGTCTAGTCTCCAGTTCTAGTTAGTCTAGTCTTTTCGTGTTGCCTTGTTTCCTGTTTTCTGTTTCCTGCCTGTGGTCTTGCCGTTCGGACTCTGTTTGTTCCTCGCATGGACTATTGCTCATGGTATTGGACTACCTCTCTTCTCAAGCTCTCTGGATATTGTTCGCCGATTGTAGACCCACGCTTTCCTTAGGATTTACACTTGGTCTTGGCCTGTGTTATACCTGTTTGCCACTGTTTGAACCATGCCTGTTATGACCACGTCTCGGTCTAATAAAAGCCTGCAAATGGATCCGCACGTCTCACTCGCCCCGTTACAGTGACACAACATTCAAACTGTTCTTTATCTCACAAGTTCTGTAAGATAGCAAAGCTGAGATCATGGGTTCAACGGAAATGCATGAACTTAATAAAATAAAAACTAAAAGCATCTGCCAAATACACGAAGAATCTGACATGTGCAACTATGTGTAATCATAATTTTGCAATAATTTTGCCATTTAATTACTACATTTACTCACTCTTGTCATTCAAAACCAATATTCCAAATGTATTTATTTATTTAAATTTTCTAATTTGTATTATGCCATTTTAATCCAATAATGCTTGCTTGATGGTTCTATAGGCATTTGGGCACTTTTCCAACCCTATCTGATGGGGAAATGTAAGTATTTCACGCAGTACAAATTTTGTATGAACTGCTAAAAATGTGATTTGTAAGAAAACACATGATTTGTATAAAAAGTAAGAAGTTACACTCCTTAACTTAACTCTCAGTGCGACATGAGAATGTACAAAATTATGAATGAGATACAAATTTGCCACCAACTTGTCAAAATCTAAAAATTGTCAGGAGACTTTGTTGCACTTTTCAGCTTGTCAGGCTTGGAGAGCAGCTAAACCAGCTAAACACCAGGCTGGGACACCAGCTCAAACCATCTGAGACCAACAAACCAGATTACGTGTGTTTGTTTTCCCCAAAGGTTTCGTTTATCTTCATGTCAATGAAGTGAAATTATGTGTGTGTGTGTGTGTGTGTGTGTGTGTGTGTGTGTGTGATGTACATTAAATTGGGATTATTTTAACAATTACAAATTACACGCTTCACTAAAGGCTTGTTGTCTTCTGAAGGACACACCCTCTCATCTCTCTTTATATATCAGTCTATCTCTCTCCACCCTATGGACCACATTCTGCCAATATTTGGGATCTCTGCCATCTAACAGGGTCATATCTCAGTATCTAATCTGGAGCTGGTCCAAACTCCTCCGGCCAATCTGGAGCGGCGGTGTAAGAGGAGTTAAAGGACTAAAGTGGCTGCTACAACACACATATTTTCTCCACAAAAAACTGCAGAGGATCTAGAGAGCAGATGCATGAGTGCCAAAACCCAAGAGCTCCACAGGCTTTGCCTTCAGGGACTCTGTGGTTCACATACACACACACACACACACACACACACACACACACACACGTGCACAGAGGCTGGATGGGACCCAAACATCAGTCATTCATGTTCAGACATTAGAGTGTATCTGTCCAAACCATCTGCAGTGTGTGTGTGTGTGTGTGTGTGTGTGTGTGTGTGTGTGTGTGTGTGTGTGTGTGTGTGTGTGTGTGTGTGTGTGTGTGTGTGTAGGCGTGGCAGTGTGTAGTTCGGCTTGCTGAAACTAGAACCTACTGTTGCTGCTTTACATGTCAATCAACATCTGTGGGAATTCACTTTTTGCACCACATTTTCATATCAATGAATCCAACTCTGCGTTCACACACACACACACGCACACAGCGGAAGAAATCTTTTTCCCTGTGGACTGAGTCTCATTTTAAAATGCCCTCGATGGCAGCGGGCCAAACAGGGTCTCTTATGGCTAGTCTGAGCGAAAAATCACTCGTAACGTTTCAGGAACATTAATGTAATGCCAGCAGCTGCCAAATGCTATTCTAGCCCACTATTTATTACACAAACTTGTTACTTTCACAGCCTCATGGCTTCAGCAGGGTTTTGCCCAGACATTTCCTTTTACCGCATGTTAAAGAGAAAGAATTCACAGACTCTCTCTATTGTTGCAAAGTATTTTAATATATATATATATATATATATATATTTTTTTTTTTTATTAGATGGCTACTTGGCAGATATTGAATTAATAGAAATGAAATATATGAAATCTATTGATTTAGATACAAATTATTTTAATACATGATATAATATATATACACACATATATACACATATACATATATATACACTTTTTTTTTTCATAACCAATGAGACTTTGATTTTATTGAATTGTATGTGTATAAAACTTCACACTGGTTGCTTAATTTATGTTTCCAACGTAAAAATAATTTAGTTTCATGTCCACACACTCAGTACTAATTGCATATATATCCTGTCGAAGTGTAGTGCATTAAGTTTCAGGGAAAGACAACTAAATTACATTTGCTTTAACCCATAAAACATATTTAATTACTCTCAAAACTGTAACTGCTATTTGATGTCATGCAGAGACTTGTAGGAAGACACTGGACTTCAGAAAACTCTTGATTTTAGACATAACTTTTAACATATTCAAAATATGTTCTTTTGCTGGCGCTAGAAAATTTCAGTAAAATCAGCTCAGTGAATAAATCAGTGGTGGCAGCTGTTGCATAACTCTTGGCAGAGTGCTGTAATATAAACTACTACCTGACAATTCTAATAACACATAATGCATGAAAAAATCTGCATACTTTTCTTTCCTGGCAAAGTTTAGGATGTTTCTAACGATATGAGCAAAAGCATAAAGTGTAGGTCAACTTTTAAGTCTGTTTCATACTGTGAGTGTTTGATGCTGCATGTGTGTGTGTGCTTATGTGGTTTATGAGGACACAAATTTGTATAATGATATGGGTATAACATAGGTATTACAACATGAAGATGATTTATGAGGACACTTTTGGTGTCCCTGTAATTCAAAAGACCAAAAAAAAAAAGTTTTTTTTTTTTTAAATCTAAAAATGCAGAAAGTTTTCTGTAAGGGGTAGGTTTAGGTGCAGGGTGATAGAACAAATGATAGAAAAACCATTACACCTATGTAGAGTCATAGGTGTAAAACCAACGTGTGTGTGTGTGTGTGTGTGTGTGTGTGTGTGTGTGTGTGTGTGTGTGTGTGTGTGTGTGTGTGTGTGTGTGTGTGTGTGTGTGTGTGTGGGTGTGTGTGTGTGAGTGAGAGAGAGAGAGCGAGAGAGAGAGAGAGAGAGAGAGAGAGAGCTGGTCTGGAACTCACCTACATGTTCTGTGGGCTGAATAGGACAGGACTTTCTAGTTCTTTCCTGCACCGCTGCCTCATAATGCGCTATTGTGTTTGGGTCAGCTAAGCTCGCGCATGAGTCGAGTGCGAGTCAAACACAGGCTTTGTGAGACTAACTTGGACATCGGCCATGTGTTAAAATGCTGCTTTTCCTGGCATCTTTGCTCTTTTTTGTGGCAATAAAACATTCAATAATGTAAAACGTCAGTGGATCTTTGTTCCACCTCTTTTTATCAAGAACCATTTTTGGCTTTATCTGGTTCTTGATTCATCATATGGCTTTTTGAAAGACAAAAAAAGTTCAAAATAGGGTCTACAGGTCATTTGCAAAGGTTCTAGTACATAAAAATGTAAATAGATAAAATATAAATAATAAGAAGAAGAATGTGTAAAATATACGGTAGAAAAAAGGCAGCTGTGGTTGCCAGAACTTTACAGGAATAAATACGCTAGCTTTAATTCAGCAAAAACTAAGCAAAGTTCTCCATTTTGTCTCACTGCAGTCTAAGAGACAAAACTACGATATTAAAGAGATCTCATTTGCAGTGTTGTGCAAATTTACTTTTAAAAGTAATGCATTACAATATTGTGTTACTCCCTTGAAAGAGTTACTTTTTATGGACAGTAACGCGTTGCATTATTTTTGAGTTACTTTTTAAATCTGGGCAGGGCTTGTTTGTTTGTTTTTAATATAAAAAATGTTCTTTAACAAATGTAAAAGCCCTTTCACACCTAAAGTCAAATGAATACGCCTCAGGCTGAAGGAAATGTAAATTCACGTCTGTACCGTAGCGGCCGCAGCTCAAACAAATTGCATGAAGAACATGATGCAGGAGAAGAAAGTTCAACACTATTAAGCAATAACAAAAATGAAACAAGTCTGCTTAGCATGGTTGAATTGGATCATGTCAGTAGCAAAGACATTGGTTAATAAAATAAGATTAAATACATAAATGATATTTTTCTTATTTAACATTTAATTATCGCAGGTTTGTATAATATTCTGAGTTTGCATTTGACTGTTTCTATTAATTTTGAGGAACACTGAATCTGTGCAGGTGAGATGAGTAAATATGTTCACTTTTAGTCTAGAACTACAGTAACACACAACGCTCTGCACTTACTCCCGATTTCTCTCAACATGGCAACACAAGAGCTGTCAGGCAAGACATGGGAAACAAAGTAACTGGCATTACTTATTTGAAAAAAATAACTCAGATATGTCCTTCTAAATTAAAAAGTAAACCGTTACTTTAAAAAAAAGAAATCTGATTACTTGTAATGCACTTCTCATTTGTGAATTTATTTTTTTCTACTATGGGAGAACACAAATGAGCTGCAAACCACAAACACATTAAAAAATCCTTAGGTTTTAGAAACCCTGCAGAAGATCAAGCATCCTTGTTGGCACCTGAGCCCAGCTCTACCCATGATGACCCGGCCATGCCTGCTGTCAGCGGCGCCCCTCACTTCAGACTAATTAGCAGGAGAGAGTGGATTTATGGCTAGCGAGGGATGATGCAGTGTGTGAGGTGTCCTGTAGCTGGAGCGGGGCGGCGGTGACGGGGTCAGAGCCGAAGATCTCGCCTCTCTCCTGCTCTCTAATAGCTCAGGTGGGAGATGCTTATTAATGAGCGTCTCTGTGGCGATGCGTGGCACATAAATAACAGAGCGAGGCACATTGCTTCCCATCTCCACCAAATGAATCATCCGCACGTTCTTTCCCACGCTAACACTAAGGAGTTTTATATGAGTGGGTCACGGTTAACACAATGAGTAAACTAAATAACACTGTGAGTAATAAGAAATATTAGACTGTGGGTTTGCGAGCAAACCCCTCACCTGAGTGTTTAACTTCAGCACGTAACTCATCCTGCACGTGAATGATGACTCAAAACACACTGTTTGCTCAGGAAAAGGAGTGCTACTGCTTTTCTTAGTGATCAAGCTTACAATTCTTGTCTGGCAGAAAATAAAACAAGTGAAAACAATCTCACAGGCTTATATTGAGGGAAACCAACCCAGATCTAGAGACCAGAATATCATAGGCTAAAATTGTAAAGCAGTAATTTCACACCCTACCCAAAAAGCACACCTTAAACTGCTCACATGCAATTGACTCTAGAGTTTGGCATTAGCATGATGCTAAGCTACCTGTTTGACACTGTATTAAGCATAAAACTGCATATGCCTAATACTCACTTACAATTGATTCCAATGGGGTTTGCTCTTAAATGTTGCTAAGCTAACTTTGTACTGTGTACCATGTGCTAATAAGCATAAAATTACATATAAGTTACTTTCAGTTAATTCCAATAGTGTTTGATGTTAGCATGTTGCTAAGCTAACTGTGTGACATGGTAATAATCACAATATATATATATATATATATATATATATATATATATATATATATATATTTGTGTGTGTGTGTGTGTGTGTGTGTGTGTGTGTGTGTGTGTGTGTGTGTGTGTGTGTGTGTGTGTGTGTCACTTTTGGTTGATTCCAATAGTGTCTGATATTAGCATGTTGCTAAGCTAACTGTTTGACATACTAATAACATAAAAATGACATATTCACTTTCCCTGCTGAAAAAAACAAACAATAGCACCATCACTGAAAATCCTAATGGTTTCTACTACAAATACCATTACAAACCATCAACTTTTAAACATTAAAACCATTAAAAAATGGTGTTCTGTAGTGTGTTTTGGGACATATCCCATTAGGATTTTAGGTTTTAGGTTTTAACAAGCCTATAGGTGACCAATTACCAGTAGAGACCCACAGGGTCCATTACAGTTTCCATTAAAACCAATACAAGTCCCATTACAACCAATAAAACCATTACAAATTTTGTGATGGTGTCTATTGTTTTTTGTTTGTTTGTTTTTCAGCAGGGCAGTTAATTACAATAGTGTTTGCTGTTAGCATGTTGCTAAGCTAACTGTGTGAAAAGCTAATAAACATAAAACAACTTAACGGTCACTACTTTTCTGTTTCAAATGTACTTGGCATTAGCATGATGCTAAGCTAACTGTTTGACACTGTATTAAGCATAAAAATGCATATGCCTAACACTCACAACTGATTCCAATGGTATTTGCTCTTATGTTGCTAAGCTAACTGTGCACCACACTCTAATAATCATAAAATAATAATAATTTGTTATTTTATTTTATTTTATTTTTTTCAGGTTAGACCGACCAATGGGCATGCGTAGCTCCAACACACTTATGACTGCACATGTGCGTCGGCTGGTCCAGCCTCAGGTTTCTATGGGAACCGGAGCTTATAACAGCCACTGCAGTGATGCAATTACTTTACCAATCAACGATTGGCTCTTTCATTTAGTAGGCAGGACTTTCCCGCCATATTGTGCATTGCAGTTTCTCCCATTCATAAGCATAGTGAACCGTCTTTGTATTTCTATAGACTTTGCTATAGTTATACACATGTATGAATATTTATATATTCAGTAGACTTCAGAAGATGCTTTTGCTAAACAAACACAATATAACAAGACAAAGTTGTTAGCTAACAAGACATTTAAAAGGTACTTCAGTTTAAAAACCTGTGATATAGTGTTAATACATTTTAAAAACACAAACCAATGCATTCTTTCCCGTGATAGGTTATCCAGTTTCTTCAGGAATTTAAATTTAGGTGATTTTTACAACTAGATGCTGCAGAATTCTGTTGCACTTTGAAACTCATTGATTGTTATTGTGAGTGATGACATAGATCAAGATGGCGAATGTGTCAACGTATCTGGAGTGGTTGAATGTGGCATCTATACATGCATATCTATGCATGTAATAAGCATAAAAATTACTTATGTGAGAGGATAGTGAGATAGCAACAACTTCATTTTAAAAGAGTACAAAGACATTTTTATTAGTCATAACTTCCAGAGAAAAACAGCACAGGCACTGGACAAACACTGGACGAACACGCTTTCCAGAGCACATGTGTTCATGCAGACTATCAAATGGAGTATACTTTGAAATGCTATGCGTTTGACTGTACACATATGCTAATATACTCATACAAAAACAAAACTTACTTTGGGCTTTAAGCATAGGCCCAACACTCACAACCAATTCCAATGGTGTTTGTGACTCAATAATAAACATAAAAATACATAACAGTTACTAACAATCGAATCCTAATAGAGCATTGCGCAATGCTAAGTTAACAGTTTGATACTCTATTAAACATAAAAATGCATAGGCCTAATTTACAGTTGTTTTCAAAAACGTTTGCTGTTAACATGTTGCTAAGCTAACAGTGTGACGTGCTAATAAACAAAAAATATATAACAGTCACTTACAACTGATTCCTAGTTTCACATTAGCATGATGCTAAGCTAACTGTGTGACACTATTAAGCATAAAAATGCATAAGCCTAACAATCACTTACAATTTGACACTGTTTGACTTTAACATGTTATTAAGCTAACAGTGTGACACTCTAAAAAACCTATTTTTTACTTTATTGATATTTTTCAGGATTGAACGACATGCAGATATATACTGTAGGTAATACTTTACAATAACATTCTATTTGTTAACATTGGTTAACCTCATTATAGTTAATGAACTAATAATGAAAAATATTTATAAAGCATTTATTAGTACTCTAGGTTGATGTTATTATCTATGTTAACTACAACATTTTTTAAATCAAAAGTTCTATCCGTATTTAATAAACCTTACCGAACATGAACTAACAATGAAGTTACATTTATTTTAAAATAACATTAAAAAAGGCGAATAGATACTTTAACAAATATATTGCTTATTATTAGTTAATGCATTAAAGGAACACTCCACTTTTTTTGGAAATAGGCTCATTCTCCAACTCCCCCAGAGTTAATAAGTTGAGTTTTACCGTTTTTGAATCCATTCAGCTGATCTCTGGATCTGGCGATAGCACTTTTAGCATAGCTTAGCATAGATCATTGAATCCGATTAAGACCAGTAGCATCGCGTTCAAAAATGACCAAAGAGTTTCGATATTTGTCCTATTTAAAACTCGACTCTTCTGTAGTTATATCGTGTACTAAGATCGGCAGAAAATGAAAAGTTGCGATTTTCTAGGCTGATATGATTAGGAACTATACTCTCATTCCGGCGTAATAATCAAGGAACTTTGCAGCAGGCGCAGTGATATTACGCAGCGCCTGAAAGTAGTCCCCAGCTAGGTAACTACTAGTTATAATATAGCTGGGGACTACTTTCAGGCGCTGCGTAATATCACTGCGCCTGCCGCGGCCATGTTACGGCAGCAAAGTTCCTTGATTATTACGCCAGAATGAGAGTAGTTCCTAATCATATCAGCCTAGAAAATCGCAACTTTTCATTTTCTGCCGGTCTTAGTACACGATATAACTACAGAAGAGTCAAGTTTTAAATAGGACAAATATCGAAACTCTTTGGTCATTTTTGAATGCGATGCTACTGGTCTAATAGGATTCAATGATCTATGCTAAGCTATGCTAAAAGTGCTATCGCCAGACTCGGAGATCGGCTGAATGGATTCAAAAACGGTAAAACTCAACTTATTAACTCCGGGGGAGTTGGAGAATGAGCTTATTTCCAAAAAAAGTGGAGTGTTCCTTTAAGTAATGTTAACTAATGGGACCTTTACTGTAGTATTACTCATAAATTTAACTACTTTTTTTTTTTTTGGATGTATTGATGGTGTCGATAACTGCAATATCCTCTTTAACCCTTTTTTAAAATCAAGCATATGTAAAAACAATAATTATGGATGATACGCTTGATGGAAGTGTAAAACATGGATCTTATACCAGGAATAACTCTAAATGAAAACAAATGCCATCAGTTTACACGCAATCCATAAGTGTAGGCCTCATTCCAGTCTGTGTAATAAACGCATGTGTAGTAAAGTGTTCATGGAGAGAGGGAGAGGTGGATGTGTGATGATAAACACATCTGCAGATGAAATGAGAGCACATTAAAGTCCAGATGGCGAAAGGAGAATATTAACTCTAAAAAGCAAGAAGCTGCTGCTCAATTACTGCACTTTGTTTCCATGAGTTGAAGCTCACTATGTTAATCTGCATTTTTTTTATTCCCTTCATAAAACATCGCACAGAGAGACGCCACGGTGAACGCCAACCTGGTAATAGCTTTTATGTCGCCTTCATTCTATTACAAAAAGATACAACACTTAGTTAAAAAAAAAAAACCCTATGGAGAAACATTTCATTTTTCCATAACTGGTAATTAAATGTTCTTCAAATGAGTTCATTGAAATCATGGCGTTCATTTGTGCTAAGCTTGGGATTTAATAGACTTTGTTAAACAGGGATTGTGAGTGAATATTAAGCTAGTCACCCACTGGGATTGTATAATGAATGAATGTCGCCATAATCCCAATAATGGTGGATTACTTTTCATTCAATAGCTTTATTAAAGTTCAATGGAGGATGTTTATGTCTAGTACACCTATCATGATGAGACTGAAAGAGATCTTCTCTCAAATTAACCTATCCATGACTTTAAAGGAATATCCGAGGTTTAGAAGCAAAAAATCTGCGTTACAGTGCGTTATATACAATGGAAGTGAATACATCTGATCTGTAATGTTAAATATTTAAATTGTATGGCTACAAATAAGCATTAGCATTGGGGGTATCGCTGGGCAATATATCGAATATTAGCGATAATATCGCAATAATTTTGACAACGATGTAAAATTTGAAAATATCGTGAATATCGAATATTTCAAATGCGCTGAAAGTCCAAAAGAATGCGCTGAACGTCCAATATTAGGCCCTTTACATATTACTGCGCAAGAGATGTGAGGTGGAGTAGTGTTAATTTCGTTAATATAAAATTTGACGAAATGTTCGTTGATGAGCTTTTTTCCCATGACTAAAACGAAACGAAGACGAGACGACAATAAGGTCATTAAATGAAAACTATGACTATATCAACATGCAATTGCGTTGACAAAAAAAGACGAGACTATAATTTATTCAAAAGAATAAAAACTTTACCAAAAAGCTCTCTCTTTTTTCGTCAAAAAAATAAAATAAAATAAAAATAATGAAAATAAATAAAAAAGGAGACAAAATGCTATTGCATGACTGCTCTACACGCCTCTTCTATGCCAGACATCAAGAGTTCAAATCATCGAATCAGAACTTCGCTGTTAAAAGGATACATTTTCTACCCGGTGTTTTGCTTATTTTAAGCAATCTGGCAACCATGCCGCCATCGATGATCTGAAAACACCGACAAACAAGCTGGAGTTTAGCGATCAAAATGAAAGTGTCACTCGACCAGTCTGTGTTCTGTCATGAGATCTCGACTGTATTGTTTGCGATTGTGATCGCTGAATCAATACACTTACTCAACCGCTGATGTTTGAATAGAGAAACTTAGGCAATCTGGAATTACTATTAGGAATTTCACTGCTATAATATTTTTCATTTGCTTTACCAGTTTTCATAATATAGACAGAGAGAGTGCATAAGTCTTTGGTATTAATTTATATATAAATTAGCCTATAAGCCTATAATGAATCAGTACACTAGATGAGGTAAAATAAACCAGGTATGATGGTGGTGGAGCATCCATGGGGCACATTTCCCCAAATTTGCTAAATTAGCTAAGAAATACCTGTGTACCAGCAACTAGCTCCCCATCTGAGAGGGTTATTAGTGCCAGTGGAACATAGTTTCATGCCACAGAGCTTCTTAGCTAAAAACGTGTAAAAAAATTAAAAAAAAAAACTTATTCCAGTTGAATTATTTCCCCCAGTTGCACAGTATAAATTGTGAATTGCATGCACTAAGAAGTTGAAAGAATGCACTTTCTGTACGTGTTTAGCACTACTTCAGTTACACAGCATGTGTTCATTTAATAAAAAGCAGTAAGTGATCACTTGGTCTAGATTATTTTTTTTAACTGCTTAAATTTGCACTAAATATTTTGTATTTACTTTGTAACAATAGCTGTTCTATCTAAATTGTTTTTTTTTTGTTTGTTTGTTTGTTTGTTTTTTTAATGGGGGCAAAAGAAAATCATGTTTTTTTATTATTTAAAAGCAAATGCAAACAACATACCGAGATATATATCGAATATCGTAAAAATTGACAATATCGAGATATCAATTTTTTTTATATATATCGCCCAGCCCTAATTGGGGGTAACACATTACAAGTAATGCGATTTACATAATCAGATTACTTTTTTTAAGTAACTAGTAAAGTAACGCAATACTTTTAAATATACTTTTTTTCTTTTTTAAAATTTATTTTTTCAAATAGGTAACATAAGTTACTTTGTTTTTTTGTTTTTTTCATTTATTCACTGACATCTCTCCTGTCCCGTGATGAGCGAACTTGGGAGTGAGGTGCAGAGGCACTTTTAGTAATTTCACTTTTGGGGGGTCTTTAGGGTCTTTACAGTTGACAAAAATATAACTTTCGGGGTGTTTTTTATATTAAAAAAGAAATAAACAATCCCTGCCCGGTGATAGTAACGCAAAAGTAAAATAATGGACTACATTCCATAAAAAGTAACTAAGTAACGCAATTAGTTTTTATTGAGTAACTCGTGATTTCATATGTATTCGTACCAAAAAGATACAATTTTTTAGGAGAGATTAAACCGACAGTGGGGTGTAAGCAGATCATATGAAAAAGTACAAATGAGTTTGTACAAATCCGTACAAATTTGGGAGAATAGTTATATATTGCCAAGAGACTGTGTTGGTATAGTTTAACTAAACATGAAAATTACGTCTTCATTTATTTACCCTCATTTCAATCTAAACCCGTAAGACTTGCGCTCATCTTCAGAACACAAATGCAGATATTTTTAGTATTCTCTCTCATGATTTCAATCCATCCATTGAAAGACCATGCAACCACAATTGTCATGTAAAAGCAATCCATATCCATAATGTACTTGTATGTACTGCATTGATCAATGTTTATACATGACCTAAACTGCTCAATTCATGAGAATTACAGTACTTTTACAATGTCTTTCTGTACTTTTTGAAGCATGCAAAGTGTTTCTATCGACTTTCAATGGATGATAATGATGAAAGGACATTAAAAATATCTTCATTGGTTTTGCGAAGATGAATGAAAGCATTATGGGTTTGGAACGACGTGAGTAAATAGATGAACTACCCCTTTGACATGCTTTGAGTAGGAAAACATCTCTTATAAACCCTTAACGTGTAAAGTTATACCAAATTTTACGTTTGCCTGACAACAGAGCATCACAAACCCTAAAATTGATGATTGAAAACTATAAACTTTAATAATTTAGCCCCATTCCCTTCTATTGTCTTAGATATTTATGTATGCATCTATTTTATTTATTTTGTCAAAAATGAGCTCAATTGAGCTCAACTTCTTTTGATCCCAGAATATTACTTCAACTGTTGTACGATAAAATAAATAGTAAAAATAAATCCAGTGCGATACGTAAATTATAAAAAATAACTGATCTTATTAAAGGTATTTACTCTGGCAAGCAACACTATTACGATGGGCTGTGTATAGCAGAAAACCCCACTAAAACAGGTCAAAGCATCCCATAGACTTGCATTGATAGAGGAACTCGAGCCATATTGAGCTCTAAGACTTGGTGGGCTGTAATGGACAATAAGCAATTACACAGAAACACGCTGGCAACCACTCACAACGCCCTTATCATAATGCAGTGTGTTTTGCTCTTCACGTTCAAACACCCCTGATATTTCTTTAGAAAATGTAAAAAATGAGTTTACATTATTATCACTTTTATTGATCAGCCAAAATCCCACTGCAATACAGACCATTTTTGAGTGGACTAATATTGATTGCTGTTTAAATATGAATTAGCTTCTAAAAGGCTTTTGAGGCTTTAGAATGCGATGAAGCCGTTTTCAAATCTTCAGTTCAGACAGCATATAATCATCCACCTGGATCGTGTCTTTTTGTGTAAGTCTGAGCAAGGACATCACCGCTTCGATAAATATGAGAGGAAAACGTAAAGATGAGCAGGTTTTGAAGGCCCATTGACGTCTGCGGGGTTACGGCTCACAGAAAAACAAATCGCAAGCTCTCGCTCACAGCTGAGGCCATTGCTCAAAACAATGGGAGAACTCAGTAATGGTTACAATAATTAAATGTATGGGGATGAACTGTAAATCATACAGCCAGTTATTTTTAAACAATATTCATCAATATTCTCGAGGGGGGGTGAATTCAGAAAGGTCATAAAATCTCTCATTAACAAAGACCTTGGTAATGTGCTCATATGAACATGAAGAGCCAGGAAATGGGATATGATGAATCTTAGTAGATTAGAGGAAGTCTCTCTCTCTCTTTCTCTCTGTCATTGATCAGAAGGGTCTCCCGCCCCCACAGCAATCGCTGCTACTCATGAAACACATTGAAAGGAAGCAAATGCTCTTGAAATGCTAACAAATCAAGTTCATTTTCATTAAAATGTCCTTCTGTCCACAATTACAATGGTTATACAATAATACAGAAGGTGTAACTGTGACATAACCTGACTCAACACCATCATTACAAGCCCTGAAGACGTGCTAACATCCAAATTAACCAGATTTCAGTCAAAAATAATATTTAACATGAATGAATCAACCTAAATACATTAATCAATACCGGAAAAACTCATTTTCATGAGAAACAGTATTATTTTAGTACCACTGATATACTGCTATAGTTTTTGCTAATATTTTGAATTAGATCCATTTTTTTCTGCTTTCATGCTCATTTCAGTTAAAGTTATTTTGTTTCTAAATAGGTCCATATAGATGAAATAAAGTGTTACATTCATCCAGCTATTACAAAATGAAGGAAATTCTCAGGAAACCTGTCAAAAACATGATCATTTTAGATATTATGCCTTTAACTAGTGCTGTGTTAAAAAGCAATAAACAAGTAAAATACAAATAAAACAATTGCATTATTTTCATTTTATTTATTTGTGTAACATACACACACATAAATATATATATATGTGTGCGTGTGTGTGTGCGCGTGTGTGTGCGCGTGTGTGTGCGCGTGTGTGTGCGCGTGTGTGACCCTGGACCACAAAACCAGGGGTACTGGGGTATATTTGTAGCAATAGCCAAAAATTCATTGTATGGGTCAAAATTATTGATTTTTCTTTTATGCCAAAAATCATTAGGATATTAAGTAAAGATCATGTTCCATGAAGATATTTTGTAAATTTATTTTTATTTTTGTAAATATAAGTAATATGCATTGCTAAGAACTTCATTTGGACAACTTTAAAGGCGATTTTCTCAATATTTCGATTTTTTTGCACCCTCAGATTCCAGATCTCAGCCAAATATTGTCCTACCTTAAAATATCATACATCAATGGAAAGATTATTTATTCAGCTTTCAGATGATGTATAAATATCAATTTCCAAAAATTGACCCTTATGACTGGTTTTATATCTGTATGTATGTATGTATGTATGTATGTATGTATGTATGTGTATATATATATATATATATATATATATATATATATATACACACACATCCAAATGAATGCTTTAAATCAACCTCTAACAAGCACAGTAAATACAGCTCTTATACACACACACACACACACACACACACACACACACAAACACATGCAACAACATAATATAATATTACACAATTTACATAATGTATTACACAAGTGAAATGAATGAATCTTTAAAGTCAAGCTCTGACAATACAACCTAGTAAACACAGTTCTTTCATCAGGTGATGTATTCGAAATGACATCCACACATACACACCGTAGAATTATAAATCATGACAGCACATAAAATCTCAATCTCATTTGTTTTATTCATGTAAACAGTATGTTGGGTTTCACCCCACAGCATAAGCAGAGTGTAAATACTTCACAGCATCAGTGTTAGCTGTAAGATGCCAATTAGCAGATGCGTTTTATCTGAAGTGCACTAATTACAGGGCCGTTATGTTTACATGTTTATGATATATCAATATACCACTTCTGTGATGTTAAAAGTATGTTAAAATGACAGAAAACATCATGGGACACGTATGTTCCACCAGGACACAGCTAATTATATTTCCATTGCTGTAAAGAAGAAGAAAAAAAGAGTCAAGAATATATTTTTTTCATATCTGGGACTCTTTATTTCTCTTGATTGTTGAGCAGTTATGCAGTCAGAGGGGACATAAATTCAATATTTATTCAGCGCTTTTGAACGGCCTCCGAAGGCTTTTGTTGGGTGATCTAATTAATGAAATAATATGTTGATTTTCTAGGTTTGGGTCCCCAAGAACAGTCACTGAGACTAAGAGAATATTTACTTCCTTTTGGGACTCTGGGCTTGTATTTATTTTTATTTTTACGCTGGCGGCTTTGTAGTTTGCGTGTCTTCCTGGCGTGGCTTTTCCACAGAGAGCTCGACCACATTTCAATATCTCCTGTGAGAATCGTCTTCTTTATTGTCTGCTCTCATGAGCGAACGCTGCTCTAGGAGAGAAATCCTGTTTATTAAGAAACCCTCCAGCAAAGAGAGCCGTTTTGAGCACTTAAAGAGATACACGTGTAGCGCTTGTGCACACAGACTATTGAACAGCAAAATACAGAAGCACAACAAGCAATACTCGACATTATTGTGCTCGTGTTACATATACTACACGCTATTATAATTAAATACTTTAATAAAAACAAGAACAATGTGTAATTACAAGCTGCTCAAATAATTACTAATTAATTACATGCTGTCCATTAGTTTTGCTCAGTACCTAACAATATGCGACATGAGCATTAATGAAAAATGTGGCCAAATATCAACACACCCCATACTAAAGTGATAGAAGTATATGACTAAATATAGTTTGGTCATCTAAAAATAAAATAAATATTTGTGGTTTGACTAATATATAGACACACAGTCAAACCAAAAATTAATCAGATACAAGATACATTTTTTTTCTTTTTACTAGTGGGTGCAGGACACTATAGTTCATTTATGCAAAATAAAGTAAACTGTGACATATTATATCCAAAAAGTGTTCATATGGTGGACTACCAGTAAAACTGATCAAAAATTTGTGACCAAAAATTTTTCAGACATTTTGACCTGCTTAAGAGTTTTTCTTTAATTGCTAATGCGAGCTTTTTACACCACCGACTGAACAAAATTAAGCATTGCTTGCTAATAGGTTGACCTAATTTGGTATTATCTAATTGTGTACTTAAACTGAACATCTGACAGCTATTCAGCCGAATTCATTACACACCTTTCTATAACCTAAGTTATCTGACATTATCCAGATGAATTTGTTCTGACACAGTTTAACTGTTTTATTACCATTTTCTAAACTATAGCGATAAACTGTGATAATGTGGGAAATGTTGAAGGAGTCTGAATAATTTTTGGTTTACTGCATGTACACTCTCAGAAATAAAGGTACAAAAGCTGTCACTGGGGCGGTAACTTTTCAAAAGGTACATGTTTGTACCTAAAGGGTCCATTTTGGTACCTTAAATGTCCATATTAGTACTTAAAGTGTACATATTTGAACCTAATAGGTACAAAAGTGTACCGTTTGAAAAGGTACCACCCCAGTGACAGCTTTTGTACCTTTATTTCTGAGAGTGTATATATTATATATATATATGTATATATGTATGTGATGGAAAAATCTGTTAAGGTCTCATCATAAAACTGCTCCCCAAGTGCCTCCAGAGCCGTTAAAACAATCTAAACATGTGACAGTGATCTGACACACAGAGATGAAGCACTCCGCTAATGGACAGATGCGGTTCAGCTCACGCCGAAAGGGGGCGCTGTTGAGTTTTGAAACCGCATGTCCGCGCGCATGTACGGGCTTCCCGACCACGTTTTGTGGGACAGTGAATGAAAAAAAAAAAATCTAATAAATCAATATATTCACATTAAAACAAGATAAAGACGCGTACTCTGTGGAAACCATATGGCCATTTTAATTGCTTTAGTAGTTGCATCTGTCGCTAATATATGCGTCGTGCGTTTTTTTTTTCTGTCCAATACGCCTAAAAAAATTACTAATAACCTATTATTAAAGATTTTAGTAGGATGCCGCAACCGATAACGTAATTAAAACATTACTTGCGTGACATTTATAGACTTTCATAAATGATTTCGTTTAAGACATATCAACAGTATAGTCCTTTAAACAAGCATTAATAGCTTAAGTGTAAATGATCGTTTTAAGGTTATTAATATGACTATATCATGTATAAATCATTATGATTGCATACTGTTAGAACGCTTGATTTTAAACAATAGGCAATGTGGGGGAAAATACAATGAATGAAAAGATGCTTTACCTGCTTTAAATAGCAAAAACAAAATCATTGTCCATAAAGAGTTAAAGTCGTCGTTTAGCTCTCTGTCAGTTCTGACAGTTCGGAAAACTTTTGTTTCTTCTCTAGTATGTAAATTGACCGTCGGATTCAGCGAGCCTATTGGCTACGAGTCCGAGTCAATTTCGCATTTCAAACCTGACGTCAGGGCGGCTATAAAACTCAGCATTGCTTTTATACTCCTATGCTCGGTGATCCTTTAAAAACTCTAGAACAAGCCCGGAGTACTTTTTTTTTTTTCCCAGCCAAGCATCCAATTGCCAATCACATACATGTTACGGTCTTCATTTCAACGAAACTATTGAAAAAAAGGGGCGCCACGCAGCCATGCAGTGTTAAATGTTTGCAACTCAAACGCGTCGACACTCGCGCACAAAGAGAGAGGAACTGGAGACGCGCGCGCTCCTGCGTCTGTTGCGCGAAAGGCGAAAAGGCGTCAATTTAAAAAAATAAATCGGCGCCGGCGAACCCTTTTCTCCGCTTTTGAAGAATTAAATAAAGAAATCAAGCTGGCTCACGCTGTCTCGAACCCGACCACTTTGACAGCTGCTCTTCACCCCCTTTGGAGGACTGTCAACAGCAAAAGGATGGCATCAGAACTGGCAATGAGCAGCTCCGACCTGCCCACCAGTCCCCTGGCCATGGAATATGTTAATGACTTCGATCTGATGAAGTTTGAAGTGAAAAAGGAGCCGGTGGAGCCCGATCGCAGCATCAGCCAGTGCAGCCGCCTGATCGCCGGGGGATCCCTGTCTTCCACCCCGATGAGCACGCCTTGCAGCTCGGTTCCCCCTTCCCCAAGCTTCTCGGCGCCCAGTCCGGGCTCCGGGAGCGAACAGAAGGCGCACCTGGAGGATTTCTACTGGATGACCGGTTACCAACAGCAGCTCAACCCAGAGGCTTTGGGCTTCAGCCCCGAGGACGCGGTGGAGGCGCTGATCAACAGCAGTCACCAGCTCCAGAGCTTCGACGGCTATGCTAGAGGGCAGCAATTCGCAAGCGCAGCCGGCGCTGGAGGCGCCATGGCCGGCGAGGAGATGGGATCCGCCGCCGCGGTGGTCTCCGCGGTCATCGCGGCCGCCGCAGCCCAGAACGGCGCGCCGCACCACCACCACCACCATCACCACCACCCGGCGGGTCACCATCCGACGCCCGGCGTGCAGTCCAGCGGCAACCCCGTCAGCCACCAGCACATGCACCTGGACGATCGCTTCTCGGACGAGCAGCTGGTGACCATGTCCGTGCGCGAGCTCAACCGGCAGCTGCGGGGGGTCAGCAAAGAGGAGGTGATCCGGCTCAAACAGAAGAGGAGGACCCTCAAAAACAGAGGCTATGCCCAGTCGTGTCGCTACAAGCGGGTCCAGCAGAGGCACGTCCTGGAGGGCGAGAAGACCCAGCTGCTGCAGCAGGTGGACCACCTCAAGCAGGAGATCTCCAGACTGGTGCGCGAGAGAGACGCGTACAAAGAGAAGTACGAGAAGCTCATCAGCAGCGGCTTCAGAGAAAACGGATCGAGCAGCGACAACAACCCGTCGTCCCCGGAGTTTTTCATGTGAGTTTACCGGCACTTAATAGAGCAGCGCTGTGCAAAAGTTGCGTACGCGCGTTGTTCTCGCGTTGTGTTGGATTGGGCAGTCCTCTCACTTTTATTTTTTGCCAAATTTAGATCCGTTTAATCCAGTAACGAAGAAATCGAGCTTTAGAGTTTAGCCCACGTAACTTTTGCTCTGCGCTTTTGGACAACAATAGGACATTTTCCATCGCCGAGTTATTTTCATTTTGTCTGTTCGGTTGAAACTGTAATATGTGCACGTGCTTTCATTTGATATTTCCCCATGTTGCCTCGTGTTGCGTAACTTTTAAGTTCACATTTTTGTAAAGTTCAAGTGAAACATCACGCTGGTTTCGTGAGGGCACTGTACGCTGAAAGCGTGGAGAAGCGTTTGAACTCATTCCCCTCATAAGTCGAGCGATATTGACTTTGTGTTTCATTCAAACTACATCACATTTTGTGTTGTTGTGAAGAACTCATTCAATAATGTATTTATTTGTGTATCGGACGCGATATGTCGAATCCACATGCTGGTCATGTTGGTTGCCGATGTTTTTTCTTTCTTTTACCTGAACGAACTGAACTGAACTGAAATGCTCCGACATTACATTCATTTTCTCATTGTCTGGTCCTGTCCACTTTTTTGGGACTCAAAGCAAAAAAGTGACATCTTTTCATCCCCTACATGAAACATTGCATCCATAATTCTTGCGACAAACTTCTGTCAATTTTTGTACAGCAATTTTAGTGATGAAACATATGTTTTGGCAAGAAGAGTGATTCTGTATGATTACCTTTTTTTTTGTCGAACGAAGAGACATTATTAAACCCCTCAAACAATTGTAACTTATCTCAGTGTGATACTACACTTAAGACTGTGAAAGATTTGCAATTTGACAAAATGTCACTCCTCATATTACTTGACCATAAAATATGGTAAAATGAACGATTTCGAACTGTTCAATGGACTTAAGTGTTTATAAATTATTCTCATTAAAGAGAAGAATATTGTATCAATGAAGAGTTTGTCTCAGCACGCGCTCGAAATGCTGCATTTCAAAACTGTTATTTTAGGATTTGCATCTAAATATAAATCAAATTATTACATCAGAGAATACTGAAATATTGCGGAGCTCGCTGCTGTAAAACATTTACTTGCATCAGGTGGGAAATAAAACCTTTCAGAAAACTTATACTTGTGTAACACATATTAATACAACGTTTTAATATTTGATATCGATTAGGATTGACAAATAACGACTGCACAAACTGGAGCAGTAGCCTATAGCTAGTTCATTAATAAATGTTAAACATTTAAAATCAAATGTCATCGTGTTATTTATTAGAGCACGCCTAAAATGTGAGACTCTCACTGAATACAGATTTTAATATTACATGCTGATTGGGAAATTAAATAAGAGTTTATGATTTTTAATGTTTGATAGTTTCGAGGAAAGTTCACGATTTCACTTGTTGCCGCGTGACAGTTCACTCGAGTTTCACGAGATGAGCAAATATTCTCTTATTAAATCGGATTTGCTTAAAATGTAATTGAACTAAAATAACACATGACAGATATTTTTTTATATATTAGAAAAAAAGCCAACATAACTTGGTATCCAGCTACATTGTTTGATAAACATGACAAAATGCGCTCGCACTTATTTGCACTCGCTGTGAGAGTTTATTTCAGAATATTTCAATAATTCACTAAAGACAGATTCGACATAATCTAAAAATTCATTGAAAAGCAAAAACCTATATTTAATTAGCACTTGATTTCAGGAGGGAAAACCTTTCTCCTCCCTTTCCGTTTTTAACATTTATTTCTGTTATTGCTTCGCAAAAAAATAAAATCTCTTTTGGTCCACCGCGCAGTTTATACACGACGACAGTTTAGTTTCGCTGCCCTGGTTAATAATTCACTTATTGAGACTATATACTTGCTTTAACTGCTAATTAAATAACTAGTATATTACGCAAAAACTGTGATTTTGACAAACAGATTCGCCTCTAAATCACTGGAGCTTTACCAAAGTGCACCTAAAATTTACTGAAACCGTCAGTTCGATAAATTATAGTTTTCTCTGGATAAGAATAACCTGACTGTGAGCTTACAGGCAATTAACAATTAATAACCTTTATTTCTTTTCTACCAGTCACTCTTAACTAGCCTATACCACTCAGGCCTAGGGACCTATTAGTTAACTCAGAAATGTCATTAGCATATACTTTCACTTAGAGTTCACCAAAACAAATGAGTTGTGGTCTGTTTGTGTTTTCTAAAGATCAAAACAAAATTCATAAGTTTATGATTTGACATCGATTTGATTTGTACACCATGACCTCCACTGAAGATTTCAAAATAACAGGTTGTTTCTCAATGTCAGATTTCCTTTTTTTTTTTTTTTCTTCTCCAACCTTCTTTGACTTTTCAGCTTCTTTATCTCTTCAGGCCCATCATTCGTTCTCTCAAGCCATCACTATTATCAGCCCCAAAATAATTAGAAGAGTGAGTCAAGCTCATTGTCACAGCACACAGGATGTGGGCTCACAGCTGGAAGGAAAGTGAAAAGAAGTGTGTGTGAGGGTGTGTGTGGGGGGGGGACGTCTGTATTTAGGGCGTTGGGTGAAAACGTAGTGGCTCATCAGCACAATGATGATTTGAATATCAAGCGGATGACGCACACAGCCTTAAACACACGCGTTCGGAGGAACTCATACTCAGGGAAAAGGCTGCATGGTCCACGCCGTGGAAAGCACAATGATTTCTTGCATGATTAATAGTGGAGAAAAGACCTTGTTTCTGCTCCTTTAAATTGATGAATCATTGGTGATTTTCCCCAGCTGGGCTTCGACTGCCTTTGAGTGGCTGCGGTGCCTGTAATTTATGGCTTTTCTGTTTGATGAGGTCAAAACGCAAAACTGCTTAATGACATCAGCGTTATAACTCAGAACTGTAGATACACACTGTACCAGACAGCAGGTGCAGCGTGGACTGCTTTTTCCATTCCAGTTATCCATTTGTTTATTTTTTCTTTTAAATAGACATCTATTTACAGTTTTTTAGCCAGAATAGTTTTTTATTTTTTAAAGTTATTACTATTGATATTTTGCATGCATAGAATATTATACTTTTGGTATCTGCTTTAGAAAACTACAACATAGTTTCAAAACTTAAACTGTGCAATATCAGTTTAGTATATATATATTGCAATATCAATTCAGTGTGTCTCATTTTTTTTATTTAATTTATACACACACATACATATGTGTGTGTGATTGTTTATGCATTCGCTTATAGAATATGACACTTTTGGTGTCTGCTTTAGAAAACTACAACATAGTTTAAAAACGTAAAGTGTGCAATATCAGTTTAGTACGTTACATATATGTATATATATATATATATATATATATATATATATATATATATATATATATATATATATATATATAGTTCCAGCTTTTTAGCCATAGTTTATATAATTAATTTATTAATCAATTCAGTATGTCTACTTTTTTCTATTTGATTTATATACACATATTTATATAAGAAACACACACACACACATTATATATATATATATATATATATATATATATATATATATATATATATATGTGTGTGTGTGTGTGTGTGCGTGTTTGTTTATGCATTCATTCATTCATTCATTCGCTTACAGAATATGACACTTTTGGTGTCTGCTTTAGAAAACTACAACATAGTTTGAAGATTTAAAGCGTGAATGTCACTTCAGTACGTTTGTTTTTAAATCACATGAATTTATTGGTGTAAATCAGACTAAATGCTAATCCCAGCTAACATTCACACTAATCCAGCTGTACCTATTTAAAACTTGCATTTAATCTTGCTTTTCCTAACTCAAACCAGTATTATCAAACATTATGATGCACCGAAACACATCCTGTTTAGCAGCTTCTGATGACTGACTGCATTAGCATAGACGAAGCAAACATTTCATTTCAGCTTGTGAATGAAGTCAGTGGATTTCATTACACACACCGTGTATATTTTCACACCTCGGCTCCATAACCGACATGCATCTAGCACAAATCGCCAAAACACACACACACACAGGCCAATGCATTCACACAAACAGCACACACTCTGCGATTGCACTTAATTCAATCAGCAGCGGGATATTGACACCATATGTGCCCTAATCATTGGTTGCCGGCGATCCTGATTAGGTTATTAAAGATAATATAGTTGTCTTCTGTCACAATATTGGTCTTTTGCATCCGAGGTCAACAATAGGAAATCACAGTTCAACTCATGCATATTGACATTTCAATCATTTACATACAGCAAGGTAATATCTTTAATCATATCAGACATTGTTTCTGCTGGGAGTCCATGTTTAGCTTGGCAGGGTTTTTTTTTTTTTGAAGCGCTCCGAGTGATTATCTCACAGCGTGGATTAAAAATGATTGTGGTGACTGCAAGGCCTCGCCGAACGCAGAGAAATATGCCAGTGTCAAGCTCGAGTCGATTGTGTTGACGCAAATGCATTCTGCGAAACAAATTTGGAATAAAGTAATTATAGTTATCACAACTAAAATTATAAATATTTCATCAAGGCCATGTCTTATCCAGCATATAATAAATGAATAGATAAATGTTTCTAGGAACACTTTCTCTGGTCTTTGGTGTCAAAGCATTGCAGGCGTTTTTCATTCTGAAGCACAAAAACAAGCTCGGCGGTGTTGGATCCGAGCTCATCTGCATCTCTCCACGCTAAACATTTCCATTTAGAGTGATTTAAAGGAGGGAGTTTATGTCCCTGCCATGTGCGTCCATCATCCGCAGACGTGCTGCCGTCCCCCGACCCCGCTCTGCCTCTGTAAACCTGAGTTATAGAGCAGCTATTTGAAAAGATAATAATTTAACTTTCCCTCCACCGTTACACTGAGGAAATGGATGTTTGTGTGTTGATTGCCTGAGCTCTGAAGCTCTCCTTGTACTTTCGCTAAGAGACGCCACGCGTGATGCTGGAGTGTTTGTTTTTGAAAATCAGCCATGCGTTAGATCATCATGGGTGTGAGTTAAAGGGACAGTTCTTCAGAAACGGGGGAATATATATATATATATAATAAAATTAATAATAAAATAAATAAATAATACGTCTGTAATCTATTCACCCTCATGTCAGTTGCTTTATTTATTGTGAAACACGAAAAGAAATTTGAAAAGGAAAGATTTAGTAGAAGGTTCAAGCTGCTCTTTTACGTACAATGAAAGTGGATGGTGACTGCGTCTGTCAAGCTTCAAAAACAAAAAATAATAACTTTAATTTAATAACTTATTGTGGGCAATCCTGATTAGGTTATTACAGATAATAATAATAATAATTTGTTTTTTTTTTTGTAATAATATTCATCATACACATTGATCTTATTGTTGTGAGGTCAAAAATAGGAAATTATAGTTCAAATCATAACATTTCAGCCATTTATACATATAGCACAGTTCCATTATTTTTCTATTTTATTTATCTAATTATTTAATTAATTGCATAGTTTATTATATTTTTTCCACATTTTTGATGAACTACTCACACCCATTATTATCTTATTTCTTTTTCATTTATGTATTTACTCGTCTATTAAAATGTAGTTTCACACACACACACGTTTGTGCATGTGTGTGTATTATATATATATATTACACACACACACACAACTTTTTATTTATATTTTTCATGAACTATCCCTTGTACTCACACCCATATTTATTTATTTATTCATTCATTCATTTATTCACTCATTTCATAATTTAATTTGTTTATTTTTATTTATTATTGATTTTATTTTTACAATTACAATAATATTTAGTTTATTATATTTTTTTCCCACATTTTAGATGAGCTATTCTTTTAATTCACAGCCATAATTATCTAACAGATGCTGATTCAAACAGTCCATATGTTTTGTGCACTATTTCCCACGTCTTATAAAGCTAAATAGCTTTCTTTGAAAATTATAACAGAATTGTAATGTTTTCCTGAACTATCCCTTTAATTGCAAAAGTATGTTAGAGTTTGAGGAAGAGCCCATAGACGAGTGTATATGTGTGTGTGGGGGGGGGGGGGGGGGGGGTATTGTAGGCTTTGGCCTTGTGCCCATCCTGTGTTATACCTGCATCTCAATGAAGCTGGCAAGGTGATTTACTGGCAAGGTGTCTGGGCTGCAGTCTCTCGCTCTCTCTCTCTTTAACCAGCGAGTCAAAGCGACATTGATCTCTCAGCCAGGCAAGGTGACCTACAGAGCACCACTTCCCAAGTCTTTCTTTTCTCGTCTTCATCTCTCCCCCTTTCCTTTCTTTTTTTTTCATCGTGGAGTCGGTGGCGGGCCGTGACCCCGGCGAGTGATGTCATGTCCTGTGGCAGAGAGCACAGCAGTGAGGTGAATATGAAAACAAAAGCAAGTCCTTGAGCTGCTCTGTGCCACTCGTATCAATAAAACGCCTTCACAAAGTCTCGTTTCACAACACTGGGCACCACCACAGCACTCTACCGCAGTTACGCTGCTACTGAAGGACTGTTATCTTTACCTTAAAGGGAAAGTACACTCAAACGTGAAACTTGTCCCTCTCTTTTGATTCGTTGATGATTTTTACCCCTCTAATCGAACATTTAAAAAGAACTTAAGCACAATATCAAGGGTGCTGGTTTCCATACAACAGGAGTGGATGGTGACTTCTTCTCAGATACATTTAAAAAATATAAAAGAAATAGTTCGTAAAAATCGCAACATAGGCTTACTGAAAAAATAAAACTTTCAACTTAAAAAGTAAGTGTTCACACTGCCTTAAAATTTTACATTTAGGTAACTTGAGTTGTACAAGTGGCAACTTGGATATATGAGTAAATTTTAAGGCAGCACAAACACTTAGACCTTTTTGGAAGTTGATTTTTTTTTTTACAGTGTTTTGCTAAACTCCAAAAATGTACCAAAACGTACAATTAACTGCGATTTCCAGTTAAAATGAACACCAGCGGCAGTAAAACACCAACAGATTTTCTTCTTTTTCACACAAATTATGATTACAGGGGCAGATTATTGATTAATAAACAATTATTTTCTCAATGTGTCTTTCTATTGTATGACCTCAGAGTATAGTAGGTGATTTTTAAATAAATTAACACATTATAATATTTGCTTCACAGAGCTAAATATGGCATTTTAGATGTAGTAAACTTGCTCGGTAGCTCACCTGGTACAGCGTTGCACTTGAGTCATGACACTCGGTAAAATAGCTCACAGATTTGTAAAAGTAAGCTAAAACTGCATGGTCGCTTAGCAAATGCGTTTTATCTCCCCTTTGTTACCAATTGCCTAGGTTTAGTGTATGCTTATGAGGTGTACATTATTTTCAAACGCGACAAAGCATAATATTTCAGCGCCACTCACCTGATATGTCATTTCCAAACTGAACAACCAGCGCGACAAAACGTTTCGACGTTCACGAACGCTTTTTTAGCGCCACTTACTGGACATTGCGATTTGAAAGAAACTTCCGAGAAGCAACGTAGTCATTTTGTATTAATGTCATCGCAGTCATGCGTTTCCAGTGAGCCTTATTGAAAACACACACACACACAAATTAATATTGTGTTATTAATCAACGCCGTATTTGACACAAACTAAGATCTAACGTTGTATTTTCCACACAAAAGAAGTGTTTCCAAAGCATTTCATATGCGCGTGTTTGACAATACAAACAATCTTCGATGAAGTGCGTTCAGTTTCTTCTTCTATTGTATCGATTGCACATCAACAAGGAAGTTATCAGTGTGTCATGAACGCGGCAGGTTTTGGGTGAGCTATTTCTTTTAAAGCTGTTATCGCTGCATTTAAACGTTGTCCTGAGGTAGAGATCGTACTGGATAGCTGTTAGTATTTGCTCTCTATCTTTTTGGAGATATTTGACTGTAATAGACCGTGCTGTAAACACGCATGTGTGCGGTGCTGAGGTGAGAGGTCACTCAGCCTGGCCCGCAGTGATTACAGAACAGAATGAATGGCTTTGTGAACTGAACTGGGTCGCAGGATTTAACTGGCTTTTTTAGTGGCAGCAGTGCTCTGTAGGGGATATGTGCTGCTAACTTTAACTCAGTTTAACAGAAGCACAACACGTGAAGTATATGAGAAAGAAAAGTGTTTTAATATTTGCATATTAATTGCTTTCACAGATTATGCTTATGTGTAAATACGGTCATACCTCTATACGGCCATTTTAATGTTTATATATGTATATATATATATATACACACTTCTATATCTCCATTTTTTGTATTTTGTTTCACATAAGAAACTACATTTTCTTTTAATTGTATCTAAATAATAGTAAAATTATGATTATTTCATGGTATCATATTAATCCTTTTTTATCTTTCTGTCTTTTGCACATCTTGTTCATCATGAAAGGACATCACGAAAGTTTCTACACCTGTGATATGACCTCTGACCCCTGCCCTTTGCCCCTGCAGTCTGAGGTAAGAGCGAAGATTTCTTTATTCTGTGCAGATGAAAATTATTATAATCCTTATTTATAAATATTTAATCGTAGTGGATTTTTTTTTCCCCTGTATGAAAAAAAAGAGATTTTTTTAGATTAGAAGATTTTCTGCGGTTAAGAAACTGAACATAGCATTATTTAAAATGAACTAAAATGCATTTTATTACCATTTAGAAACTTGTTTAAGAATTAAATTATTGCACATAATACATAAATATTTATAACATTTATACTTTTTATATTTTTATACTAATTTATATCTTAATTGTTTGGTTTTATTTAATTAATTAATTATCAATTCAATTAGAATGAATATTTCCATGTTTGATTATAAATCATACTTTCTCATTTGTACTAAAACCAACAAAACCCTGGGCATAACGTTTGATTCATATTCTCATATATAGTGTATTTACAGCATTTATATTGTAGAGTGAATGCATAAAGTTGTCAGTGGAATTAGTGACTAACTTCCAGTGGAATTACTAACCAATGACTAACAGGCTTGTTATAATTACCGAATGGCTAGTTTATGATGTTTAGTGCTGGAAGTTTCATGAGGCAAGTTTGTCGACAGTGTAACATCTGCTTGCAGTGAAACAGAGTTTGTTCAGTGTGTTGTAACAGAGTGTCATTGAAAAATTGAATCGGTTATCCCAACATAAACTGGCCGGCTACCAAAAAATATCCTCCATAATATAATAAAACCTGCCAAATTGTGTTTTGCTTTAAATCTACTGATGAAAATGGGTTTTTGTGAAGGTTAGTAAGGTTAAGTTATAGTAAGTTTACTATGAACACCATCAGCTATGTTTCCATCCACCTATTTTTTTGCGCATTTTGGAATATCGCATAAAAACATGCTGGATGGAAACGGCAAAATGCGCATAAATTCGAAAAATTCACATAAAAAAAACTTAAGCGCACATTTGAGTAGGATAAACTAAGACATTTACCAAATAAATTCCTCCATGCAAATGAGACAGGATATCTTGACTAGCAGCGGACTGATCTCGTTCACAGCATCTGTATGTTGTTATGATCGTTCTGAAATTCCTGAGCAAAGTATTTCTGTATAAGTCTTACACGACTGTGATCCCAAACAGCAGCATCCACCTCCGAAAGCAATGACTGCATTTATTGTGCTTCGTCTGCTCACGCTGAGCATATTTCATATATGAAAATGACTATATTCAGTAGCTTCTTCTTGTTTTCTTAGTGATATTTAGTGCAAGTTTACCAGGAAGTTTTGAATTTGTTCTCTTTGACTCGTTGGAAGGAAACGGTGCTTTATTCGCAATTTCGCAAATGTTTTATGCGATATTCCAGTTTTGCGCACAAGTTTAATTCGAATCTTTGGATGGAAACATAGCTATTGTCTGGCGTCTCTAAGACTAATACAGCCTTGTGTGTGTGTGTGTGTGTGTGTTCTAATTAGCCGAGGGTGAATCTGATAGGACGGTATCGATGTTCTGCGTTGATTCGCCAGCGTTTAACCACACATTTCCGGTGTAATGAAACTCAAAGGTGAGGTCACAATCAGGCCATAGGAAGTACATGTCTTATTTTGTGACGTCAGCAGATATTGTTGTGTTAGCGATTGTGAAACAAGATTGTGTTTTTGTTACTTGTTATTTGAAATGATTTATTATAAGCATGCGCTCAGATTCGTTCTCTATCGCCGTACCGTCCGCTGTGTGAATGTGTGTGTGTTCGCATGTTGAATGTAATCAAAGCCAGTAAGGATATGAGTTATATTTAGCAGCACCTCCTGAAGACACCCGCTCAGCCCGTGTGGTTAAAAATACAGCCAGACTCAAGGAGAGAGGTTTCTGTGCTGACCTACGGCTCGCTTCAGGCCCGGAAAACCGTCCCGTCACGAGCTCAGTTAACACCACACTGCCTTCAGTGACCATCAGGACAAGTCTGACAGAAGCCAGTAATAGAAGAAGTTCACTGTGGGTTTTGGGGCGTTTAGTCATTTCTTGTATCAGTGTCTTTATATTTATGAGATTAGTAGTGTTGTTTTTGTAGGATTTCTGTGATCAAAGCACATATATTTCCACCCAAACGCAGCACTCAGAGTCAGTAATACTTCCTGTGGCCTGTAGCATCCATCCTCTCTCTCTCTCTCTCTCGCTCACTCTGTCTCTCTCCTTCAACCGCCACACGCATTTTCGTGTTTTCTTGTTGTTTTTGGGGGTTTTTTTGCTTTTGTTTTTCCTCTGCCCTTGGTCTTTCCTCTAACATTCTCTCTGTAGGGTTTTATTAAACCTTGTAGTAATCCACAGTGTTGAATAGAAATAGAGAGAGGCTTGCTTTAGAGTCAGTGTTGCAACATTTATTTATTTATTTATGTATGTATGCATGTATTTATTTATCAGTCGATTTACACTCAAATAAATATATAAATAAATACATAAATTATAGATCATTCATATAAATCATTTATGTAATGCATATTCTTTGAGAATCTTCAAAATGTTTTTATATTAAAATTTTGTTGTTTTGTTTTTGTGAGGGCTGTGAGGGAATTAAAAAAAAATTATTTGTATTTAATTTTAAGTTTTTTTCATTTTTAATCATTTTTTCACAACACGATTTTTATGGGGAAAAAAAGACATTTCTTTGCTTAAACATTTTATTCAGTCAGTGTGGAATAACCAACTTACAAAAAGCCATTTTGTTGTCATGTGGCAAAAAAAAAGGCATTCCAGAGTCAGTGTGTCGAGGTCAACACGTCTCTAAAGATATCAGTTAATTTGACGTTTGTTATGACACAACAGTCTTAGTTCAGGCTGTCAAATGGACTAACCCAATGGAAATGTAATATATTAGTGCTGTCAAATGATTACTCATGATTAATAGCATCAAAAATGTTTTTGTTTACATAATATATATAAATACACACATATGCAAGTATACATTTAAGAAAAATGTTGTTTATATTTGTATATAATATAAATTATATGAATATAAAGATATACATGTAAATACATCTAAATATTTTCAAAATATATACTGTATGTGTGTGTATTTATATATACAGAATAAATATACAAGGTACACACACATATTCTGTAAAAACAAACAAAAAAAAACACTTATTTTGGATGTGATTAATCATGATTAATCATTTGACAGTACTATATATATATTTTTATGAATCCAAGGTGTGAAGAAACTATTTATTATTACTTTTTACTTGGTTATACCACATGACATATTTAGAGTCATTAAATAAAAACTTGTATTCAGGTTAATAAAACGGTTTCCAAAAGTGTATGGAATATAAATACAAATATTAAATGTCTAAGAGCTAGGCATAAATCTCCATTTAACCAAGATTTGTAACTGATTTGAAGCTCCTTAGCTGTCATTTGCCTTTTAACCTATTTATATAATGAACGAGTGACTCCTTTCAGACAAGCGGCACGTTTAAACACAAATGTTGAACTCAACACGGTCCTCACACGATATCCTGAGGGAAACGGCAGTGCTGGCGTTTAGAGATATTTACAGTACATAACTGTATTGTTTGTGGGGTCGTATAGTGTGTGTTTTACGGTCTGTTCTCTGGTCAGTTCATCTGCGGACAGGCTAAGGATGGATGTGTCTGTGATGGATGTGGCATCCATAACCCTCTCTCCATCTCTCCAGTCATCCCTGGCTTTTGTTCTTCTCTTCCTCGCTGTACCCAGAGCTGCAGATTCGATGGCATATATTTTTGCAGGGCCACGGCGCAGGAACGGGCGCCTCCTTGTTAGCTTGACAAATAACTTCTGTGGGCAGAAAGTGCTGAATTTTAGCTTTCGATGTCTATTTTCTGCCGGCTGACATTAATTTTGCGAGCTCTGCGGGAACTAACTATCAGAAATAAATAAATAAGGGAATAACAGGGCTGAGGCAGGGGCTGCTCGGCCATTAGAGCAGGTTTCTGAACACACATGCGTTCACGTCCCGTTTGCTGACGAATACGCCGCCTGTTGTGTCACATTTGCAGTCTGTGTTTGGTAATCTCCTTGATTTTTGTTAGAGCTAATAATCTACATATTTATTTATTTATTTTAAACATGCATTCTTTTAGGGTAAATATCTTGCAGCTTTTTATTTTTTTTTACTTTTTGGAATTCAATTTATCAATTCATCAATTTATGTCAATAACAAATTTAGCTTATCGAAGTAATAATCTAACATTTTAGGAAATGTCATTGTCTTTAAATGCGTAAATATTTGATGGGGTTATTATCGTTAATTAAACCTAAAACCAAAGCCATTAAAAATAAAATAAACTATTAAATTAAATTCAATTTTGTTCAATTAGAAAATAAATAAATAATATTACTTGAAACTGAATAAATAATATAACAAAATATTAACTGAAATAAAATAAAATGTAGAAAAGTTTGTTAAATTAAAATAAACAAAAACCTAAACTTTGTAGACTTAAACTATGCATAAATTATTTGCAAAAATTCATGAAAAATGACAAAACCACAATTAACAAAGTTAAACTAAAATGAAAACAGCAAATAAAAAAATTCTAATTAAATATTAACATAAACTATAATTGTATATTAACTATATAACAACAAAAATAATAATGATGATGGTGAATTATTATTATAATTATAAAATACTGATATTTGTCAGGATTGTGATTCTTTAATGTAGATTATTATTAAATCAGTGTAATTAATCAAGAAATCTGATCATGATAAAATTTGGTCATAATTCAGTTTGATTTGATTCATAATTGTACTGTTCATAATCGTTTTCAAAAACATTTTAAAATCACAAATGGCACAGAAGTTTATGTTGATATTAACGTTGGGGAAAACTGACAAAAATACACCAGGTTTTACATTCAAAGGCTCAAATATTGTATTTCTGATATGAATATGTTGCAATATAATTGGAATTTTTTAATAGTATATTAAATTTCCAAATTCTCCGAATGTATTCTGATGCATTAATGTGAAAAATCCCCCAAAGTCTGTCCACACAATGTGTGTGTCGCTTGCTTTAAGAAAGCCAGTATGGTCCCGTCTCAGAGGCGCTGGTGTGAATGCAGAGGCGTTACGAGGAGCGAGGGGCTCGTGAACGCTTTAAAACACGTGCTTAAAATCTTTTACAGGCTTGTTTCAGTCGCATCCTCACTGTCGCTCTGCATTATTAGCAGACACAGCCGGACGTCCCGACTGACCTAAACCTGCTGCTTCCGCTCCGTCTTCTGTTTGGCATCGACTCACTCCCATAATGCACCACAGATCACACGCGGCAGCTAAATGACGCTCCGCCTGGCATCAGCCTCCTGAATTTCACACGTATGCAAGTCATTATGATCAGGAAATTTGAGGAGAGACAGCAGCACTAGGGCACACTACACACGCGCTTGTGCTGTCTGTTATCTCAGCAGGCAGCATACTAATCCAACAAACTCAATAAATAGTGTCCATCACATGAGAGTCACGAGAGTTCGACGTTAGCAACACAAATACTTCGATGTTTGTTGTGATACTTTGCAGTATTTAAAGAAATAAGAGTACGTTTATAGTCAACAGTTTTCTGAATTTGTCTTCTGTGCAGTGCATTCTGGGATTGCATTCTCTGTGAGAGAGACAAGCTACGTTGTTTTAAGTAAACAGTATAATCGTGTCTCAGAACCGCTTTTAAATGCTGTCTACCCTTGTGCACTTTGTAGTGTACTTCAAATCATAGAAGCATATTAAAAAACTGTACTTGTGATTAATGTAATATTAATGAAATAATAGCAATGAAAAGGCCACTTAGAGTATGCTTTCATGACTCTTAACACGCTCAAGTACACTTTTATTTAAAAAATGCACTTTGTAATAATCGTTGATTTGAAGTTTTGGTTTGATTATCGTTTGACTGCAGTGTTATTCAGTAATTCATATAAAGTTAATATATTTCATATTGCAACTTTATCATTACAAATGTGTCCTTATAGATATATTTAAATACATGACACAAAAGTTTTAATAGAAATGACATTATTCCAGTTTATCATAAATGTTTGCAAGTGCTTTCAACAGTACACTTTAACCATATTTCAAAGACAATAGAAGTAATTATGAAATGCCAAAGATGTACTGAAGTCTTACGTCAGTGGGTAAAAAAGCACTCTGAAGTGCATTTAATATAAATATAAACTATAATACCTTTTCATTTAATAGCCATTGACACACAATTAAGTGTCTGAAAACATTTCATTTAGTTTGCATATTGTTTTCATAAGTTCATAAGTAAAAAACTAAAAACTGAAGTAGTATTTGATAGTATTTTCTTGTAAACGTACTCTAACAGTACGGTGCCACATCGAGAGCACATACGAAACCAAACTCCCCTCTCCTTCACCGTCAGCGCTGCGGTGTGTGGCTGCACAAGACAAAAACACACCAAAATACAGAAAATCTGCTAAATCGCTATCTCTGAACGAACAAAAGCTGACTCAGCACAAAGACTGGCTTGTGTTGCGCCTGTGTGGGACTGAATTAAATGAATCAGGATTTAACTTTAATGATTTAAAGGTGTTGATGTGTAAAGAGTTGAAACTTTTTCACATGCTATTCTAATTTTTTTTATTATTTGAATTTGATAGTGTGTAATGTGTGGTTGTATTCATTTAAAAAAAAAAATGCAATTCATAAATACTGTGAGTAGAATACACGGGGTATTTTTATTTAAATAATAATTCTTAAATAATAATAATTATTATTATTATTAATTCAAGCTTAATTTATTTTAAGTTTTAAGTTATTTATTATATATTTGTAAAAATTAAAAAAAAAAAAAATTGTTTGGATTTTTTGTTGACTTTGAGGCGTGAAACCCTCGTGTTGAAAGTCCACAGAGCCACTGAAACCTTCATCCTCCACAATCCCACGATGCCCTGCTGCTCCTCTCCAGTCTGACAGTGTCACCTGAGAGACGGACAAAATGGATGCAGTGGAAATGCATTGTGTGCTTGTGTGTGTGTGTGTGTGTGTGTGTGTGTGGGGTGGGGGGGGAGGGCGATGGCTGTGGAGGGAGGAACATCATGGGCTCTGCAGCAATTAGAATAATTTCACATTAATATGAGGATTCTGCTGCATGCTTATCTGCATAGAGGAAGCACTTCCACATCAATCAGAATGCAGTGGTGTATTAACC